>CM056594.1:25624427-25981927 GCA_029721355.1 Tegillarca granosa
ATAATTAACAATTTCAGTATACTTATGTAGCTATGACCTTGATCTGTGAACATATGACCTTAAACCATATATCCAAACGATCTTCATAGCAATACCTACAATATTCTAATGTACATGCCTACACAAAAAGTTGATAGTTTTCAAGATGATTAACAATTTCGACTTCTTATGCAGCTATACCTTGACCTTTGAACATATGACCTTAAACCACCATATCAAAACGAACATCATATCAATACCTACAATATTCACAATATTAATCCTTTTACAAAAAGTTTATAGTTTTCAAGCTAATGCACAATTTTAGAATACATGCAAAAAAAAAAATAAATAAATTAAAAAAATAAATAAATAAATAAATAAAAAAATAAAATAAATAAATAAATAAATAAATAAATAAATAAATAAAACAACCACATTTCAGGGGCAACAACTCCTACATGGATTATCATACAGTTATGAAATTTGGTACCTTGTTATTTTTTTTATTTTTTTCATGCTGAACATTTTAACATTGTTTTGTTTTTATATATATCTTAAAGTTTTCAAGAAAATAGTCTAAAACTGAACAAATCACAAACTAGGTCATGGCCTTGATCGTTGACCTTGACCCCTTTTTGAAGACTACTTTAAGAAAAAGTCAAAACTGAAATTGCCATGTCATTATCTGTTCTAATAGTCAAGTTATAATAAATTGAAGCCATTTTCCGTAAAAAATTAATTAAACGCAAAAACGCGTAACCCATTTTCGACCTAATTTCACGAAATAAACAAACTATAAACTTAAGACCAAAGAGTAGCCAAATATCACATAGGAATTTTTCTTCCACACGGCGCACCATGATAAGCTCATATGGCCTTTGGCCAGGTGAGCTAGCGAGGAATTAATGGTTGTTTGGTTGGTTTTTATGTTGTTTCACGCCGCACTAGCATTTCTTAGCTTTTCGAGACGAAAGCAAGTTTTTACCCATCTCTGAGGATTAATATAAAACAAATACCAGTTAAATTTTGATGTGCCAGATGTGCACATTTCGGAAATTCATTCCTCATCAGTGACACTAAGACCGAAAAGTTTGATAGATAAAAAACATAAGCCAAACAGTTGAAAATTATGAATCTAAAGTTCCAAATTTATATAAATCCAAATCCAGCTAAGGAATGCTTTGCATGAGGGAACAAACCTTAGTTTTAAATAAATTTCAAAATTAGAACAAGTATGCTTGAGGTGTGCGAGTGTATTATGGTCTGTCCTGTACTAGCGCTGTTAGGACGACTTTTTGTTAAAGTACTGGCTCGCCAAGTCAGTAGGCCGCGGACAGGAATACCACTCCTAATCACTTTATCCTGACACCTGGCCCCTGTTTCACAATCATTTACTCAATTGAGTGTACACTCAACTCGAAAATTCCCATTTTTCTCTCATCAATCATTTAAAAAGTTAAGTGTTGTGATATACTTTTTGTTTTGTTCAACAAACCTACACTAAACTATTAGATTACAACATTAGATACTAAATTTTAACTGTGTAATGTCTAAAAAATTGAACTAAAATACATATTTCCTCTAATCTGAGTTGAGTGTAAACTCGGTTGAGTGAATGAATGTGAAACTGAGGCCCAAGGAATAAGTCGATACCCTGTCCTCCAAATGCCGAGCGCCAGATGAGGAAGCAACATCTCAAACTCGTGTGTATGGTCCAGACAGGGACTCGAACCCACTAAACCCCACTCTCGACGCAGTCACTCTACCACTCATTCACCGAAGTGGTCCAAAAAATAAGAGAACACATTTATCTATTTCTAGATCCTATATTTTTATAGACCCAAGTTTGGATTCATTAACCTATCAAGAACAGTATAATTTTTTTATGCATTAGTATACCACAAATTGTTGTGATGTTTTTTTTTTTTTTTTTTATTTATTTTTTTTTTTTTTTTGCAGTGTGTAATTTGTAGTATAGTAAGAGATTCTACATAAATTATGTTAATATTTAGAAATGGAAGTTGTTACATAATTAAGATAATAATCAAAAGTCAAAGGCTAGGGCGACACGCACTTTCATGTTACTTGCTGAGTTCACCACACAAGTCAGTTAAAACCATTACAATCTATTTGACTATCAGCAGGGTCTGTATTTAGTGCATATTTTCCCACAGAATTTGTGATAAAACGGCAAGAAAACATTTTTTATCTAAATAATTTATATCAGTATATTAAATTTTACTTTTGCTCCAGAAGAAATTGGTACGTGTGGATTTAAAATGTCAATTTTTTATTTACAAATACAGAAACTTATGGCTGAGTATTTAATACATGGGAAGATTGGTTGTGTCTACATGTATACACAATATGTCGATTTTCAGTCGCAACACACTGATAAAAGTAAGATACAACTCTTTTGGGATTTTGTATGCGTTGTTTAAGGATGTATTCTCATGGTGGACTTTATTTTTCAAGTATTAAACTTTTTGTTACTTTTGGAAGTATATGTTTGTAAACAAAGGTTTATAAACAACAAAAATCTTATTCTTCACTTTGTTCAAGTTTAATTTTTCCCTTTTTTAAAATGATCAAACAAGGTCGTTTATTTAACATTTTACATATTTTCCTACCAATACTAATTAATAGAATAGAACATCTATATGTTATCATTAAATTTTTTAAATTAAGTTAATTAAGAAATATGTAGTTTTAAGCTCATATGATTGAGTTCTTAAACTAATCCACAAAGATAAATAAAAATAACCTGCTCTCACCGCGAATAGCTGAAAATTGCTGATACTATGTTAAAAAACAGTACAACCAAATCAAACAATACCGCAAAAGATATATAATAGCAACATTTGTCTCTTAAATTGAAAAAAAAAATTTTTTTTTGCTTTAATTGAAATAATGAATAATAATAATAATAATTAATAAATAAAATAATTAAAAAAACTTGCTGTTAAATTCAGATGAAAAACTTAGTTAAGAAATATGTCGGAGTCTGCTTCTAATCGTTTCCTCGTTATTTTGGACCGACACTGCTGGGATGGTAGAATTTTGTATTTATAGTGACGATTGTAGGACCTGTAGACCTTATGTCATTCCGTGCTACTTTATCGTAATTAGATCTTTGAGTATATTCTCACAATTTTAGTGAAAAAGGGATACGGAGTATGCATTTCGTAATTAACTTATCAAATATATAGATAATAATTAACTGATATTGTGACTAAAATCTCAAAGATACATAATTAAGCAATTAGAATTAAAAATAAGTTAGATAAGAGAAATTAATTAGATTTTAAGTCAAATCATTTAAACATCTGCGATGCGTGTCATATTACAGCAATATGACCAACATGGATCCAAGATGATTATACCACATCACGTATCTTGTCATTTCAACTGCACATAAACTTAACTCCAAACACACAGCTGTTTTTCGTGTTGCGTGATGGTGTAAAACATTAAATTCTTTGAAACTAAACTGATAGCTATGGTGGCACAGAGGTGACATGAAATATATTTTTCCTATTACGTGCGCACTTATTACTCTTTACGTGCGCACGTATTAACCTATTACGTGCGCACGTATTAGCTATTACGTGCGCATGTATTACCTATTACGTGCGCAGGTATTACCTTTTACGTGCGCACGTATTACCTATGTAGTGATACGTGCGCACGTAATAGGTTAATCAATACGTGCGCACGTTTTACCTATAAGTAATACGTGCGCACGTGAAAAGTAATACGTGCGCACGTAAAAGATAATACGTGCGCACGTAAAAGGTAATACGTGCGCACGTAATATGAAAAATATATTTCATGTCACCTCTGTGCCACCATAGATAGCTTATGTAGATCCAATTATTCCCATACGTCACATATGAAACATTTTGTTGTTGGGAAAATTCATATGTTTCAGGTCACAAAAACACACCGGTACATTGTTATTTTTATTTTGTTTAGTGGGAATACTAGTCGTGGAAGAAGCGAGAATTTTTTTCTGTGAAGCGACTGTCGTAAAAGTAGAAAAAAATTATTGTAGAACCACTGAATGTAAAAGAAGCGAAAGGTTATTGTGGAACCACTGAATGTAAAAGAAGCGAAAGGTTATTGTGGAACCGTTGGTTGTAAAAGTAGGTTATTGTGGAACCGTTGGTTGTAAAAGAAGCGAAAGGTTATTGTGGAACCACGGGTTGTAAAAGTAGGTTATTGTGGAACCACGGGTTGTAAAAGTAGGTTATTGTGGAACCACTGATTGTAAAAGAAGCGAAAGATTATTGTGGAACCACGGGTTGTAAAAGTAGGTTATTGTGGAACCACGGGTTGTAAAAGTAGGTTATTGTGGAACCACGCGTTGTAAAAATAGGTTATTGTGGAACCACGGGTTGTAAAAATAGGTTATTGTGGAACCGTTGGTTGTAAAAGTAGCGAATGGCTACTGGTTACTGAGGCCACTCATTGGGTTTTAACATGTTTACACCGTTCTGTATCTGTATATACTACCGCAAATAACTTATTTTCTTTTACGTCCTAATATTATGGCTTTCTTAAACATAATGTGGCGTGTTCTTAATTATGATTGTTATACATTGTATTAACCTAATAATAATAGCTGCTGGATTTAAATATTTTCCTGTCGCTTTAAAACTTATTTTTTATTAGCTAAAATAAGGCTTATGTTTTATTTCAAAATTCACTTATTAATGGACCAATTCAGGTGTTTGGACCCTTCAATACTAATGTAACCACACCACTGGAAACTAACCCTCATACCCGTCCAAAACCGGATGTTTTATAAAAAGCGACTCCATGCCTTTTTCTTTTCTTGTATTGTTTTGCTGTTTCTGTCATTTACTTGTACTGTAACATGTTGTGTTCGTAGTTTCATGTCAATAAGATATAAATCTTTTGTTTGGTTAATTTTGGTTTTTTTTTGGCGTATTTTGATTGGTTACCGTCAAGTCTGTTATCCAACTACAAACTAAATTTCACCTACCACGGAACTTAGAATTTCATCATCGCTATAATTACCACTGCAGTACTTAAATACGAACTTAGTAGCCAGTTATTTGTAACTCTTATGATTAAATGGATGTTCATGTGTATTGTTTTCTACATAAATTTTGTGGATTTTATTTGAAATATGCTTACTATAAAAGGTATGTTGTCATAAGTATGCCTAATATATACACGTTGTGTTTCTATTTTAACATCGCTCACTCCTGTCAGTTCTATTTTTTTTTTCATCCTCTATATATGTACCGGATAATGTATCTAGACCAAATCAAATCTCATTTCACGATTAATCCTGATCTTAAATCAAGAAACCTTTGAATGTCTTTTACTGTGTTACAAATAAAACTTTGACAAAATCCGAATTAAGATGTTATAAGCTGAAAAGTAACTTCAATATGATACACTTGAATTCATAAATATCTTGAAAACTTACAAAAGTATAAAAATTTGCCAGACTCAAGGGTCGGAAAAAATTCAGTTTTGGATTGATTGTAAAACTCAAGACAGAATATAATAGATCAAAGATCTGTTAATTTTAACCGAACGATTTGCAAAAGTTCAAAATGTCATTGAAATTAAAAGCATTTATTAACGACAAATTTGGAAACTTCATTCTTCATTTCTTTATGGTAGCAGTTGTATGTGTGCATTTACGTTTGAAAAGTTAAAATAAGAGAGCTTCAGATACAGATGTGTTGATCTTGTGATAATCAGTTATAGAGACAAAGGTAAATTGAGAGTGATGCAATAATAAATGAGACAAAAGACAATGAAAGTAAATGAGACAACAGTCAATGAGACAACAGTCAATGAAAGTAAATGAGGCAACAGTTAATAAGACGCCAATCAATGAAACAGTAGTAAATGAGACTGAATGAGGCAACATCGGTATTTGGGCAACAGTAAATGCGACATATATAAATAAGACATTAATAAATGACAGTAAATGAGACAACAGTGAATGAGACATAACCACATTATTAAATGACAGTGAATAAGACAAAGTCGCATTAGTTAATGACATTAAATGATATATCAGTGAATGAAACATAATAACATAGTAAATGAAAGTATATGAGACTTAATAGCATTGGTTAATGACATTAACTTGATGAGACATTGATCAGTGAATGAGACATAATTACATAGTAAAAGACAGTGAATGAGACAACAGTAAGTTATACATCAGTAAAAGGGACTAGAGTAAATTAAACTAATTGGGACAACAGTAAATGTCAGTAAATTTGGCAACAGTAATTAATAACTACAGTAAATGACACAACTATAAATATGATAAAAGTAAGTAAGACATTAGTAAATTAGACATCAGTAAATTAGACACCAGTAGACATCAGTAAATTAGATATTAGTAAATTAGACATTAGTAAATTAGACATCAGTAAGTTAGACATTAGTAAATTAGACATCAGTAAGTTAGACATTAGTAAATTAGACATCAGTAAATTAGACATTAGTAAATTAGACATTAGTAAATTCGACATAAGTAAATTAGACATAAGTAAGTTAGACATTAGTAAATAGACATTAGTAAATTAGACATCAGTAAGTTAGACATTAGTAAATTAGACATTAGTAAATTAGACATAAGTAAGACATCAGTAAGTTAGACATTAGTAAATTAGACATCAGTAAATTAGACATTAGTAAATTAGACATAAGTAAGTTAGACATTAGTAAATTAGACATTAGTAAGACATTAGTAAATTAGACATCAGTTAGTTAGACATTAGTAAATTAGACATTAGTAAATTAGACATTAGTAAATTAGACATAAGTAAGTAAGACATTAGTAAATTAGACATCAGTAAGTTAGAAATTAGTAAATTAGACATTAGTAAATTAGACATCAGTTAGACATTAGTAAATTAGACATTAGTAAATTAGACATCAGTAAATTAGACATCAGTAAGTTAGACATTAGTAAATTAGACATTAGTAAATTAGACATAAGTAAGTTAGACATTAGTAAGTTAGACATTAGTAAGACATTAGTAAATTAGACATCAGTAAGTTAGACATTAGTAAATTAGACATCAGTAAATTGGACATAAGTAAGTAAGACATTAGTAAATTAGACATCAGTAAGTTAGACATTAGTAAATTAGACATTAGTAAATTAGACATCAGTAAGTTAGACATTAGTAAATTAGACATTAGTAAATTAGACATCAGTAAGTTAGACATTAGTAAATTAGACATTAGTAAATTAGACATCAGTAAATTAGACATTAGTAAATTAGACATTAGTAAATTAGACATAAGTAAATTAGACATTAGTAAATTAGACATTAGTAAATTAGACATTCGTAAATTAGACATTAGTAAATTAGACATTAGTAAATTAGACATCAGTAAATTAGACATTAGTAAATTAGACATTAGTAAATTAGACATTAGTAAATTAGACATAAGTAAATTAGACATTAGTAAATTAGACATTAGTAAATTAGACATTAGTAAATTAGACATTAGTAAATTAGACATCATCATTAGTTACATGTGGTAGATGATAAGGTCCAGCTGAGAGTTATTTGATAAAGATACTGTAAGTTTTAAGTACATGTTTAAAACAGACATATGGTGAAACTTTGCAGATTTATTGTCACCAATGGATAAAAGTTGTATAGATATGGGTATTTATAGCTGAATGTTTTAGTGTTTTATTATATCACGTTACCCTATTTGCACCTCATTTTTATGGATTGCCAAAATTATACAGCATCATCGGATATTATCTAAATGAAAAAGTATTATATTTATATGAATTTTTAACCAAGTGTTTACCAATATCCAACTTAACTCATATAACAAACTATACGAATATATTGAGTTGTTGTCCAAACCGTTTGTGTAATATAGTACCTTTAGATAATAAATACTACTACTACTACTACTACTACTACTACTACTACTATCGATATTCAATTACCGAGGTAAAAGGATATCTGTTTTGAACAATAAGCATTTTTAAGTTTACTTTTTTAGGCCAAGCGAGTTTTTTCTTTGTTTTTATATCTTGACACAATGTTACATTAAATCTCTTGACTCTTAACAGATAAAAGTTAACTTTACTGATTAAACAGCTGTTGTTAAGATAATTTTAGTTTTAATTAGTACTAAAATTGATATTTATTGTATCACATGGTCTGACGACCAAAAGACTCTTTGCTCAGTGTAGATTAAAACAAAATAATTGCTATAGTGTTTCTACCAACTATGCGTCTTTGAATTAAGTGAACACATGTAACTCCCATATAAATTGTTAAAAAGTTGTCTGAAATACTCAAACAGACATTACATATTTATGACAACTGGTTGTTGCATGTCACGGACTCGCGATTAGCCGGTCGCTCAGAAAATAAGAATCAAAACTTGAGAAAATAAACCAAAACGATTTTGGTTTAGTGATAGTGGGGTCAGGGTAATGTGACTGGGGGTGGTATGATTGTCTATGGCATACTGACTCGGTAAGCTACAAGCTCAACAAAAAGTTGGGTCGCCTGCGTCTACGGCATACTGACTCAGTAAGCTACCACCTCAACAAAAAGTTGCGTCGCGTGCGTTTACAGCATACTGACTCAGTAAGCTACCACCTCAACAAAAAGTTGCGTCGCATGCGTCGACAGGCATACTGACTCAGTAAGCTACCACCTCAACAAAAAGTTGCCTCGCGTGCGCGCTTGTACAAGGCAGCCAATAATACACAGTCGCACAAATCACATTAATCCTTACAGATTTATAAACTTGGTCTCGTCGCGTATAGCTTAAAGATACTGATACGGCGTGAATCAACATTACAACAAACCAACCGACCCTTTAAAACAAAGCGGTGTCACATTTGTTATAAAATATGACCACCGTTTTCTAAATTTGGTGACATTATATAATGATTTGATTTAATGGGGTTTTAAGTCCCTGTCAAGAATATTTTACTTATATCGAAACTTCACCAGCTATATGCGAAGTGCCAGAAATTTTTACCCTTGTAGTGCGCTTAGTGCAATGTGCAGGGACGGTTTTTAAGGTCTCTTCCGAAGGGCCTCGTGACTTTCATTTCAAAATGCTGAGTGTTTGATGGAAGAACAGTCACTACTAATTCTCAAGTCTTGGTCTGACCCGGCCGGGGTCTTGATCCCCGACTTCCCACATACGAAGCAAGCACTCTTCCTACTGAGCTTCCATAGTAGTAGTGACATTACATGTATATAAGATGTTTTAGATATTGACATCAATTAATAAGAACACGGAAAGAGTTAATGTTAAATATAGCTTTATATAATGATTTGTATAGTTTATAATAATGACTGTAACCAAGAACGATCTTTAATGCTTGCAATTTGACATTCTCCGAGTTTGTTATCGGTTTCAAATTCAACACACGGTTTTGAAGAAATGTCGAGTTTTAGTTTAGTTTGTAAATGGCCCGGAACTAGCTCACATCGTTTCAATATAAAAGTTTTGTGTCAATTTTAGAAATACCTACGTCAAGTTCTACGTTTATACTTTTATGGCACAATATCATTAAAAAGTAG
Source organism: Tegillarca granosa (assembly GCA_029721355.1). Lineage (NCBI taxonomy): Eukaryota > Metazoa > Mollusca > Bivalvia > Arcoida > Arcidae > Tegillarca > Tegillarca granosa. The sequence goes on from CM056594.1 coordinate 25,633,991, forward strand.
CACGTGTAATTTTTTGTCATACTGCCTCGGCGGCTCAAAAATAAAGCATCCGCCTAAAAAAAGGTAGATTGTGGATCAGTACGAACCCAAGCCAATAGTGCACGCTTGTACTAGGCTAATCACATATCACGCATACACAAACTTGTGTATTAATTATTCATAAGGGATTAATAAACTTGATTTCGTCGTAAAAAAGCTGGAAATTGCTGACGCGACGTTAAAGAACAATACAACCAACCAACTAGCAGCCAGCTGTTTAAATGTATTAATTACAGAAATTTATATATAAAAAAGTTACATTGCATTAATCTGCACATGCATGAAATACCCGAAAAATGTAAATAATATTGCCTGTATTTTATATGTTGAAAGGGTACAGGCGTCGTACTAATTCAGTACAATATTTCACATTCTGTAGCTTAAATCGAGTAAGGCTTGGTAACTCAATATCTTAACGGTATCAATCATTATAAGATAAGGTAGGACGATTTTTATTAAAGGATCAATAAATGAAATGAAATAAAATCAGGAGGAGGTAACTCCTCCTAAATTACAATGATTAGATATAATCATTATACAAAATAAAAATTACATGTTTTAATGTTATTTAGCGTCACATCAGCAATTTTTCAGCTATTAGTCACAATAATAACTTAATTAATCTCTATGGATTAATCTAAAAACAAGTTTGTTTAAATGCATGTAATGTGAGAGTGAATTGTGTATGCCTTGCATTATGTTCTGTCTTGTATTAATTAGCGCGCAGTCAATATGCTACAGACAACTATACCACTCCCCAATCCTTGTACCTGATGAACCAGTCGATATTCTCTACAAGCGTCAGGCGAGGCAGGTTTCACATTCAGTTAAAGTCTTATGCTCTCAAGTCGGGGGCATTGGGCCACCGAAGCGGTTGAAGAATACAGAGTGGAAAACAAATTTTATATATATATATATATATATATATATATATATATATATATATATATATATATATATATATATATTAAACATCAAACAGAACAGATAGCACCAAATAATCTTTTATGCCATTAAAATGAAAAAAGCACGTCATAATATTTTTATGCATTATTTTTTCTCATATAGAGACATTCATAAATGTCAGAATTTTGAAAATTTTGCAATGTTTCACACGTCATATATATAGGCTATCAATACTGCGATGACGAATCCATCCCAATAACGGATCAAATATACTAGATACTTGTGAAAACCAGACCAAGTATGTCATACTTGATGTTTATTTAGAATGATGTTAAAATCGTGTTCAAATTTACTAGTGACATTTGTAGATTTTTTTTATCCAAACTTACTATGATATTTCTTATTATATAAAGATATATTTCCCATGACTATTTTCATTTCAGATGTGTTGCCGCCGCCGTGAAATCGGGTTATCTTCACATTTCAGACGAGTTTTATACTTTAGTTCAATAATTAATGACCTAAATTTGGAATTGTAAAGTTGATGTTGACTTGTAACGCATCATGAAATTCAGTTTGACCCAAGTTTTCCATGAGAACCAAGAATTTTACGTGTGATATATGATATTATCACCTTTTATTTTAAAAAATGGATGTGTTACCATGGTTTTTAAAGAACTTTTTAGTTGTTTGTTTTTCCCAGCTACTGTGGTACCAAAAAAAAAAAAAAAAATAAAAATAAAAATAAATAAAATAAAATAAAAATAAAAAAATTGTGTAACAAATCGCTATAATAATTTAAAGAGAAAAGAAACAAACAGATGGCATCAACGAGCGTGTGTGTGTGTGTGTGTGTTTCAATTGTGATGTTTCTAAATTGTTTGATAATATGAAAATAGACAACAGATAGGCTGTATGGTCGGTGTTGTTAACTTTATCCGTTTTAATCGTCAATCCTACTCCAACAGTCGGTAGCAATGGGTTCCTTTTTTCATGATTATCTCATTTATGTGAAAATAGTCGGTGCCTATGATAGAAAAATCCCCCCTCTCAACCAAACATATCTGATGTGAAGGATGAGAGGGATTCTCTGAAAGAAGCCCGAAGGCTGAAGAAGGTTAACTAATGCAATTATTTCACCTGTTAGGCACGTGATCCTGTGTATTCAAGCGAAAATGTATTCCAATATATTATACGGGTACTCTTGAGCCACGCATACAAGGCTATAAGAATGTTTGACCCGGTGTCATGCACGCTTTTTTACCAAGATTGTTGACAACATGAAATAAATTAGTAGGGTTTGGGACAAATTACCCATAAAATCTACTCCACAAAACATAAAGGGAGGGTAGTTAACCTTCTTCAGCCTTCGGGCTTCTTTCAGAGAATCCCTCTCATCCATCACATCAGAGATGTTTGGTTGAAAGGGGGGATCCTCTTTCATCAGCCCTCTGGCTGACTCAGGTTAACTAATGCAAACATTTTAAAATGTTGTCAACAATAAAAAATGCAGTGTTGCAGAAACAACAACAACAACAACAAAAATAAAAAAAAAAAAAAAAAAAAAAAAAAAAAAAAAAAAAAAAAAAAACACACACAAAACGTTTTATCAACATATGATCTTAGTATTAAGTATTACAAATAACTTCAAATACTTAAAGTTGATCCATAATGCGTCAAAAAAAATGTATTCAAAAGTTCATACCATAACGGATGAAAATATGTTCATAAAAAAAATTCGTAACGCGGAACAAAAAACTCGAAAATATAGAGAAAACGTGTATATCAACATAACAGTCCATCACACAAAATATCAAACACTTTAAGGAACAAAAAAAAATCTTCATTCAGGACACCAAAAGCTGTCTGGAAAAAACAACCGATACCTGAAACTATATAAAATATATCTAAGATCCGCTATCTAATACTTTGTTTGCAAAGTTTGATGCTGAACCAATGTTATCTCTCTGATAAAATGTAAAAATGTTTTTGCTGATGCCCAATTGGCAGTTGACGTGATGTCTTTTAGAGTTACGCCAGCCTTTATGGCTGTTGATGATGAAGCACCACGAATAGAATGTGGTCTAAATTCACCAACATTTATTCCAGCATCTTTCATAACATCTTCGATCCATCTAGATATTGTAGAGGGTGCAACAGAACTACCTGTTTTATAAGATATGATCAGGTTATTAGATTTCCTTAGCTTGGAAGCCCTTGTTAAATAATGACACAGGGTTCGTATAACACATAGCTTTATTGACTTGTACTTAGATAACCTAACTTTATAAAAAGGAGAAGCAGGTCTTGATGTTTTCATCAGAAAGGGAATAGTGAAAATGACACTATCACCAAAATCTTGCATATAACTCAAATTTAATCCTGCTATACACTGAACTCTCTGGGCAATTGATAAGGCCAAAAGGCTGGCTAATTTCTTTGACAAACCACATAAACTCAAAAGTTTTAAAGGATACATCGTTTCAAGATACATCCCAAGTAGCAGAATATCGATATCTATGAAAGCACCTTTCATAAACCTTTTTAATAAGGAACTGTTTAACAATTTACTTTACCAGTTGCAGCTAAGGTTTGTGTAAGCATACTTCTGTGAGTGTTAACAACACTAAGATTTTTTGTTTTCTATCAAATTTGTTAGATAATTTAGTACTTGCGCCTCAGAAGGCTTCAGGGGATTAACCTTGATTTTATCTCACCAATAAACCCATTTTTCCAAGCAAGGTCATACTGTTTATAAGTTGATTGCCTCCAGGAAGATAACATGACCTTAGCTGTTTGTTCTGATATTCCCTGCATTTTAATGCATCGCCAGATACATGACAGGCGATCAACTTTAACCGTTTCCTCAAAGGATGGGGTTCGTTTGTCTGGGGACATAACAATATGTTTCCAAGTTGGTAGGCGAGCTGGGGTTTCTATTAACATATTTAACAGAACTGGAAACCAGAACTGGTTTCTCCATAAGGAATGATTAATAGATCATTTACTACCTTGTCCTCTTGAATCTTTGACAAAACTCTGGGAATCAAACTGAAAGGTGGAAAAACATATGGTAAATAAGATTGCCAATTCAGTTCAAATGCATTATTTCCGAAAGCTAAAAGGATCTGGAAGCCAAGAAACATATTTGCTTATTTTATTGCTTATCCTACTTGCAAATTAATTAATATCTGGATTGCAAAAAATGTTAACAAATACGTTTGAACATTATTTCATCTAAAGACAATTCACAAGATGTTTTAAAAGATCTAGACAGTGTGTCTGCAACAACATTTGATTTTCCAGCTACATGAGCTGCAGATAAATATATATTACTATCAATACACCATAACCAGATTGTTTTTGTTAGTTCATTTAAATGAGAAAATAAGACACTTCAGAATTTGTCCAAAATCCTTGGGTTGTGTTTTCTGTACATTTTGCCCCCCATCCTATAAAAGAGGAGTCTGTTTCTAATTTTAAATCAACCATCTGTGGTTTTTTGGATTTCCATTCATAAGTCTAACATTTAATCTCTGAAAAAGAGGCTGGTGACAAAATCATGAAATCATCATAATCATTTCCAGCAAGTAGAAAAGCTGACTTTTCTTTTTCTGTAATTCTATTATGTAAAGATCCAAATATTACAGCTTTGAGTGAGGATATTATCTGACCCAGAAGTTTAGAAACCAATCGGACTTTTAATGTAGTAAAAAATTTCAGTACACAAATTTATAACCTTTTGTATTTTTTCCTCTGTCAAAGATACTGTGAACAACACGGAATTTAATATGTAACCTAAATGAATTACAACTGTGAAAAGAATAAAACAGAATTTTTCCTTATTTATTTGAAAACCAGCTCTTTCAAACGTCTCCTTCAATAAAGAGCAATGATCTGAACATAAAACAGGTGATGAAGCTATGATGAGAGAATCGTCTATATAATAAAAGGTGTAACCCTTAGACCCCGACCTTTAGCAGAAAATAGGCTTCAAAATTTTAGTAAAATCATGAGGAGCTGAAGCTATTCCAAATGGTAAAGAAGTAAACCTATACAACTGTCCATTCCAAATTTTTAAATATTTCCTTTCATTTTCATGAATTGGAATGCTAAAATATGCATCCTTTAAGTCAGTTGAAGTAAAGAAATCACCTCTATTTATGTTATTCAAAATAGTATCTAAAGTTTCTTGTTTAAAGTGATGGTATGTCACATATTCGTTCAATTTTTTTTAAATTGATGACAGGTCGAAATCTACCATTCTTTTTCTTTACCAAAAATAAATTGAAAATAAATCCATTAGCTTCATGAACACAAGGTTCTATGGCACCCTTATTTGATAAATCAGTCACCTCTTGATCAACGATCTTAACTTCGTCACCTTTAAAAGGAATTGAACCAGGTAAACAGCTCTGATACGGATTTTCAAAAAAATCTATTTTTAAACCCTGTACAGATTCAATCACCCGAAAGTCCTTGGTTAAAGATTTCCAGAATTCTATACAATGTTTTGTATGTCCAGAGGGCATGTCAGAAATACTTACCCCACTTAATCTACTTTTGGACGATTTGTCACATATGACATGGGATTTCCTCGACCCTGGCCACGATCCCTCTGGTACTGTCGTGGTGGTTGATATTGGGGATAAGTTCGACGTCCTAAAACGTCTCTGTTGATACCCTTGTTGGTTATATCTACCCTTGAAACTAGAACTACTGGCATTGGATACTTTGTTCGCCTCATATATGTCCTAAACTCGTTTAGACAAATCATCTCCAAAAAGTTTTGAAGTGATTAGAGTTTCTTTATTACATAAATAGGTGTAATTCTTAGGCAAGTTTGGTCTCATAAAGAATCTACGTTTAGAAGATATTTGTTGAAAGCATTACCAATAAGACTCATAGAGTCACAACATAATGGTCTTAATTCTGACATGAAATTGTCCAGAGTGCATATTTTCTCAACGAGAGATGCAAAAGTAGTTAAGCCTAGTGCCAAAGATTTTTGAATCTCTTGTAACTGTGTATCTCTAGTCTGAGATTGTCTAGGTAACTTGGACAAAATTTCACGATTACATCTTGGGGTTCCCATCTTTCTACAATTAGACGGAATTAGATATTTTTCTGATATTTTTGACACATCTGAAGGTTTGTTAATGCTTTATTCAAATATGTGGCCAGATTTGTAGAAATCTCAGGGCCGAATTTTTCGTCCTCAAAAATATCTGACACAGCAAAAAAGTCAGAGTTACTGACATCATTCATATTTTCTACCCGAGGGTTTTTATTGTCATCATCAACAAATGTGGTATCATTACCCACTGTGGGGAAAATATCTGAATACAAATCATCAGGATTAAAACCCTCATTTTCCACATCTTTATTTAAGAGATCTAAATAAAATTGTCAAAACCATCAGTGTTTGATACCGACAACGTCGGAAAATTATTACTATGACCTACGGTCTCTGGCATATTCATTATAAAACATTCTAAGGTGTTAGTAACTTTTTCTAAACAATTCTCAATGTTACTCATTCGTTTCTCATAATTTGTCTTCTGTTTCTTCGTTTTTGGAGCAAAAGAAGCAACGTTTTCCATGGTCTATGGTAACAGTTCTCCGCCCACGTCTTATAGTGGGATTTTCCACATGGGGCGCTGTTTCACTTGCCGTTTAAGTTACCTCCGGGACATCGTCATCGGAGCTGCCACTATCCTTATCACCAAATAAATCATTTGAATCATCAACAAATCACAATTTTGTAATTCAATATCAGATTCTATACGGATGTATAGACAAATTATCCTTATCGAGGTAACTGTCTAAGGAAACAAAATTACGACCTCTCCGGTCCTGTCCAGGACCAGGCAAGGTAGGCCTACATTCAGAAACACCACGTGCTTCTTTGGCAGCTTTTTTGCTCATTTCGTTTCTAACTTTTTTAACTGGTGGTTTAGAACGCACCATAATTAACTAAAATATAAACCTTACCTCGTCTACGGATTTACTCTCATGTGCCTGTGAAATAAAAAGCGTGCATGACACCGGGTCGAACATTCTTATAGTGGACGTGGCTCCAGAGGGCTGATGAAAGAGAATTATGTGTATGTCTTTAGTTATTGTTATAAGCTTAGAATAAAAGTCCCCCAACAAAAAAAATCAATGGGCATAAAAGTTTGCCAGTCCACTTGCCAAAAATCAGCAGTTTTCTCAGGGGCACTTCGGTTTCCTCTACAATCCCAGAACTGAGCGCTTCGATACAAGAAAAATTCAATGGGGAGTAAAGGCACCATTAAGCAAATCTACACTTGCTAAAGCGTGTCATCCCATTAACATTTATTTACACAAAATTCACTTTTTTTACATAATCCTAACAGTTTACACTGAGTGTCGAGTACTGTCACTGGTATGTATATCTTAACGCGAGAATCGCCTACCACTTCTATGACGTTGTGACGTGTTTGACGTGGCCTGCTTTCACGAGTACACTGACAATTCAACTTTAGATGGTAGTTCGTTCTATAAACACCCATCTACCTTTTTTTGCAGAAATAAAAGTTTTATACAGCTTCGTTAAAAACTGATTAAATATTGTCACAAAGAATAATTATGTACTATACATATAGTTTTATGTAATATTTACAATCCATCAATATCACCAGCCTAGAATTTAAAAAAATTGGTCATACCTAAAGGTGGAATTTGTCCTGAAAACTGAAAACCGGCTACTATATTTGGCCGGGCATAACTAAAGGCGGATTGTTTCCTGAAAACTGATAACCGACTCCTGCATTTCGGAAGGGCATATCCAAGGCTGGGTCGTTCCTTAAAATCGGATAACAAGCTCCTGTATTTTGGCTGGGCATACGTAAATGAAGAATGTTTCCTGAAAACTGATGACAGGCTCCTGCATTTCGGAAAGGCACATCCCAAGCTGGCATCTGATTACCGAATGCGGCATTTTGGTTAGACATTGGGTGAACATCGATTGCCCCATGGCACCCGAAATTCCGATCAATCAGTAATAACTGAAACTTGTGAAGATATTGTTCTAAAAGAGTATCTGGAGATTGACTCCATTCTAAATTTCCAAGTGAAGTTACAGTGTCTAAAACTTCTTTGAACAGTTCCATCAATCTCAAAGGCTAGGTTCAAAATTAACAGGGTTTGCCAATTCCTGCTTCAGGAGCACCAATTTGGATTTAAGTTTTTTTTTTAGGTTTTCTTTTGTGATGACAACTTTTTTGGGATTTTCACCACTGCAAATTCTATGAAGTAGCTGACAAGCGTTCTTGGCCTCTTTCTGAAATGAAACAACTTCTTCCATTCTTTCTTCAAGTATGGTGCTAAGTTGGTCACAAACCTGTTTACTCTCTTTTAGAAATTTTGAATTCAATGTTTCTAATTTTCTTATTGCATCTTGCACATATTTAGAGACATATTCAGTGATTATGACGTGTTGCATCTTAAGCTTGTGTAAGTGTTCTTTTGTATAATTAATTATTTCCTCTGTCTTTTCTGTAACTTCCAAAAGCTGCGTCCTGAAATTCTGTTCAAAGTTCCCTTTTTCTCCCTTAACCATTTCATCAAATGTTGAAAAGTTTTCACAACTTTCGTGTTCTCTTTCCAAACACATCCTACAGCACATAACCCCGTGGTCATTACAATAAATCTCTAGTAACTGTCCGACATGTTCTTGGCAATTATCCAGTAAGGACCAAAGTGGTTTCCTCTTCACTCATTTCTGAAATTGGCTTAATTTCATGTTCCCTCGACGGTTTTAGTTTTTTGTGGTAAGAGGAACAGTTTTCACATAAGGCTTCAACACAAGTCGGACACCAAACAGAAGCAACTATACTAGAGTTACCTTGTTTACATGAATCACATTGTCTATTTTTGTTCGTTTTGTCAGACATTTCTTGCAAACTATCCATTCTCGAAACGATCAAATGGTTCACTGGATAAACGTCAGTAATGCTCTCTGTGGGTACGTTTACAACTGACTACTTGTACACTTTTTCCACACACAGGGCAAGAAAATTCACAAATTTACCAAACACTTCAAAACGTAGAAAGTCAGGCAAATATTTAGGATTTTCCTATTTTTATCACTTCCTCTATAAATCATACAACGCAATTTTTCTACTTTCGTTTTAAAATGAGGCTGATGTTAAATAAAATCTAAATCGGAAGAGATATAAAGCGATTTTTCAATTTCTGAATTTTTTTTAATTTTCAAAAAATATATTTTTTAAAAAAGAGATAACTTTTAATCACGATCCGTGAGATTCATTTTCTAAAATTTTATTCCTACTAACTGTAAATAAACGGAATCCTCTAATGGGTTGGTCAATGTTTAAAGATGATTATTATTTGCTTGGAGCATGCGCACGGATGAACGGGAATTACAATGAATCGAATGTGAAACCTGACAAATTGCATTAATTGTCCGTCATTAAATTCCAAATTTATTCGCAATGGTGTTACTTATCCCTTACAAAGTCAAAAATGACAAATTTAATGACATTCTGTGTTTAATTTATCGTATTTCATCGTTTTGTGAGTTGTGTTTAAATGACCCGTTTTTTTTATGACGTAACCATGTACTAAAATTAGATCCCACAGGCTACATTATTGTTATTTCTGTATTTATTCGAGCTTTTATCGTTGAACCAAATGTAACAATGCAGCTTTAAGTAATAATTAATCAAATTATGCATACTGGTCAGTAAGAATATGCTGAAATCAATTTTCATTTTCATATTAAAAAAAAATATTGAAGCAGATTAATGCTTATCTAAATAGGAATTTATGATGATTTCAAAACAATAGTATTTTTGCATTCACATAAGTATTTTTAACATAAGTAAAAATAAAGAGAAAACAAAGTGCCCTCTGAAAAGAGTACCATTCCTGAGGTGAATAAAGACTACAATACATTTTTGATAAATAAATATAAAAGAAATAGTATTATCAAATCTTTGGCAAAGATCAAATCTTTTATATATATATATATATATATATATATATATATATATATATATATATATATATATATATATATATATATATATATATATATATATATATAGCGACTGTATAAATTTATAGTTACCAATTTTGCTTTAATTTAATACATTTAATTAGAAACTGCCTGTAGCATTCTTTTTTTTCTTAGGTAAACGAAAATCTTCCCATTGCACTCGAAGATGAAGGATAAAATAAAAAACTATATGATAATACTTACCGTTGGAGCTTGTGAAGTATGTGTTACAGTAAATATACCAAGTAATGTGTAAACGACTGCTCGTATAACGATAGGAATAAACGATAGAAATGACTATGATAAAATGTAAATAACACCAATAAAAGCCCCATTTATAATTTGGGCCGTGTTGGGCTATTTGTGTTAATCACGTGCCACTTCTCAACGCTTAAATTCAAATTCCACTCGACTAGTCTCTATTTTGAGAAAGTGTGTCAGTTCGTTTGCCGAAGTTCGGGGTTTTCTTTGAGCATTCCAGTTACTTTCGCCATCTAATCACTCATCGCTTAGATATACTCGTAAGTAAGACTCTTGACTTGGATTTAAAACAGTATTACTTCTCTCTTTCATTACGAAACCGATTTCAACTACTAACAAAAACAGAACAAAGCTAAACCTGATCTGTAATTTTATTAGAACTGTGTATCTAGTCGAAAAATAATCTTCCTATAGACTGAAAATCCCAGTATAGAAATCAATATTGATACTCATATATCAATTTTTTAGCCTGTTAATGTTATTCAAATATCATTGCCCCGAAACTAAATGATAAATACTACAAGAATTAATGTGTAATTTAAAATTAACGATTTCAGACAACCATATCCTTGTTTCTTAGTTCGTAATGTTTACATCAGTGTCTCTCAGCACAGTTTTTGTTTTAGTTTTATATAAATAGAAGCAACACAAGGAATGTATCAGATGCCAAAGATCTGGTTTATTTCTTTTTTCTAAGTCCTCTGAATTTTTAAGTATGGTATAGAACAGTTCTGTCATTGAAAATTAAATATAAACAATTTACACTAGGTCAGTGAACTTAAACTAATGACAGATTTCAGACGGTAAACAGTTTATACATGAACGACGCATTAATACAAAAAAAAAAAAAAAAAAAAAAATAAAAAAAAAAAAAATAAAAAATAAAAAAAAAATCCAAAAGTATCATTGACAAATAAAATAGGAATTCTTTAAAAAAGGAGTATGTGTTATGTGCTTCTGTCATACTATTCTGAACGAAATACCAGTATTCAGATATTTATATTACGATGCATCATACTACTCTTAATTAATTTTTAAATAAAAAAATGCATTTAAAATAGTACATGGGTATTTTTAAAAGGATTATTAATCAAAAGTTTTAAAAGTGGCAGGTGAAATAAACTCAAAAATTATAAAATTTCTATACGACATGTTTTTGTTTATAACTTTATGGCAGGAAGACGGCCTTTAATATAAAAAATAATAAAAAAAAATATATAATGAAAAAGATAATAATAATAATAATAAATAAAAATAAAGAAAAACTGACTGTATTTATGCAAGATGCTAATTTGAAAATCATTACGTTATGACAGTTTGTATCTGACAACTTGTTAAGAGATAAATCTCAGCATGTAGTATCAGAACTGAAGGCCGAAATGGATATTCAAGTAAACGGTAGAGAAACGTGGTTTTCTGGAGGAAATTTTTTTTCTTTTAAAGTTTTCATGTTATCTAAGATTTTTATTTATTTTTTTATTTTTTGAATTCAAGTGATATATTGTCAAGGCATCTGTCAAAGTGTTTCTTGTAAGAGTTAATTTACATGTATATAACAGTCGTAGTAAAATAGGGCATGTCATAAAATGATCACCTGTTTCTTGTTTTTCCGAAAACTCATTCAAACAAATTTTACTTTAACCAATTAGAATTCTCAAATTAATGACAGAATGTGCAATCAATCAATTTGTTATTGGCCAGAATAATAATTAGGTTTTCGGAACAGTTGAAAACGGATTCCCAAATGCATTGTGAACGCCTCCCTCTAACATTTTACCACTTCGTCGATCCAAATATACATGTAGTTAAAATATTCCCGAAATTGGCGAAAAACCCCAATCAATCAATCAATCAATCACTCACTCACTCAATCACATTTTAACTTAATTCTTAAGTTTTCTTATCCCTCCTATCTTACAGTTATTAGATATTATTGTATAATGTGGTTAGAAGAGTAAATATGAAGATTTTTGTACTCATTAAGAGCAAAGTGATCACAGGGTTTAAATATTTGCATTATATATATATATATATGTGTGTGTGTGTGTGTGTGTGTGTGTGTGTGTGTGTGTGTGTGTGTGTGTAAAGGTACTTTGCAGTGCGATCTTGGCAATGTGGAGAGAGGCATCTCTACCGTGCCACGACTACCGTGACACGGGGGCATCGATTCTAAATGTCTCCTCCGAGGGATCCTCTGACCTTTTTTTCCAACTGCCGGGTACGGTCACTATCTATTTTCAAGTCTTGGTCAGACACGGCCGGATTTTTTTCAGCTGATGTTTGAAATGAAGGGAACTTACAATACCGTTCCTTATGCGAAGGTGGTCCTTATATGGAGGTACATGATTGCTGCAGCATTTTAAACTGCCGTTTATCGGTCCAAATGGACAAATGGTCTCTATATAGAGGTACATTTTATATCTGATTACCAGTAAATGTATACATATAACAACCAAGCGATGTGGAATATCAAGATTTCACAATTAAAAATTCAAAATGATTTAGCGATTAAATAATGTTCAAGAAAGATCGTTATTGTTTAATGTATTAAATGTATTAATTGAAGGAAAATTCTTCCAATGAAATTCACCGAGAACTGAAAGTGGTGTTAGAATAACTGAAAATTTTGTTTATTTATACATTTTTTGGAAACGTATGTATATGAACTGGATTTTAGAGTTTTGACTTGAGCATCTGGAATGAATCTACATTTTATATCCTGCTGACTATGTTATAATTTTTTCCCATGCTTTAATCCTCTGCTGACATCTTTTTGAATACACGGGATTTGTGAGAAATGGTCATTCTGACCTCGTGTTTAACAAAGTCTGCATGTCATTTTAACATGTTATTGAGTATTTTGATATTATTAATTCTCTACATATGTTATTTGTTTTTCTTTAAGGATCAAATCAATATCGGATGATTAGCTAAAACAAGTAATCTTTAAATTACTAACATATTTATATTGGTGCTTATTAAAATTAAATTTCCATTGATGATACAAATACATGTACGTACCTACGTCTTTCGATATCATACATAATGTGTACCTGCATGTCGAAATGCAACTTAAATTTATATTAAAGTTTTATTGATATCTCCCAATCTCAGAAGTTGCTTTTTTAAATTTTACTGTGCGCTTCCAGTACAAATTTAAAGAATTTTAAATGTGACTGTTTCAAACGTGTTCAATAAATTTACGATTTTTTGTGTTAAATGCACATGCATATGTACCTACTAACATTTAAAAAACTTGCAGTTTAGTTTTGCTTAGTAAGGCCTATTAGTACATATAATATTTAATGTGTCACTTACACAGTGAAGATAAATACTTTAATTTATTATAACATTTGAATGATCGTTAACCTCGGGATATCAGATACTAGCCTTAGTTAAACAAAACAAGATAATATTTATCTTTCGGTTTTAATTTTCCACTTCACTATCATTGACAGTCAGGTGTGTTTTTTAGGTAAAACTTAACACATTAGGCTATTTGTTCATTTGTAGTTTTTTAACAGATATTTTTAAGTCTTATCATTTGTAAGCATATGACTACAGAGAAACTATTGATTCAAGATTAGGTTTTATTTCATCACATGTCTGGTATTATACGGGCTATAAGATAGATAGACCTTATCTATGTGATAGCTCACTTTGACAAACAAGTAAGAGAGAGAGAGAGAGAGAGAGAGAGAGAGAGAGAGAGAGAGAGAGAGAGAGAGATGTTAATTATGATGTTATTTTACGTCACATAGGCAATTTGTTTGGCTATTAGCGACTAGAGTACGGACATAAGTCGTTATGGAAAAATCAAGGAATGATATGCGCGAATGAGTATTATGGCCTACCGTAGGTGTACTAGCGCACTCGGTGTATAATGCTAGGTCAACGAGCAGACATACACACTACTTCCGCATTTTCCCCGGCACCGATTGAACTATTGCGGTAGCTCTGTTGGTAGAGTGCTCGCTCCGTGGAAGTGGGAGGTCGTGGGTTCGAACCCCGACCGGGTCTGACCCAAGACTTGAAAGTGGGTAGTGTCTGTTCTTTCGCCAAGTACGCAGAATACGAAATGAAAGTCGCTGTTCTTTTTGATGGGAAAAGTCGGATATTAACTTCGTTGATCGGTGAGATAACGCGCGTTATTCAGTTTGCTTGCAAAGTTTTTGCATTCATATTGACAATGAACATCATTTTAAAACTAGTTAAGTTTATATGGAAAATTTTAAAGGAATTTTCACTCTTTTTCTTTACATATTATCTAGAGTTATTGGTGGCACATTTTCCTGACAAAATTTCTCATTAAAATTAGGGTATTATTTTAGAAACTTTGTTATATTAAATTAGTAAAATTTAAATAATTTTGTTAAAGATTGTTAGAGAGACATAAAGGGCTAGTCTCTAATTTCTAAACTCTCATCTTTTGTCACGTTACAGTGTTTGAATGTATATCATATTATCATCTGATGTACCACATATGTGGCTGATGAAAAAATAATTGAATTGAAATTGAATCTATTGTTTCAAACAGTTTAAGATTTAAGACAGTGTGTTTTGTACCAAGAAATCAGAATACATACTTGAACTTTTATGGAAAATCAAAATGTCACAAGGTCAAAATCCTACAGAGAGAGTAATACTTAACCTCTATAAAATTTTATCCCTAAACAAAACACCTCAAGTAGATTTTTATATATCTTATCATAATTAGTGTGTCGGGGGTACTAAACGTATCACTAGACTATCTCTGGGCACTGCAGGAGGGGTGTCTCAAGATTCAATTTTAATGATTTCCAGTGAAAATATAACATGGTATTAAAACTTTCCTGTTGTTATTTATTTATTTATTTTTTATTTATTTATTTATTTATTTAAATAAGATCTGTTCTTTGAAGTAGGACATTGTGTTGACCAAGTAGTAACACCTGACACATATCATTACACGCTTATTTACGTTACAATTGACCATGTTTAAAAGGCCAATAAAATTATCCAGGAAGTGCAATTTTAAGTAAACATTTGATATTCTAATTAAGCACATAAAAAATGCTAAAAAATGTTTTTGTTTTTTTCTCTTATTGTATTAACTAATAAATTTTTTAATAATTGTTTAATTTTTTAAAATAACCTTTATATAACAACAGAATAATGATAAAATAGTAAAAGTACATTTTCCCGCCTAATTTGTCTTGTATAAATCACAAATAAATCAAAAACAATCCATCCAATCAATGGCTCAATTTTTTCTTTCTTTCTTTTCTTTCCCTCTTTTTTTCTTTTTAAAATTGATAATTCGAGGTTTCGTATACATTTGTTGCTGAAAAGTACAATCCGTGTAAAATTTTACATTCATCTTTTTATCGTCTTAACTATATATTAGAAAGAACCCGGATGGTTGTAAATAAAATAACTGAAATGCAATGTCATCAGCTAACTAGTTTGCAAATAAGATAATTGCGTTTGATATCAGGATCAGATTGCTTAAACACCAGCAAATCCCTGTATAATAACAATATCAAGTCATGGATACGGTGACGTTATGACCCTGAAAATCAAAAGGATGTGTGTAGGTACAAGGAATTAGAACATCGTGAACCAGAGTTCTCACAGAATCTATCCTGAGAAAATCCAGTAAGGAACTGCGTTTATTTGATATTATAATATCTGAACATTTGTCATTGATTTGACCGATGTCCAGTATGTATTCGTTGCAGGTGGTCAACTCATACCGATGCTATCGTGTTCTCATAAATTTTTTGCACGTGGTCATATCTTCTTATCGAGTTGATCTGTACGCTATCACACGCGCATTCAGAAAAAAAAAACCAAACATTAAAACAACGCTGACAACTTCAACCTCTTAAACTTTCAATATGTTCTCAATTATACTTATCAAAAAGAAACGACTTAATTTTGGGGATTAAAATACAACTTCAAGGAAGTGTGAAGGCCAAATCCTTTAAAAACATATTATCCTTATTGGATTTCAGACATTGCTTATCAGTAGTTTTCAGCGGTATATTGAGCGAGTAAAAATAGAGTGGATGTTAGACCACCCTGGGTTGTTTCAAAACTTAAGTTTTGTGTTTTTGCATACTGCATAACACCAAATCCATTTTAATCAATTGCGAAGCATTGTTAACATTGGAACGTATGCTGCTCAATCCATTTCTTCAGCAATCTTATATAAACGGAACAATATAATTGATAGCCTGAACAAACGTTTCTTTTTTAATGTGACACACGACCTCTACAAGAATGAACATTTAACTTCTCAAAAACATAATGTCTTGTTAATTGGTGCCATGTAAAATATTTTCTTTTGAAAAATAATTTATTTCAATGTAAGTATTATACATAAAAGTAACCCTCACTTGTCACGGTGGTATTAAATTTGAATTTCAAATAGCGTATTAAATTATCAAAATATTTGTTATTTATATTACTGGATACAACTTAACGTTAACGTTTTATATATATATATATATATATATATATATATATATATATATATATATATATATATATATATATATATATATTTATATACGTGTGTGTGTGTGTGTGTGTGTGTGTGTGTGTGTGTGTGCACTCGGCAATAGCCAAGGCAACAACAAAATACATGTGACAATAAACGTAAATGAAGAAAAAAACAAGACATATAATACGACAAAAATAACTTAATTAGTGAATGTAAATGCTACATTAGAAAAATATAAAATGTATATATAAGAGAGCTCACTATGGAATGTAACATACAGTTGACAGCCAAACACTATGTGCTCTGAACATATCGGCCTTTATGCTTTTGTATGTGTTAATTTGAAAGAAAATAATTTACTTTTAAAATCAAGATAACGTATCACTTGAACAATGAACGCTTTATTTTTAAACTTTCTTTTTAAATTGCGGCAATTATCCAATTTTCATTTAACTTTGAAGCGGAACAGGCAATTATAATATATCAAAGTTTTAAATCTAAAAAAGCACTTAACGCTAACTTTCAGAATTGTTATTTTGTTTTATTTTATTTATTTTTAAATTTTGAAATGACCCAAGATAAACTTCAATCTTTTAAATCTTTTAAGAGATAGGTGAGTTTTATTGTATTTATAACAAACTAGCACGCAATTTTCATTCGCTCATTGTTTTGTTATTTAAAACAAGATTTAGATATTTTTACCTGGAACCTTTACAAATTTTACAGTGTTTCTTCCTTAAATAGGCTTTAAGAACCTTCTGGTAATATTGTTCGTGCTTTTAGATAAAGGTATCTTATTGGAAAAATATAAGTTGTTACCTAGTAATATGAGTGCTGTAGTAGTCTCTCTCTCTCTCTCTCCCAATTTATTACTTATAAATGATAAATCAAAATGTCTACTCAATGAAGTCTCGACACTCCTTTTCACTCAACATTAGAAAATTTGATCAACTCATTCTCGAATAAGAAATCATAAGATCTCAGAAAACAAATGTGATCCTTTTGTGTTTAACGACGAGTATTTTACGGTAAACGCACTGTTCAACAAAGCCTATAGTGAACGATACACTTAACTACCAAGTACCAATTTAAGTGGTCTTTTGTCTTCTTTACTTGTCCGCCTTTTGATGTTTGGTGTTCTTGGTTGTGTCATAATGCAATTTTATGAATGTATTTAACAAAAAAAATTTTTAAAAATACATTACGACAGTTGAGTTGGCTGTTGTCGATAAAATGTACATTGCTTCGGATAAAACTCTGCAGGTATAGAATATATTGATGTTATTTATGGTAAAATTATGCAATTTTTAACCAATTTACGTTGTTAAATTACAGTTTTATTACCTTCACTATATACACAAAAATAGCTAGTTAGATGGTTGATAAAACTTGCAAAAGAAAAAAAATCCTTTTTTTGTTTTTTTTTCCATGAAGACTAAATGTGTTTAAAGCATATTAAATCATAAGTAACGCTCTATCTTTAAATGATTAGTTTTATAAATTGCTGGTGTCAGCTTTACCTTGGTTTTCGCCTTAAAACACCTGAGAAACATTTTTTTGGAAACTGTTAAAAGGAACGCATAAAAGATCCTGTAAAAAATAAATATTTATGAGCCATTTGTTAAAAAATACAAATAGGTATATATGTGTAACATAAACTTAAAATTAAAGCAAATGTTGCATTCTTACATATCAAAGATAAGCGTCTGAGGTGGTCTATAGAAATGTCAAAGCTTCATCGGGGTTGTTAGCAATTTTAAAATATAGTAAAACGTTTCATTATGAAGAGAAGATTGTTGACACTTTCGGTATTTCTACCGTCTGCAAACTTTTAATGACTTTACTCGACTCTAAAAAGACTCTATAGTATAAATGACGGTGTTCAAAAATTCCATAATTAATACTGCTAAGGAATGAGGATTTCTAAAAGTTTAGGAAATTAACTACTCTGGCATGATGATCGAGAAATACTGCCATGACATGACGTTTCGTAGTTTTTGTATCTGTGTAGCTTCCCTATACAAATTGCATGTCACCTTAGATAAACCAACTAGACAGATAACTCCAATAAAAACAAGAAATTGTAAGATACATGCATTGTTCTGATCGGACATTTCAACATTTTTCTCAGAAAGCTTCAAGATTAATATTTTAATTTTGTAGACTTTTTGACGTTTTGGTTGTGTAAACATATCTCAATTAATACCATTGAATGAACTGAAAAAAACCTTGATTTTATTTTTTTAAAAAAATAGTATTTTTTAAATGATAACGATTTATTATTAAAATTTTAAGTCGAGTTGTTTTTGTTTGAAGTCAGTTGTGATTGTGGTCTTGGGTGTTAGAATGAGAGGGCGTCTTTTAATACTGACTAAATAAATAGTTTACATTTTGATAATTCTACTTAAAGTCAACACAAAATTTCTTACTTTCACCAAATATTTAATCTGATAATCCCTGTCACAGATCATTGTATCTTTTATCTGATCAGATCATAACAACGGTTTATCTTGTGAGAAACGTCACATAAAGGGCAATGTGACTATAAAACGGCCGGCGCCGATGTCACTTCACGTATGTGACCTAAGGAATCTTAGATGGGAGTATTTTAGATTAACAGTTGTTTAACTGACAATTATTTTGATAAAATTAGACATATGAGAAATTTTAACTTTCCTATTACGACAGTAATGATATAACGGTTAATAAATTCGTAAGGCCAGTGACTGTTTAATCTTCTCATCTTGATCCCAGACTTAACACCATTGACTTTCTCATCGTCAATCGTTAATATCTTTACTAATAATAATAACTTTATTGTGTATAAACCAAATCACATGGTTTGTTACAATATATCAATTAACAAATTTACTAAAGTCATAAGAATTTCGGATACATTAAAATGCTTCCTTTAACATTTTGGACTTTTGAAACAGAAATCATTATTATCAATAGTTCAAATATTTTTTTTCTAAAATTTCAACAATTTAACAGTGATTTTGTAGGATCTGTTGAAAAGTACCATGAACAGCTTTTTAAGGACAGTTGGTAGTGTACTCCAAGATTCTAAGTTTTTCATTGCTGTATATCTTAACATCCAAAAAAAGACATACAGGTAGCTGTGGCTGCGTTAGCTTTCAAAATCAAGATCTTGATCTAAATGGGTTCGACCCTTGTCGACACCAAATGAAAATGTTCATCTTTACTGGTCGGCTCAGTACAAGTATGAGGGACTAAATGGTCTACAGTGTTTGTCTGCGACATTTCGAGTCAGTGTGCTAGCATTTTAAAGGTGGCCATAAGTGAACAGTAGCAAAATCAGTCTCGTAAAAAATAGCTGGAAAATGCTTATGTGACCTGAAACAACATTCAACCAACCATTAAAAGATACAAATATTGTTAGCGTAGCACAAGATCCTGTTTTTTTTTTATATGACTGTATATCTTAAAATAAATAGAGACACAAATATGATTTTTTGTCAACACCGAAATCATTTATCCAAAATGAAACTTATTTGTCAGTGGTTTTCTCTGTCACTAATTATCCTCCACCATCGAGAACCAACCGCTGGTTAATAAGTAAAAGGATTTTGGCTTGGGCGAAATGCTCTACTCTTGTTAATTTAAGACTTTAATAACCGTGTGGTCTATAGCGCAAGTATATGAAATACAGTGCATCTCGTCATATATTCGACTCGATTCCAGCCCGGGGCAGACACTAGATGAGGAATTCACGAAGTCGATGGTTTCTTCCACTATACTAGAACCGACTACTCTAGACACGAGTAAAGAAATCTTGACTGAGGCATAAAACACCGCGGCTCTTCTGTACTCTTGATTATCAATTATTGCAAATAATGCTTAATTAAAAAAATATTACACAAAACATTTATTTTTCTCAAAATATTTAATCTTTTAACAACAGAATTATAACATTTTGCCATTTATATACAAATACATAGAATTTACAAATGCACATTATGTATAATATATAACAAATAAATCTATCTGAGAGATCAACAACAATTTGAAGAATGAAAACCGTGCTAGTTCAATTCTTACTGACGAATCCATCATATTTATGATTAAAGAGTTGTTGCAGAAAGCTTTTTGGCAGTGAAAATAAAAAAAGTACATGTGTATTCAAATTTGCCTGATGCGGCGGATCCATTTAAAATTCCTATGTTTTATTACCAGACTAAAGCAGAAAATAGACCCAAACTAGATCTTGGTCACAATAACGCTTAGACGACAAAAAATTTACACAAATAGTATGATGTCTTCATAAAAGACAAATAATCTAAATATTTAAGACTAGCTAAAGCAAAAGATAAAATGCGCCTGCAGGAAGAAAGCAAAATTTTAAAAAATCAGGAATGTCTTTAGTTACGTATACGAAGAAGACGATTATTGTACCGTAAAATTGTGAAAAACAATGCCGTATATTTTGGAAGTCATGGCTTAATCGGCATATATATTTCGTTTTTCTTAAATTTCCGTATAAACCAAATTTATTAAGAAAATGAAAAAGAAATTTATTTCCGCGTGTCATTTCTTTTAGCCTAGTTAACTGCTAATCAATAGAATAGGCGTAAGCTTATAAATTTTTCGAATGTAAAGAGCAGTATGGAACAAAAAACAGTTTCATATTAAGGTTCATCATACATGTAGTTTTGAAGTTTTCATAGAAACACTGAGTGTGAATTATTGATAATTTTGTCACCATAGAGCAATGGTTGTATTACTAAAATGGAGCTGCCAGAAATATTTTTGGTCACGTTTCGGGTAAATACCACTGGAAAGCAATGGCTTCATAGCAAAAACGGTGCTAAAGTTTTTTTTTTTGGTCCCTTTAGAGGTTAAAATCCCCGGAATGCATTCTTCTTATGAAACTTGAACAATAGACATTTTATACATAAATTTGCATAATATTTTAAGCTTATAACATTTTAGAGAATATATGCAAGTATTCCATACACCGACACTGTCATTGCACAAAATAGTTTTCTCGAGAAAAAAAAGATCATTAATTGTTCCGGAAAATAAAGCCCACAATTGCACAAGATAGATTTTTGAATTAGACAATGATTTAAATTTAAATGAGCTGAAATTATTACAAGATATTTCAGCATGCTTCATGAATGTTAACATGCTTTATATATTTATAATTCTATATAAATGCAAATTGAACACATGTTTACTTCATCCTGGAACTGTGAACTTATACTGGTGTGAGATCTTGATTAAAAATCCTCCATTTAAGAGTATCTAGTGCTGCTAAATTTAAATGTTTATATAATATTCCTTTTCGTTTAAGCTTAAAAAATATAAAATTGTCATCTCGGTTATCATATTGTCAGTTTTAAAACTCTTTAATGTCATTTTCTTTTGTGGTAAAGGACACAGTGACCTATTTTATCACAGACATAACTTTAGAACCATTTTCTATAATAGATCACAATAAGTAGCATCACAGTTGACAATATAACAATTCATAGTTCCAATAAAGTTTTATATTGGAGAACATTCCATACTTTCAATCAATGATTAGTCTAAAGGACACTGTGTAGATTCCTAATCAAGGTTTATTTTTAGCACTTTAGAAAATGCTTAGTCTAGAGACCATTGTGTAGTCCCTGATAGAATCTATTTCTGGGAACAATCCATAGATCCAATGAAGGCTTAGTCTGGAGAGCATTCCGTAGGTCTAGTGAAGGTTTAATCTAGAGAACACTCCATAGTTCCTAACTTCAAAGCTTTATGTAGAACATTTTCCCATTCTAGGTTAGGAGTAGCACAAGTCACGTGCAATTTTCCCAGTCGTAATCGTCCAGTAAATAAATAATCGCCGATGCCTTTTAGAATATTACATTTTCTTGGAGTTTGGATTTTCCCATGTAAATTTTGAGATTTTCTATTGATTCTGTAAAATAGATCAGGGTTTCTTTGTCTAATAATTCGGGAAACACTAACACTTATCTCAGTAAATTTACTATCTTCTTTTTGTATCAAGGTTTCCATGGCAGCCGTTATAACTAAAATAATAAAACAGGAACAAATACTAGTATACAGATGGATTATAACAACAATAAGATAGATTAAAGACTGCAAAATATTGACATGTTTGGTCTATCATTTAAACGATAAAGCTTATTTTTAGGCGTGTAGAACTGACTGCGCAACTACTTAAATTACACTACAGGATCATGCTGTATGCCCTTCAAATGTCAGAATTCTAAAATCAATTATATCTGGCTTTTTCAGCTACTATCTTTTAAACTTAATCATAGTTAAACTCGCTTGGTTATTAAAGTCCAACTGTTTATCGTATCCGCCAAGTGGTCTAAAGCAGACTCGTATGTATTACGGTGCATATCTCCGCTTAGTTCAAATTCTACTCTGGCAGATCCAAGAGTAAACATTTTTTTAATTTGAAGGTCAGGTGTTTTTTTTCCAGATACTCTGGTTTCATTTACCTACCACCATACAATATTGACTTGGCGTGAAACATTTTTACCTCTCGACATTAGTGTTTGAAAAAGCAATTCGGAGGGATCATTTAAATATATGATTATATATTTGTGCATTTAGTGACCACTGTAGCGTTATGTAAGATGATATTGTCTCGTGCATTGCTTTGTTTTGGTTTTGTCTCGTGTATTTTTTTTTTTGTCTTTTTGTCACGTGCATTGTTTTGTCTTTTTCTCTCGTGTACTATTTTGTCTTTTTGTCTCGTACACTTTTTTTTGCGTTGTGCAATGTTTAATCTCAATGTTTTACCTTTTTCTCTCGTGTACTATTTTGTCTTTTTGTCACCCTTTTCTTTCGTGTACTATTTTGTCTTTTTGTCTCGTGCCGTTTTGTCTTATTGTATTGTACACTTTTTGTCTCGTTCACTGCTTTGTTTTTATATTTCACACAAAAATCAAGAGAAAGCTTAATGGTTATGAATACCGTAGTCTACTTCTGAGCACTTACCAAAATCACTTGAGCAATATGCTCTTATCAATTCTTTCTCTGTACAAGCACGACATTCTGAAAATAAAAAAAAAATATATTATTATTATTATTATTGTTATTATTATTATTATAAAATCATTTTTGTTTTAGTTTGAACCGTGTGTTTCTCAATAGAAATATCGTTGGTATTTTAGGGAAAACCCAACGCTGAAAACGCATCCGTAGAGAGTTTAAGAATACAACTATTTAAGTTGAAAAAAAAAATCTGACATATTCATAAAGAAATTCGTATTGGATTGGGAACGGGACCTAATGTCGACCTAAAATTAAGCATATTGAGAGAAAAAAATCGAACTGCATTTCTCAAAAAGCTGTTTACTTCTTTTAAGTAAATAAAACTTAAAATTTAAGCAAATCGACTCCCTGAAAAGAAATAAAAATTTTGAATTCACCTTACAAACTGCAGTGCATCTATTATGATACATATATATATATATCCCACAGCGACAAAAATACCATCACGTTTATTTAATATAATTAAAATTGACCCATTAGAAAGACTGGAATGTCGACGTTAAAGTGGTACGTACCAGGTAGTTTATTGTGTAATAGTACTCGTCAGTAACAAGTAACTGTGTAGCATTTTAAATATGTTTTCAAGAGATATAAGATTTCAATTTTTATAAATATGTTTTAAACTCAGGCAGACAGTTACGGCGTTTTCAGTCGACTCCCTGCTGATTTAATGCATATATCGCATACTAAAATAGTCCTGTTTTTTTTAAAACTGATGATATAAAAAGAAAATAACTTTAATATAGAATATTTCTGATTAGAAAAAATAGGGAAAAATTATAAAATACAAAAACTGCTCATATCACCATAATGTCCTCAACTTAAATAAATTGAAGTCTTTTTTACTTGAAACGTCTTTTATATAAAAAGCTTCTGAGATGTTTTGAAACAGGTATGTTTTATATTATGTATCTCTACAATTACACGCGTGCTCTTACTTCATTCTTCATTTTAAATGTGTAAGAAATGAATAAACGTTTTTATATTTCAAACCAAACAAACATGCAATTTTATAGCTTAAAAAGATTCTATATCATGAAAGATTGATTTAAATATGAACTACGATTTTCAAAATTGCATTCCAAATGTAAATCTTAATGTGTTTTCATAATAAACATTTCGTGAGATACGAAATCGTTCCACCTCTTAAATTTAACTAAATGACAACCATAACGTTTCTTCTGGTGTATGATTTTTAAAGCGTTATATTCTACAACAAATTTATTCCTACAGTGGAGTTCAAATTTCTTATCTGTAATATCAGATTGGACGAAAAAAGAAATTTTTAAAATGATCTTTAATTTAACATTATTTAAAAATAAACCTTCAGAAACACATTAATTTCAGATGCGTTCAAAAAAAGAGAATTTGAAGTTATCCTAATTGAACCATTTTCAAACTTGAGGTAGCTTTACGACTGACCAGTAGGACACAGTAGCATGAACTAAGACATAACTTGGTCACAATGACCATTTTAATTTAACAAGAACCTCCAAACCTCCATTAGAGATATTTTTATTTGAGATGAGCTACAAAGTGCTTTAATCATGTGATAGTAGATTTATATATACTTTAGCTTCTATCAATGACATGTTTACACACCGATTTATCTTGTCATTTTAAATTCTCAATCAGAATCTGACATCAATGAAGTCTTGTTTCTCAAGGATATGCCAATGTTTACATTGTAATAATATCATGTTTAGCATGTACAGACTAATTCATCAGGTTTCAATTGCTAAAAATAAGTCAAAACTATATTAAAATGATAAAGAAAATCAATAGCCTATTATGTACAATAGTAACGTTACCAACTCCGGATTTTTATTCAAATTATTATTTGAAATGCTGATCTATTAAGTTCACTAAGGTCTCTTGACCAATAAAGCACTTTCTTGTGCCTTGGTTCTACAAGCTGAAATTATGCTTTAAATTTTCAAAATACAAAATAAGTGGTTTTCGTTGTGCGTTTATTTATTTTCCCGGTAGAAGTATTTGGCTAAAAGGGACAAACTTAGCTTAAGTTGGAAGCTTTGCATTATCAAGGAAATATATGACGATTTTTTCTTTAAATACTCTCTCTCTCTCTCTCTCTCTCTCTCTCTCTCTCTCTCTCTCTCTCTCTCGTCTCTATCTCTCACACACATACACTCACACACAGAGACACACGCACACACACAAAGCTTACCTTCCATTGGGTTAAAGTAAAACACACTGTTTTTTCTAGTTACGTCGTAATAAAACACAATTTTATTTAATCCTTTAGATTCTGTAGTCCTTTCAGGCTCAATAAACAGAATTATTGGTAATGACTTAGAATAAACACAATGTTCCTCCGTCCGTCCATTTGCAGTTATTAACGGCTGGAGAGATACATTTTCAGCCAAAGCTGAGTTTGAATTACCAAATGTTTCCTGAGACACTTGAGCTCGCAAATTACTGGCTTCTACGATAAAACATGCTTCGAAATCCGGAAACCCAGGATTGAATTCTATCCTAACCGCTCCGTAAGGACTTATCCAAGTGATCTTTCCTTCGGTACATGGCGGTTTTACATTCCTTACACCTCTACCATCACCGGTTTTTTCACTAAAATATAAATAAAAGGGAATATATATATATAATAATTACTGAATAATAATAATAATAATAATAAACACAAGATTAAAACATGATTAGACTACTGTTTATAAAATATCTGTCTTTATATATAAGGCCTAATGACAAATGATAGAAAAATGATATAATGACAGTAGATATTACGCAAAACTGATATCTATTACTTGTGTCATATACCACTTTTTGAATTTAATCATAAAAATACATTCAAAAAGTGGTATATTGTGAGTGGTACACAATATACCACTTTTTGAATGTATTTTTATAATTAAATTCAAAAAGTGGTACACTTGTGACAGACACTGGATATTATGACATCTAACTGTGTGGATACTGACTATAGACAAACAATGATTATTATGATAAATGTATATCATAGGTTTGGTTTCAATTTTTTTTTTTGTACTTTGTTTTTACCTCGCGTGATGAACCTTGGAATCAAACGGCTTATTCAATTCGAACACCTTATTAATAATTAATAAGAGGGCATGCACAATGAATAAACGATTCAATTGCTCATACAACGTATTCTGACTTTATTGCCTTTACGATTAACTCTTCAGTCATTCCCGCGTTGTTCGACACCTTCTCCGTATATCTGACCTTCACCTTTATCTCAAGAAGATATTTGAACTGTTAGTATTATATGATAAGTATTGTAGACATATAATCAAAGCGGCACCACTTAGGTTAACGAAGAAGTGATAAAGAAATTTATCAAAGCTTTTATCAACTTGGATATCTTAACTGAATGTAAAAACAACGTCTGTGGACCGTGAAAATACCGACTGCACTTTGATAGTTAATTAACAATTACATTACATGCTTAATTTTAAAAGTATCTAGTTTAATTTGTCATGCGTTCACTTTTAACTATGTTTCACCTTTGAATTATTTATCTGATACAAATATGCTAGATGCACTTTTGGCGCGCTGCTCGGTTTGGGGCAGTCCAATGAGGGATTGTAGAGTTTTATTTTCTGCCCGACACAGACATGATTTTTTTTAACGTTTATAGTCTTTATAAAGCGCAAAATGTCAATGTTACACCTATCGTTGATAAAAAGCATTCTTATCCTGTAAATCAGGCTTATATCTATGTATTACATTTCTTTCGTGGGTTTATAGGGTCTAGGTGGCCAAGTGCTATAAAGCGCGCACTTGCGTAAGCGCCTAGGTCTGAATACCACTCGGTAAAATTCGAAGATCAATGTTTTTAGGGCTTTCAATACCTCAAAAGTGCAAAAAATGGTAACTACTGCGTTAAACCCGATTATTCTATTTCACCCCATGATTAGTGTTGTTCAAAAAGGCGTTCGTCAGAGACTCGTAGTTATGTTGCCGGGAATACAAGGAAAACGCGACTTCAATGACTATAATTTTATTTTACCAGACAGACTGCAAGGCTTAAGATAACAGAACTTTGTTTACTTTATACAAATTAATCTTTCATTTTTGTTTACTCATCTATTTATAAAATGAATATCTATAGGGTTAATACTTGTAATCGCATGTAAAATGAACTTCTAAATAAGGTTTGAATCCGTTTAACGCAGGAACGCTTTTAGATACGTCCTAAGACCTTTAGTCAAAAATGTTCGTTTTTTCTTTTTTTTTTTGCTCTCACTTTCTGTGTAATGGAAAGCGACATAGTCAGTGCTTAGTTACAACAACAGACCTCAGATCTCAATGTCAAAAAACACTTAACAAGACTGTTAAGTAATCACCAGAGACAAGGGAGTAGGTCGGGTATCAATATAATGACCCCGTATTTAATCAGCGGGTGTGCTTTTCCTCTTTATCAGTACCTTATCAGTTAAAGAGCGTAGTTTGTTCAACTTGGGGACAAATTTGAATCAAAACAACATGATATTAGTATAGAAGTTTAGATACATCTCTATTCTGGTTTATGTTTATAACATAAGTGTTTATATCTGAATGTGTCAGCTAGCTTAAAACATACACATGAAATGGTACAAATGTTTGGCTTGTTGCTGTTATTTTGTATCCGTTGGTCGTGGTATTGATAATCGTTTATAAATTCAAGCTTTATCATTCCTTAGTTTTAACAGAAATTGATAGTCGAAAAATCTAGAGGTTTACTCGTAAAACATCTGTTTAGGACATAATAGTTTTTCTACTTTAAGCTTGATATATTTTTCTGCTGTTAAATTTACGAAGTGGCAATTATTTGATTTATTCCCTCTTTCTTATGGCGATATATTTTTCCTGGTTGTCAACACTTGGTCCCAACCAAAAAGAAACATACATTTTATTCTTTATTAATTGATAATGTTGTTTATTTTGCTCTATTTATATTTATTAACCTGTATCTATTTTTGCATTTTAATAAATTTTTATTAAAAAAAAGCTTTATTTTTATTTTATTTTTTTTATTTGGTATTTTTAAAAATTATTATTTTTTTTTGCGATTCACAAAAAAGTATGAACTAGATATATCAATTATCAATCCAATTATTGGCCTACTAATGGTTTGAAGAAGAGCATTTAGTTTAGATAAGCTATTTGATTCAATAAAAATTCCCTCTATAAATTAATTTCATAATGTAATTCTCGTGTAACATTATTCACGATTCACATTACACGAATCTCTAAAACGCAAAAACATTGTATCTATGAAAGCGTAATAATACGATTAGAATACTAGTATCTCTGATTAACAACGCACACAAAAACGAGGATATTAAATGAAATTAAATCAAAATTAATAAATAGAATATTAAAATGCTACTACAGATATTATGATTTAAACTGGTAGGAATATTAATTCAACAATGAAATTGGGATAAGTGTCATTAAGCTGTGCTGTTCATCAGGTTCACCTGGCGTTGTACGTAGAATCAAAAACTATTTAATTCCCTTTTTTTTAACCGCATATGTTGAAATTGGTCTATATTGGAGTTTAAAATGTAAATTGTAAAAGAAGTTTTAAAAAGGACAATAAATAAATAAATAAATAAATAAATAAAAATAAAAAAATTTTAAAATTTTAAAAAAACCTTAATGGTAAATCGATGTAACTGTATTATGAATGCTTTAATATATTAGTTAAACAGGTGCTCATATAACTTTTATACTCATGACGCAATACAAGTAATTAAGTTATATGAATAATGATTTAAAATGATAAATTTATACATAAATGTTAACATTTAAATGTGAATACTCAAAATTCATATTCTATATCAACATAATCGATATCTAGTGATTTTAGTGTAAGATCAGGAATTTAGAAATTATAACTAAAGGTACCATCACAAACCAAAAAGTTTGTAAGCACTAAGCTTATTAAAAAAATCTCAAAATTTACTAAGATTTGCTGGTCTTAATCGTTTTAGTCTGGTTATCATTTTGTTGGTACGACAACTCCACAATCTGGTACAACATTTTCCAATTCTGTCAAAAGCGTTTGTTTCATTTTTTGTGTATAAATTTCAATACATAACACATATGAAGATCGTGTGGAATCTTGAACATGTAAATGCACTCAGAACACCAAACCTGCCTCCTGTGAAAAGTGTGAGAAAAAGTTTCGATTGTCAATAAAAACACTGCATTAAAAAACCACCAAATAATATTTAAGTGTTTGTAAGAAATTCCCATGCTTGTAGTGTGTGCTGATATAAACAAGATGTGGAGATAAATACGGCGACAAGTGTAAACCATTAACTACACAGTATATACAGAGTATACCAAGTACTGTGTATGGTCGTATAAAAGTCAGTCAAAAACAGTCAGGTTAAAGGAACCCATTTGAATCTTATACCCCGATGTTGTCATAAAAGGTAAAAACTGTAGACTTTCATTAATTAAATAATTAAGAAAATTTACTTTCAAGCTTGTGTCTCATTGTAAAATGTTTAATATAAAAAGCCCTTGCATTTTTCTCTAAATTTATTATTATTATTATTATTATTATTATTTAACCATTTTCTTATTTATATGTTTGTGCCATAAATGACGTGAAAATAATGTGTCACTTTTTTGTAGTTTTAGAAACTTTGGACTTGCACTTCATCAATTTTCATTTTCTTGAAATTCTTTATACACAGGGAAGTTTGATCTGGTGTCATTAAAATGTAAAGCATGTGCAAAATGTCCACCAGCGATAACAACGCATTAATACTATAGAGCCTCGACTTCCTATTATGTTTATTCGATACAAAGCTCTCGTTAGCATTACCGTTTTGCTTTGCTTCGAGTATTTCAGGGACCATGTTTGACTAAAATACAAATACATCGATTGCTAAATTAAAGGCGCCAACATAGAGATTATTTAACTGCTGTCATTAACCAAAATGTCCACCGGCGAAGCATCGCATAATACTTTTCACTGAAATTGTAACTTCTCTAAAAATGTATTATCAATTATATACAATAGGCAATATTTTAGGGACCTTGTTTTGCTTAAAAAAACACATTTATTGTCAAAATAAAGACAGAGATATAATAAATAAATCACTAATATACCGAACTCATTTAAAGTAAACTTGGTTATTTATGACACGCATACATTTTTTTAAAATTTAATAAAATTCAGTATTCAAAAACTAGCACATGACTAAATTTTTGTATACTTAGTTTAATAAAAAAATTAATACAATAATAATTTAGAATAAGTAATTTATGAACATTCTCACATATCCCCGGATAATAAATGAGTCTACC
Organism: Tegillarca granosa; assembly: GCA_029721355.1. Taxonomy (NCBI): domain Eukaryota; kingdom Metazoa; phylum Mollusca; class Bivalvia; order Arcoida; family Arcidae; genus Tegillarca; species Tegillarca granosa. Next base: position 25,665,073 of record CM056594.1, read on the forward strand.
GCATTGAGTTATGTGTCAATTTAATTAATTTCTTTTAAATTAGTTTAATAATGTAAAAATACATAAATAATTTTAATTAAACGTCAAGAAAAATATAGTTTTAAAATTTCACACGGGTAAATACGTTCAATTACTAGTTCACAAGACAGTACATGGATCGAGTTAAAAAGTTTGACATTGTGGAAATAAAAGCTCTTGTTATACTTGTTAAAATATTTCGCATTAAGCAAAGTTTCTACCAACTTGTACTCTTTTAGTATAAAAATTAGGAGTAAGTTTCGTCTAGATATTTTGGAAAAACCATAAGACTTCCCAGAAATCTCCAGTCTTTAAAACTTTACATTACGGCTTTATATAAAATTTAAATGCACATTTATTATTATCATTTAATTTTAAATCACGGTTTATATTATGTATGGAGTAAATCATTATTTAAGTTCCTCCAGGTACATATTTTGTGAGAAGTATCTTGTCATAAGTTTGTTTACCTGCCCTAATTACAATAAATATACGCGTCACTCCCTTAAAACATTTTGCCACAAGTCAGAAGGTATAAGCAAAAATATGCATCGAATGTTTCAAAATGGCGATGCAGGTGCGTGTGCGTATGCACGTGCCTAAGTGTGCGATTCTGATCAACAGTATAATTTACATTTTAAGTGCATGCAAGTAAAATTCGATGTGTAATAATAAGCAAATACGCTGACGGACATGCCTCAGTTTAACACCTTATGAAGCTTATAAAAGCATATAACCTCTGATTGTAACACTCCCGACTTTGAACGGGCACTAGATATAATGCCAAAAAGGGTATCCAGGTAACACATCTGTGGAGTGAAAACTGTAGCATCTTTTATAGTTATCTCATAACATTTACTGTAAAGAGTAAAACATTAGCACTGTACCATATATCCTTTGTCTTATTTGGTACCTGTTCAGATCAACACCAATCCTGTTACTTACATCAATATAAACATAAGTTTAGTATAAATGACAAACGCCTATTCAAACCTGGATGGAGTTGAGTAATGATTTTTAACTCACAAGTAGAACGTCTTTCACGGATATTGAGTCAGTTAGACTAGGAGGAAACCAGAAGTATCAAGAAAAGAGAATTAACATTTTGGAAACGAAATAATAGTTTTCTCATATTATTTATGATCTGTTACAAAAGGATTCGAACCTTGGCACTGATCCTAAAGTCAGTGTTTGTCCACTCGGCCACCGAGACCCTGCCAAATCAAATCGAGATGTTAAAGTTTTAATGAACATCAAGATGAATGAGGAAATGTTAAAAACCTGGTCTTACCTTATCGAACAATCACATTGGTCACAATATTGCTGTGCTATCGATGTCAAAGTTAGATAAAAGAGGCTAAATATTATATACTGTAACCAGTCCTTGGGCGACATTTCCTTGTAAGATTTAAGGTAAATAGATCCATGTGGAACATTGATACGCCATCAAATATGTTCAGAACCGTAACCGTTTCTTATGTCGGCAACAATAAATGTCTCATTCCGTAACTAGTGTCACATCTTGTATACGAACATTAAATACATTTAGCACAATTTTTATACAACCGAAACAATTCCAGGAAAAAATTAAAGAGTTGTGTCTTATGATATATTTAAAATCCACAAGTGGTCGTCGGTCTTAAAACTGGTGTTTTTACCAAGCTTAACGACTTGATATCATCGACCAATCAGAGCAAATGATGACACGCGTATACTTAACATCAGTTTCACGGTAAATAACAAGACGGTAGGAGGAGTTTTACTTGTAACGCCCATTGCACATTTGTCTTGACATAAAAATTATTACTTTCGTTTCGCTGTGTGATTTTTAGATATGTTTTAACATTACATCAGCTTAAGGTGATTTAAAAAGACACCATATTGTTAACTTCAAGTACTATCAAGGACAAGAGTTTTACAAGTGTTTGGCACGCGGCAAGAAAAAGCAAATGGTTTAAATATAAGATATAATTAGTAATATGAACTGTTAAATAATTCTGTTTTGATGATATAAAATTCTTTTGAATAAAAACTGACACTGAAATTCCATAGAAGTTATGAGGCGATTCATTAACCATTCATCATATACATCATCTTCAGACGTTTATTATAAGGTTAAACTTAAGATTATCGTAGCTGTTTGTCTACAACAATTAATTCTAATGTTGAAATGCTGTATTAATGTAAACAATGAAAAATTCATTAGAGGTCACGATTCACCATCAGTCGGTTTCTTTTAATTTTTTTTATCTTTTTTCTTCATAAATCGTTGCTTTGTTTTACAACAGTTGTTAATAATGTTGAACTGCAGTTTTAATACAATTCATGTCAGATTTTACAGAGTTCACGATAGCACTATTAAGTCTTTTTTTCCCTCTATTCTTAATTGTGTATAAACCATAATTAATCTTCAAGTCTAATGTGACTTAATAAATAAATAAATAAATAAATAAATAAATAAATAAATAAATAAAAAATTAAGAATGATGTGTGATAATTTAGAATCATAGCTAAAAATTAAAGCATGCACAGCTTACCGTATGATTTATTTGAATTGTTTATCTTATCGGTAACTATGAAATCTATGGAATAGTACCTAAAATCATTCCATAGACCACCCCTAGCCATCGTTTGGCAGTTTTGTAAGCGAAAAAGAAAAATAATTTTGTTGTGTATAAGAGACATATAAAGAAGCAAGATATGAGACAAAATCACTTGACTCGACAAATAAGAGGCAAAACACAAAATCACCTGACTCGACAAATAAGAGGCAAAACACAAAATCACCTGACTCGACAAATAAGAGGCAAAACACAGAATCACTTGACTCGACAAATAAGAGGCAAAACACAAAATCACCTGACTCGACAAATAAGAGGCAAAACACAGAATCACTTGACTCGACAAATAAGAGACACAACACAGAATCACTTGACTCGACAAATAACAGACAAAACACAGAATCACTTGACTCGACAAATAAGAGACAAAACACAGAATCACTTGACTCGACAAATAAGAGACACAACACAGAATCACTTGACTCGACAAATAACAGACAAAACACAGAATCACTTGACTCGACAAATAAGAGGTAAAACACAGAATCACTTGACTCGACAAATAAGTGGCAAAACACAGAATCACTTGACTCGACAAATAAGAGACACAACACAGAATCGCTTGACTCGACAAATAAGAGGCAAAACACAGAATCACTTGACTCGACAAATAAGAAACACAACACAATTATATTGCTATATTTGATTACTATTTATTTACTTAAAATATTAGTTCCTTATTCATTTGATTACGTGTATATTAAAACCGTGTTCTCTTTGATAGCAGCGAATACAATAAAGAACAGGACCGTTATACAGTTGGGATTTGAAAGGTCAGCTATGTAAAACAGTTTATGTTTTGCGCATAAATACCTCAACAGCATGTTTTTTTTTTTTTTTTTTTTTTTTTTTTTTTTTTTTTTTTTTTTTTTTTTTTTTTTAGAAGCCACATGGCGGACACGAGTATTCTAAAACTTAATCAAACCTATCGTCTTTCTTTTGGCAGACCTTCAGCAAGTAAATTTTACGTATCTTATAAGTACACGACTAGATGATATTTGATGCGATCTTTTAACCTTCCTGATAGAAAAGATACATATCTTTGTCCTTTGATAAACGTTCTTGTTTTTTTCACAGTTTAACTTTAAGATTGATTTAGAGTACTTTGTTACGGAAACAGTCTAACCTAATAAAGTGTAATTTCACGCTCGTCTGGTAGTTACTGTAGTAGATTATAAGAATGTTCAGACCCTGGCAGTCTAGATAACCTTTGAGTTAACCCTTATATAGATAAAACCTTTACTAATACTTATTTTCTGGTTCGCGCAAAACATTCAAGAGTGTTGATCTCAGATTAAAAAAGTAAAAAATTCTCATTTGGTCTTTGTGTTCTTTACCGTAATTTCAGTAAGGTAATCTGAAAATACATTGAAGGGAGGCGGTGGTATGAACGTTAGTCTTCAAGTTCAAGCCGTCTGTGGCAGATGATTAAGGATTATGTCACAATAAAAATGGCCGAAAAAATGTGAATGTAACATGTATAACTTTGGCATTATAGGAATCCAGTTATTAAATGTGTTGGCCAAATAGTCTCTCCTTCGTTCCACAGAATTAATATTAAGACAATAACCGGAAAAGAGTAAGCAGGAAAAAAACTCAGCGAGAGACACGACAGAGCTGAATGTAACGTAATCTGAGGTTACTGTTCCCGGTTTTACAATCATTCCTTAACTAAGATTTTCCTTAACTTAAATCTTGCAAATTTGAGATCTTAATTGTTGGGTTTATTGTTAAGATTTTCAGGAATTAAAGTTATCATGTTGAAGATCACTTTAAGTTTATATAACATTTATATTTAGTTTTATCATAAATGATTATTTGTAACTTACAAAGAGATAGCCAAAATTTGCTAATTTAAGTTAAGGAAAATCTTAGTTAAGGAATGATTGTGAAACCGCGGTTTTGGTCTCGCAGAAATTGACTTAACTCTTATTTTACGTAACATAGTTGTCCATCGCAACCAGCGTGCATAGTGTAATCGGCTAGTAAAAACATTAAACAAGCGGGTGAAATATAAACACATTGTAATGACGAATTCTGCATATATTATGGGCATTTCATTATTTCTGACTATTTTGGTCTATGAAGTGTGGAATTTATGTCAGTTTGTAGTTCTTCGAAGTCTATGGTAAATAGGAGATAACCCCTACATTTTGTAGGACTGGACAGACATATACAGTTGTCGTACATGAAACATTCGTACTTTGAAATGTTATTCGTGTTTATTCCTTCAGCGAGTCATATGATAAATCTCATTGCAACATATCTTGATAATAATAATAATAATAATAATCTTTATTAATAGTGGAAAAAAAATTACAACAAATAACGTCTCTCACAGATCGAATGGGTTTTATCAATAAAATAATAGCTTTTTTCAATAGAAATTTTACTTATAGTAAAAATAATTATAAAGATCCTGGAATTGGAGCTAAATTTTACAACTAGTCGCAAAAAGCTGCAATAATGCTGATGTACCTTTAAACAACATTACATTTTACAATTAGCTGCAAATAGCTGCAATAATGTCGATGCAGCTATAAACAACGCTACATTTTACAACTAGCCGAAAAAGCTGCAATAATTAATGCCGATGCACCTTTAAACAACATTATATTTATGACATAGCCGCCGATAGCTGCAATAATGCCGATGCAGCTATAAACAACGCCACATTTTATAACTAGCTGCAAATAGGTGCAATAAGGCCGATGCGGCTATAAACAACGCTACATTTTACAACAAGCTGCAAATAGGTGCAATAAGGCCGATGCAGCTATAAACAACGCTACATTTTACAACTAGCTTGCAAATAGGTGCAATAAGGCCGATGCAGCTATAAACAACGCTACATTTTACAACTAGCTGCAAATAGGTGCAATAAGGCCGATGCGGCTATAAACAACGCTACATTTTACAACAAGCTGCAAATAGGTGCAATAAGGCCGATGCAGCTATAAACAACGCTACATTTTACAACTAGCTGCAAATAGGTGCAATAAGGCCGATGCGGCTATAAACAACGCTACATTTTACAACAAGCTGCAAATAGCTAAAATAATTAATGCCGATGATCCTTTTAACAACACAACATTTATGACAAAGCCGCAGATAGCATAGCTGCAATAATGCCGAAGCAGCTATTAACAACACTACATCGCAAATAGCTGCAATAATGCTGATGCGCCTTTAAACAGCACCACATTTTACAGCTAGCCGCAGATAGCTGCAATAATGCCGATGCACCTTTAAACAACACTACATTTATGACAAAGCCGCAAATAGCTGCAATAATGCTGAAACACCTTTAAACAACGCTACATTTTACGACTAGCCGCAAATAGCTGCAATAATGCTGATGCACCATTAAACAACACTACATTTTACGAAAAACCGCAAATAGCTGCAATAATACCGATGCACCTTTAAACAACACTACATTTTACAACTAGCCGCATATAGCTGCAATAATGCTGATGCACCTTTAAACAACACTACATTTTACGATTAGCCGCAAATAGCTGCAATAATGCTGATGCCCCCTTAAACAACACTACATTTTACGATTAACCGCAAATAGCTGCTAATCTTTTAACAACACTACATTTTACGACTTGCCGCAAATAGCTGTAATAATGCTGACGCAGCTTTAAAAACAGCTCACTCACTCGCTACATTTAACGATATTCGTGTTTTTAAACTAAGTAAAGTCATTGCTTTTCGCATATTCTTTCCAAAACTTATCAAACAACAAAGGTAGAATGAAAGGCCACAACCTTACGAACGTAACAGCGAGAAAGATCGCTTAGTGTTAACTCAAATGTAAATCTAGGTCTGCACCGCAGTCGAAAAAAACGGGTTTGTGTCAAATTAGAACTAGGGTTTACAATTAGGTCAGAATGAATTTGTCTGTTGGCGTGCTCCTTCTAAAAAAAATAATAATAATAAATTCAAACAACGGGGATAAATTAGTCATATATAGTGAAAAAATATATTTGTATTAAATGAAAAATAGATTTTTTTTTTTGTATATACATGTAAAAACAAAGATTTTTTGCAACCGCCAAACACTTACATTGCAACCGTAAATGCAAATAAAAATTAATGAATAAACCGCAAAAATACAGGGGAAAAACCAACACATTTTGGAACTGCTTATTATAAATCTACCTACTATGAACGTGCACTTTATTAACAATTGAACTTTTTTAAAATGGTGTTCATTGTCAGTATGAATGCAACAACTTTGCAAGCAAACGGAATAACGTGCGTTACCGCGTTATGATGAGTTTGCCTGCAAAGTTTTTGCCTTCATACCGACTAAGAACATCATTTCAAAACAGTTAAATTGATATATTTTTTGTTAAATATTTTTAAAAGAAAATATTCATTGATTTTAAGAATAGAAAATTCCCATCTATAACAATTCACATCGGGGGAGTCCAGTAGACGCAACAGCTGAATTTAAGACAGAGAACGACACATTATTAATTCGCAATATTTCTAATGTGGGGTAACAACGGGGAGTTTTAAATTGAAAAATTATAGTACTTATCAGGTATTTTGATGGTATTTTTCTCGATTTATCATTAACATAATGTATTTTTGAGAATACTGATATATATATATATATATATATATATATATATATATATATATATATATATATATATATATATATATAATTGAATATCAACGATAAATGTGTTGTTATTTGTGGACTATATTTCGGTCGAAAATCAGGTGCACCTGTGTCGCCCCATTTTAATTATGGAAGAATTTGCAAAGAAGTTTGGAGTAAAAAATTGCTTACCGTATGTCGGAAGTGAAATTAGTGAATCTGAAACGGGGGTAAACTGTAAACTTTAGCAGAGGGGTAATTTTCAATGGCCAAGCATGTGGGTTTCGAATCTGCACCGGGATATGTGAGTGTAGACAGGGATTTACTGAGAGATTTTTTCTGGAATGTCGACATTGTGAGGTTAAAATTCACTCTAACAATACTCAAACAAATATGTTATTAAAATTTTATTTGATTAATTTCTTTGATTTTATTTTGTGCATTTTAACCATTGAACCGTTCTTGAAAAATTTCGTTAAAGTGCGTTTTTCAAGCTTGTCTCGAATATAAACAAAAGTGACGTGATAGCCATGTGTGTATCTGTGGTATTATAGTTCCGAATTGTGTATTGCATTTTTTATGTATTCAAACACGGAGTGACAAGGTTTTTGTCGTTCATTGTCAATCATGAACGCAACGACTCTCAAGCTTGCAGCTGTGGCTTCACAAGGCAAATGAAAATATCGAATAATAATTTCCAGATAATTTATTTTTTTTTAATATATTCCATTTAACTTCCTCGAAACTTTTTTTAAGGATTTTCAATTTTACCAATATCATTCGTAACAAAAATAATATGATAATAATAAAAAAGACAGTAATGAAAATCGTAGATGGAGAAAAAACCATAGCTTATAAGGAACATCAAATAGGTATTTCTGTTTGTAGAACACTAGAGTCTAATATTCACAATTAAAGGCGAAACACACACACACACACACACACACACACACACACACACACACACACAGATTTTTCTGTTTCAAATTCTGCTGAAATGCAGTTAGTTTATTTATTTTTTATTTCATCATATTAGATTCCGTAACAATCATATCGCGTACAAAAATACTGACATAATATCCGCGAAAATAGAGAAAGTACAATAAGTTTATTTCCCGGGTAGACATCCCATACAACTCTTAACAATTGCACAATGAAAAATAATATTTTTGTCTTAAATTTTTAGTTGGAATATCAATTATCATTTACGCATATTCAATTCGGTTACAATCACTGTCCTTGCAAAAATACTGAAAGGATGTTGACCAAAACAAAGTACCAACAACTGTTTAATTTTGTCATGTGCTACTTTTATATTTTGCATAAAATAATGAATTCAAAAGCATCACATGACGCTTCTTAATATGAATTGTAATCCTTTTTAGTCTCATTTTTCCAATGTTAAAACGCATCAGATAAAGTTATTGTACCAAACAGTTTGAAACAAAATAAAAACTTCAATTTTTCCTTTGATATTCTTCACTCACTCACCCACCTTGGCTATGCACGATCAGTTACAGTGTGATTATTCTGAACGTTTTTTTAAGTTCTATACTGGTGCAATATACAAAAATAAACCAATGACAAGTGTACAATGGTGCTATAACTAAAGTTTCTGCAAGTCGAGCCAGTCCAAAGCTAAAAGCTCCTTGTGATGAAAGGCCTATGCATTAACCACCAGGCAAATACAGTAGAAGAGGTAATGATGTGACATAAGAACTTGATGCACAATAGAAAGAGGTGAGTTGAGATGAGTTGAGTAATGGTGTTTAACGTCCCAGTCAAGAAAATTTCAATTATACCCAGACGTCGCCAGCTATAGGCGAAAGTGCAGAAATTTTGCCGGTGCGTTGCGCTGATGTCATTATACTGCAGGATTCTTTATCGCGCCACGCCTACCGTGATACGGGACCTCGTTTATTTTAAGTTCTCATCTGAAGGAATCCGTGATTTTCATTTCGTAATGCCGAGTGCTTGGCTCAAAAAGTCACTACCCACTTTAAAGTCTCAGGTCAGACCCGGTCAGACCTCCCACTTACGGAGCGAGCACTCTACCAACTGAGCTACCGCAATGGCACACACAATAGATAGAGAATAGTAACATAGGGCAAAGAAAATATAAGAGAGAGAGAGAGAGAGAGAGAGAGAGAGAGAGTGAAAAAGATTGTGCGTCCCTGAAAGGGGCGAGTGGTCGATTTTCATCCATCACGGATGTATTCAACCAGCGTTCCATTTGATATCGGAGATTGCTCCGACATCTTAACCCTATTCTGTTCAAAGACCAGAAGAGCGCAGGAACTGAATGATACCCATCATTACACAGTTCTGCGTTATAACGATATGTAAAATCACTTCATTGTAGTGTTCGTATAATACTTTATCTAACATTTCCTATGTTAATCCATGTTATATTTTTTGTTTAATTATTCTATCAAGGTAAAATAATTTATACATTTTTTGTAGTAGTTTCACAAAATGTTTATTTTGATTTATTCAAATATTAGATAAAATGAATTAAATTATATCTAGCTTTTTGCATTCCACATTACTCCTAATCATTACGAAATGTATTAATAAATGGTGAACACAGTTCAAGACGGAAAACATTCACAATAGATACGTTTGATAAATGACATACAAATCTGAGCTTGTAACAAGAACGGCAATCCAGTTTATATTAAACACACACACACACACACACACACACACACACACACACACTTTTCTAGAAATCTCTGTCTACAATTCTGCTCATAAGCAGTTAGTTTATTTATTCTTATTTATTCATATTTGCTTTAATATCATTCATATCGTGCATGATAATACTGACATTATTACGTCCGCTAAAAAAATAGAGGATGCACGAAAATCTGTTTTTTTCTCTCAGAAAAACTGTAATCCTTTTTCTTTTCGTCTTCAATTTGAGTATACATCAAGTAACATCTTATTCAAAATCAACTTTTTGTCGAATATTCAATAAAATTTAGCCATTGAACTCGTTAAGAAAGTCCAATATTCATTTTAGTTCCCGTTTAAGACAATTTAAAGATTGTAATTGTTTATTTTTATAGATCAAATACTGTGAAATATACAGTTTATGTCCAATTGACAATCTCAAAAGCAAATTATTATTATTATTATTATTATTATTACATATAAATCTGAACCTGTAACAAAAACGGTAATCCAGTTCAGATTTAACACACACCCACACACACACACACACACACACACACACACACACACATTTCTAGAAATTTGTATGCAATTCTGCTTCTATTGATTTAGTTTATTTATTATTATTTATTCCTATTTGCTTTAATTTCTACTTTTATTTTTGAACTTCCATCCACCAAGAAAATGACGCCCTGTGCTATAGAAAATAAGCAACTCCTATCGAGCTGGCTTTACCCGCCACGTTTGAAATTACATTCTAGAATGAAAGGAACATGCTATTATGAGACGTCAATTATATCCAGGATAAATCAAAATATACCGACTTTATACTTATCATTATTTTACACGTTTTAGTTCAGGGGCTCAAAACAACAAAGAGAAGTGCATAGTTGGCTGAATACACATGTATTTTACCTCACATCAGCAATTTCTAAGCTATGTTCGATAAGAAAGTTTTTATGTTCTAAACTGTCATTTTTGCGCGTGACGTGTAATCTGCTTTGCGTTCCATTTTTCAGATTAATATTGAAGTTCGATACAGTTACAATTAAAACAGTATCCGCAAAGACAAATGTACAATGGTGTTATTACTAAAGCATTCGTAAGTCGAGGCCTGAGCCACAGTCGACCTATAATGAAAACCCTATACCTTAACCACCTAGCAACTACAGTAGAGGAGTTTATGGTCCTTAGGTCGAACCCTAAGCCATAGATGACTTATGATAAAAGGCCTATGCATTAAACACCAGGCAAATACAGTAGAAGCGGTAATGTAATGACATAAGAACTTGACGCACAATAGGAAGAGTTTCGTTGAGTAATGCTGTTTAACGTCCCAGTCAAGAATATTTCAATCATATCCAGACAACGCCAGCTACAGGCGAAAGTGCAGAAATTGAGCCTGTGCGTTGCGCTGATGGCATTATACAGCAAGATTCTTTATCGTGCCACGCCTACCGTGACAAGAGACCTCGTTTATTTTAAGTTACCATCTGAAGGAACCGTGACTTTCATTTGGTAATGCCGAGTGCTTGGCTGAAAAAGTCACTACCCTCTTTAAAGTCTCAGGTCAGACCCGGTCGGGGTTCGAATACACGAACTCCCACTTACGGAGCGAGCACTCTACCAACTGAGCTACCGCAATGGCACACACACTCGGTAGAGAATAGTAACATAGGGCAAAGAAAATATGAGAGAGAGAGAGAGAAAAGATTGTGTGCCCTGAAAGGGGCGAGTGGTCGATTTTCATCCATCACGGATGTATTCAACCAGCGTTCCATTTGATATCGGAGATTGCTCCGACATCTTAACACTCTTCTGTTCAATGACCAGAAGAGCGCAGGAACTGAATGATACCCACCATTACACAGTTCTGCGTTATAACGATATCTAAAATCACTTCATTGTAGTGTTCTATAATACTTTATCTAACCTTTCCTATGTTAATCCATGTTATATTTTTTGTTTAATTATGCTATCAAGGTAAAATAATTTATATATTTTTTGTAGTAGTTTCACAAAATGTTTATTTTGATTTATTCAAATATTAGATAAAATGAATTAAATTATATCTAGCTTTTTGCATTCCACATTACTCCTAATCATTACGAAATGTATTAATAAATGGTGAACACAGTTCAAGACGGAAAACATTCACAATAGATACGTATGATAAATGACATACAAATCTGAGCTTGTAACAAGAACGGCAATCCAGTTTATATTTAACACACACACACACACACACACACACACACACACTTTTCTAGAAATCTCTGTCTACAATTCTGCTCATAAGCAGTTAGTTTATTTATTTTTATTTATTCATATTTGCTTTAATATCATTCATATCGTGCATGATAATACTGACATTATTACGCCCGCTAAAAAAATAGAGGATGTGCGAAAATCTGTTTTTTGTCTCAGAAAAACTGTAATCTTTTTCCTTTTCGTTTTCAATTTGAGTATACATCAAGTAAAATCTTATTCAAAATCAACTTGTTATCGAATATTCAATAAAATTTAGCCATTGAACTCGTTAAAAAAGTCCAATTTTCATTTTAGTTCCCGTTTTAGATAATTTAAAGATTGTAATTAATTGTTTATTTTTATGTTCAAATACTGTGAAATATACAGTTCATATCCAATTGACAATCCCAAAAGCAAATTATTATTATTATTATTATTATTATTATTATTATTACATATAAATCTGTAACAAGAACGACAATCCAGTTCATTTTTAACCCCCCCTACACACACACACACACACTTCTCTAGAAATTTGTATGCAATTCTGCTTCTAAGGATTTAGTTTATTTATTCTTATTTATTCCTATTTGCTTTAATTTCTACTTTTATTTTTGAACTTCCATCCACCAAGAAAATGACGCCCTGTGCTATAGAAAATAAGCAACTCCTATCGAGCTGGCTTTACCCGCCACGTTTGAAATTACATTCTAGAATGAAAGGAACATGCAATTATGAGACGTCAATTATATCCAGGATAAATCAAAATATACCGACTTTATACTTATCATTATTTTACACGTTTTAGTTCAGGGGCTCAAAACAACAAAGAGAAGTGCATAGCTGGCTGAATACACATGTATTTTACTTCACATCAGCAATTTCTAAGCTATGTTTATTAATGTTCTAAACTGTCATTTTTGCGCGTGACGTGTAATCTGCTTTGCGTTCCATTTTTCAGATTAATATTGAAGTTCGATACAGTTACAATTAAAACAGTATCCGCAAAGACAAATGTACAATGGTGTTATTACTAAAGCATTCGTAAGTCGAGGCCTAAGCCACAGTCGACCTATAATGAAAACCCTATACCTTAACCACCTAGCAACTACAGTAGAGGAGTTTATGGTTCTTAGGTCGAACCCTAAGCCATAGATGACTTATGATAAAAGGCCTATGCATTAAACACCAGGCAAATACAGTAGAAGCGGTAATGTAATGACATAAGAACTTGACGCACAATAGTAAGAGTTGCATTGAGTAATGGTGTTTAACGTCCCAGTCAAGAATATTTCAATTATATCCAGACGACGCCAGCTATAGGCGAAAGTGTAGAAATTGTGCCTGTGAGTTGCGCTGATGGCATTATACAGCAGGATTCTTTATCTTGCCACGCCTACCGTGACAAGAGACCTCGTTTATTTTAAGTTACCATCTGAAGGAACCGTGACTTTCATTTCGTAATGCCGAGTGCTTGGCTGAAAAAGTCACTACCCACTTTAAAGTCTCAGGTCAGACCCGGTCGGGGTTCGAATACACGAACTCCCACTTACGGAGCGAGCACTCTACAAACTGAGCTACCGCAATGGCACACACACTCGGTAGAGAATAGTAACATAGGGCAAAGAAAATATGAGAGAGAGAGAGAGAAAAAAGATTGTGCGTCCCTGAAAGGGGCGAGTGGTCGATTTTCATCCATCACGGATGTATTCAACCAGCGTTCCATTTGATATCGGAGATTGCTCCGACATCTTAACACTCTTCTGTTCAATGACCAGAAGAGCGCAGGAACTGAATGATACCCACCATTACACAGTTCTGCGTTATAACGATATCTAAAATCACTTCATTGTAGTGTTCTATAATACTTTATCTAACCTTTCCTATGTTAATCCATGTTATATTTTTTGTTTAATTATGCTATCAAGGTAAAATAATTTATATATTTTTTGTAGTAGTTTCACAAAATGTTTATTTTGATTTATTCAAATATTAGATAAAATGAATTAAATTATATCTAGCTTTTTGCATTCCACATTACTCCTAATCATTACGAAATGTATTAATAAATGGTGAACACAGTTCAAGACGGAAAACATTCACAATAGATACGTATGATAAATGACATACAAATCTGAGCTTGTAACAAGAACGGCAATCCAGTTTATATTTAACACACACACACACACACACACACACACACACACACACACTTTTCTAGAAATCTCTGTCTACAATTCTGCTCATAAGCAGTTAGTTTATTTATTTTTATTTATTCATATTTGCTTTAATATCATTCATATCGTGCATGATAATACTGACATTATTACGCCCGCTAAAAAAATAGAGGATGTGCGAAAATCTGTTTTTTGTCTCAGAAAAACTGTAATCTTTTTCCTTTTCGTTTTCAATTTGAGTATACATCAAGTAAAATCTTATACTTGTTATCGAATATTCAATAAAATTTAGCCATTGAACTCGTTAAAAAAGTCCAATTTTTATTTTAGTTCCCGTTTTAGATAATTTAAAGATTGTAATTAATTGTTTATTTTTATGTTCAAATACTGTGAAATAAACAGTTCATATCCAATTGACAATCCCAAAAGCAAATTATTATTATTATTATTATTATTATTATTATTATTATTATTATTATTACATATAAATCTGTAACAAGAACGACAATCCAGTTCATTTTTAACCCCCCCCTACACACAAACACACTTCTCTAGAAATTTGTATGCAATTCTGCTTCTAAGGATTTAGTTTATTTATTCTTATTTATTCCTATTTGCTTTAATTTCTACTTTTATTTTTGAACTTCCATCTACCAAGAAAATGACGCCCTGTGCTATAGAAAATAAGCAACTCCTATCGAGCTGGCTTTACCCGCCACGTTTGAAATTACATTCTAGAATGAAAGGAAACATGCAATTATGAGACGTCAATTATATCCAGGATATATCAAAATATACCGACTTTATACTTATCATTATTTTACACGTTTTAGTTCAGGGGCTCAAAACAACAAAGAGAAGTGCATAGCTGGCTGAATACACATGTATTTTACTTCACATCAGCAATTTCTAAGCTATGTTTGATAAGAAAGTTTTAATGTTCTAAACTGTCATTTTTGCGCGTGACGTGTAATCTGCTTTGCGTTCCATTTTTCAGATTAATATTGAAGTTCGATACAGTTACAATTAAAACAGTATCCGCAAAGACAAATGTACAATGGTGTTATTACTAAAGCATTCGTAAGTCGAGGCCTAAGCCACAGTCGACCTATAATGAAAACCCTATACCTTAACCACCTAGCAACTACAGTAGAGGAGTTTATGGTTCTTAGGTCGAACCCTAAGCCATAGATGACTTATGATAAAAGGCCTATGCATTAAACACCAGGCAAATACAGTAGAAGCGGTAATGTAATGACATAAGAACTTGACGCACAATAGTAAGAGTTGCATTGAGTAATGGTGTTTAACGTCCCAGTCAAGAATATTTCAATTATATCCAGACGACTGCCAGCTATAGGCGAAAGTGTAGAAATTGTGCCTGTGCGTTGCGCTGATGGCATTATACAGCAGGATTCTTTATCTTGCCACGCCTACCGTGACAAGAGACCTCGTTTATTTTAAGTTACCATCTGAAGGAACCGTGACTTTCATTTCGTAATGCCGAGTGCTTGGCTGAAAAAGTCACTACCCACTTTAAAGTCTCAGGTCAGACCCGGTCGGGGTTCGAATACACGAACTCCCACTTACGGAGCGAGCACTCTACCAACTGAGCTACCGCAATGGCACACACACTCGGTAGAGAATAGTAACATAGGGCAAAGAAAATATGAGAGAGAGAGAGAGAGAAAAGATTGTGCGTCCCTGAAAGGAGCGAGTGGTCGATTTTCATCCATCACGGATGTATTCAACCAGCGTTCCATTTGATATCGGAGATTGCTCCGACATCTTAACACTCTTCTGTTCAATGACCAGAAGAGCGCAGGAACTGAATGATACCCATCATTACACAGTTCTGCGTTATAACGATATCTAAAATCACTTCATTGTAGTGTTCTATAATACTTTATCTAACCTTTCCTATGTTAATCCATGTTATATTTTTTGTTTAATTATGCTATCAAGGTAAAATAATTTATATATTTTTTGTAGTAGTTTCACAAAATGTTTATTTTGATTTATTCAAATATTAGATAAAATGAATTAAATTATATCTAGCTTTTTGCATTCCACATTACTCCTAATCATTACGAAATGTATTAATAAATGGTGAACACAGTTCAAGACGGAAAACATTCACAATAGATACGTATGATAAATGACATACAAATCTGAGCTTGTAACAAGAACGGCAATCCAGTTTATATTTAACACACACACACACACACACACACACACACAACACACACACTTTTCTAGAAATCTCTGTCTACAATTCTGCTCATAAGCAGTTAGTTTATTTATTCTTATTTATTCATATTTGCTTTAATATCATTCATATCGTGCATGATAATACTGACATTATTACGCCCGCTAAAAAAATAGAGGATGTGCGAAAATCTGTTTTTTGTCTCAGAAAAACTGTAATCCTTTTTCCTTTTCGTTTTCAATTTGAGTATACATCAAGTAAAATCTTATTCAAAATCAACTTGTTATCGAATATTCAATAAAATTTAGCCATTGAACTCGTTAAAAAAGTCCAATTTTCATTTTAGTTCCCGTTTTAGATAATTTAAAGATTGTAATTAATTGTTTATTTTTATGTTCAAATACTGTGAAATATACAGTTCATATCCAATTGACAATCCCAAAAGCAATTATTATTATTATTATTATTATTATTATTACATATAAATCTGTAACAAGAACGACAATCCAGTTCATTTTTAACCCCCCCCTACACACACACACACTTCTCTAGAAATTTGTATGCAATTCTGCTTCTAAGGATTTAGTTTATTTATTCTTATTTATTCCTATTTGCTTTAATTTCTACTTTTATTTTTGAACTTCCATCCACCAAGAAAATGACGCCCTGTGCTATAGAAAATAAGCAACTCCTATCGAGCTGGCTTTACCCGCCACGTTTGAAATTACATTCTAGAATGAAAGGAACATGCAATTATGAGACGTCAATTATATCCAGGATATATCAAAATATACCGACTTTATACTTATCATTATTTTACACGTTTTAGTTCAGGGGCTCAAAACAACAAAGAGAAGTGCATAGCTGGCTGAATACACATGTATTTTACTTCACATCAGCAATTTCTAAGCTATGTTTGATAAGAAAGTTTTAATGTTCTAAACTGTCATTTTTGCGCGTGACGTGTAATCTGCTTTGCGTTCCATTTTTCAGATTAATATTGAAGTTCGATACAGTTACAATTAAAACAGTATCCGCAAAGACAAATGTACAATGGTGTTATTACTAAAGCATTCGTAAGTCGAGGCCTAAGCCACAGTCGACCTATAATGAAAACCCTATACCTTAACCACCTAGCAACTACAGTAGAGGAGTTTATGGTTCTTAGGTCGAACCCTAAGCCATAGATGACTTATGATAAAAGGCCTATGCATTAAACACCAGGCAAATACAGTAGAAGCGGTAATGTAATGACATAAGAACTTGACGCACAATAGTAAGAGTTGCATTGAGTAATGGTGTTTAACGTCCCAGTCAAGAATATTTCAATTATATCCAGACGATGCCAGCTATAGGCGAAAGTGTAGAAATTGTGCCTGTGCGTTGCGCTGATGGCATTATACAGCAGGATTCTTTATCTTGCCACGCCTACCGTGACAAGAGACCTCGTTTATTTTAAGTTACCATCTGAAGGAACCGTGACTTTCATTTCGTAATGCCGAGTGCTTGGCTGAAAAAGTCACTACCCACTTTAAAGTCTCAGGTCAGACCCGGTCGGGGTTCGAATACACGAACTCCCACTTACGGAGCGAGCACTCTACCAACTGAGCTACCGCAATGGCACACACACTCGGTAGAGAATAGTAACATAGGGCAAAGAAAATATGAGAGAGAGAGAGAAAAAAGATTGTGCGTCCCTGAAAGGGGCGAGTGGTCGATTTTCATCCATCACGGATGTATTCAACCAGCGTTCCATTTGATATCGGAGATTGCTCCGACATCTTAACACTCTTCTGTTCAATGACCAGAAGAGCGCAGGAACTGAATGATACCCACCATTACACAGTTCTGCGTTATAACGATATCTAAAATCACTTCATTGTAGTGTTCTATAATACTTTATCTAACCTTTCCTATGTTAATCCATGTTATATTTTTTGTTTAATTATGCTATCAAGGTAAAATAATTTATACATTTTTTGTAGTAGTTTCACAAAATGTTTATTTTGATTTATTCAAATATTAGATAAAATGAATTAAATTATATCTAGCTTTTTGCATTCCACATTACTCCTAATCATTACGAAATGTATTAATAAATGGTGAACACAGTTCAAGACGGAAAACATTCACAATAGATACGTATGATAAATGACATACAAATCTGAGCTTGTAACAAGAACGGCAATCCAGTTTATATTTAACACACACACACACACACACACACACACACACACACTTTTCTAGAAATCTCTGTCTACAATTCTGCTCATAAGCAGTTAGTTTATTTATTTTTATTTATTCATATTTGCTTTAATATCATTCATATCGTGCATGATAATACTGACATTATTACGCCCGCTAAAAAAATAGAGGATGTGCGAAAATCTGTTTTTTGTCTCAGAAAAACTGTAATCTTTTTCCTTTTCGTTTTCAATTTGAGTATACATCAAGTAAAATCTTATTCAAAATCAACTTGTTATCGAATATTCAATAAAATTTAGCCATTGAACTCGTTAAAAAAGTCCAATTTTCATTTTAGTTCCCGTTTTAGATAATTTAAAGATTGTAATTAATTGTTTATTTTTATGTTCAAATACTGTGAAATATACAGTTCATATCCAATTGACAATCCCAAAAGCAAATTATTATTATTATTATTATTATTATTATTACATATAAATCTGTAACAAGAACGACAATCCAGTTCATTTTTAACCCCCCCCCCTACACACACACACACTTTTCTAGAAATTTGTATGCAATTCTGCTTCTAAGGATTTAGTTTATTTATTCTTATTTATTCCTATTTGCTTTAATTTCTACTTTTATTTTTGAACTTCCATCCACCAAGAAAATGACGCCCTGTGCTATAGAAAATAAGCAACTCCTATCGAGCTGGCTTTACCCGCCACGTTTGAAATTACATTCTAGAATGAAAGAAACATGCAATTATGAGACGTCAATTATATCCAGGATAAATCAAAATATACCGACTTTATACTTATCATTATTTTACACGTTTTAGTTCAGGGGCTCAAAACAACAAAGAGAAGTGCATAGCTGGCTGAATACACATGTATTTTACTTCACATCAGCAATTTCTAAGCTATGTTTGATAAGAAAGTTTTAATGTTCTAAACTGTCATTTTTGCGCGTGACGTGTAATCTGCTTTGCGTTCCATTTTTCAGATTAATATTGAAGTTCGATACAGTTACAATTAAAACAGTATCCGCAAAGACAAATGTACAATGGTGTTATTACTAAAGCATTCGTAAGTCGAGGCCTAAGCCACAGTCGACCTATAATGAAAACCCTATACCTTAACCACCTAGCAACTACAGTAGAGGAGTTTATGGTTCTTAGGTCGAACCCTAAGCCATAGATGACTTATGATAAAAGGCCTATGCATTAAACACCAGGCAAATACAGTAGAAGCGGTAATGTAATGACATAAGAACTTGACGCACAATAGTAAGAGTTGCATTGAGTAATGGTGTTTAACGTCCCAGTCAAGAATATTTCAATTATATCCAGACGACGCCAGCTATAGGCGAAAGTGTAGAAATTGTGCCTGTGCGTTGCGCTGATGGCATTATACAGCAGGATTCTTTATCTTGCCACGCCTACCGTGACAAGAGACCTCGTTTATTTTAAGTTACCATCTGAAGGAACCGTGACTTTCATTTCGTAATGCCGAGTGCTTGGCTGAAAAAGTCACTACCCACTTTAAAGTCTCAGGTCAGACCCGGTCGGGGTTCGAATACACGAACTCCCACTTACGGAGCGAGCACTCTACCAACTGAGCTACCGCAATGGCACACACACTCGGTAGAGAATAGTAACATAGGGCAAAGAAAATATGAAGAGAGAGAGAGAGAGAAAAGATTGTGCGTCCCTGAAAGGAGCGAGTGGTCGATTTTCATCCATCACGGATGTATTCAACAAGCGTTCCATTTGATATCGGAGATTGCTCCGACATCTTAACCCTATTCTGTTCAATGACCAGAAGAGCGCAGGAACTGAATGATACCCATCATTACACAGTTCTGCGTTATAACGATATCTAAAATCACTTCATTGTAGTGTTCTATAATACTTTATCTAACCTTTCCTATGTTAATCCATGTTATATTTTTTGTTTAATTATGCTATCAAGGTAAAATAATTTATCAAATTTTGTAGTAGTTTCACAAAATGTTTATTTTGATTTATTCAAATATTAGATAAAATGAATTAAATTATATCTAGCTTTTTGCATGCCACATTACTCCTAATCATTACGAAATGTATTAATAAATGGTGAACACAGTTCAAGACGGAAAACATTCACAATAGATACGTATGATAAATGACATACAAATCTGAGCTTGTAACAAGAACGGCAATCCAGTTTATATTAAACACACACACACACACACACACACACACACACACACACACTTTTCTAGAAATCTCTGTCTACAATTCTGCTCATAAGCAGTTAGTTTATTTATTCTTATTTATTCATATTTGCTTTAATATCATTCATATCGTGCATGATAATACTGACATTATTACGCCCGCTAAAAAAATAGAGGATGCGCGAAAATCTGTTTTTTTTCTCTTAGAAAAACTGTAATCCTTTTCCTTTTTGTTTTCAATTTGAGTATACATCAAGTACAATCTTATTCAAAATCAACTTGTTATCGAATATTCAATAAAATTTAGCCATTGAACTCGTTAAAAAAGTCCAATTTTCATTTTAGTTCCCGTTTTAGACAATTTAAAGATTGTAATTAATTGTTTATTTTTATAGATTAAATACAGTGAAATATACAGTTCATGTCCAATTGACAATCCCAAAAGCAAATTATTATTATTATTATTTTTATTATTATTACATATAAATCTGTAACAAGAACGGTAATCCAGTTCATTTTTAACACACACACACACACACACACACACACACACACACACACTTTTCTAGAAATTTGTATGCAATTCTGCTTCTAAGGATTTAGTTTATTTATTCTTATTTATTCCTATTTGCTTTAATTTCTACTTTTATTTTTGAACTTCCATCCACCAAGGAAATGACGCCCTGTGCTATAGAAAATAAGCAACTCCTATCGAGCTGGCTTTACCCGCCACGTTTGAAATTACATTCTAGAATGAAAGGAACATGCAATTATGAGACGTCAATTATATCCAGGATATATCAAAATATACCGACTTTATACTTATCATTATTTTACACGTTTTAGTTCAGGGGCTCAAAACAACAAGGAGTAATGCATAGTTGTCTGAATACACATGTATTTTACTTCACATCAGCAATTTCTAAGCTATGTTCGATAAGAAAGTTTTAATGTTCTAAACTGTCATTTTTGCGCGTGACGTGTAATCTGCTTTGCGTTCCATTTTTCAGATTAATATTGAAGTTCGATACAGTTACAATTAAAACAGTATCCGCAAAGACAAATGTACAATGGTGTTATTACTAAAGCATTCGTAAGTCGAAGCCTGAGCCACAGTCGACCTATAATGAAAACCCTATACCTTAACCACCTAGCAACTACAGTAGAGGAGTTTATGGTTCTTAGGTCGAACCCTAAGCCATAGATGACTTATGATAAAAGACCTATGCATTAAACACCAGGCAAATACAGTAGAAACGGTAATGTAATGACATAAGAACTTGAGGCACAATAGGAAGAGTTGCGTTGAGTAATGGTGTTTTACGTCCCAGTCAAGAATATTTCAATTATATCCAGACGACGCCAGCTACAGGCGAAAGTGCAGAAATTGTGCCTGTGCGTTGCGCTGATGGCATTATACAGCAAGATTCTTTATCTTGCCACGCCTACCGTGACAAGAGACCTCGTTTATTTTAAGTTACCATCTGAAGGAACCGTGACTTTCATTTCGTAATGCCGAGTGCTTGGCTGAAAAAGTCACTACCCACTTTAAAGTCTCAGGTCAGACCCGGTCGGGGTTCGAATACACAACCTCCCACTTACGGAGCGAGCACTCTACCAACTGAGCTACCGCAATGGCACACACAATAGGTAGAGAATAGTAACATAGGTCAAAGAAAATATGAGAGAGAGAGGGACAAGAGAAAAGGATTGTGCGTCCCTGAGAGGGGCGAGTGGTGGATAATCATCCGTCACGGATGTATTCAACCAGCGTTCCATTTGATATCAGAAATTGCTCCGACATCTTAACCCTATTCTGTTCAATGACCAGAAGAGCGCAGGAACTGAATGATACCCATCATTACACAGTTCTGCGTTATAACGATATCTAAAATCACTTCATTGTAGTGTCGTATAATAATTTATCTAAAATTTCTTTTGTTAATCCATGTTAATTATTCTATCAAGGTAAAATAATTAATATATTTATATAGTAGTTTCACAGAATGTTTATTTTGATTTATTCAAATATTAGAAAAAATGAATTAAATTATATCTAGCTTTTTGCATTCCACATTACTCCTAATCATTATGAAATGTATTAATAAATGGTGAAGAGAGTTCAAGGCGGAAAACATTCACGATAAATCCATATGATGAATTACATATAAATCTTAACTTGTTGGATGAAGGGGAATTTTGAAACACACTTACACACAAGCGCGCGCGCTCTCTTTCACATTGTCTCTCTCTGTGTATTATTTTAGGATACTAATCCGAAATTAACATAAAACTCGCCTTATCATGCAACAACATTAATTTTTAATGTGAATATTTTTACATAAGTGTTTGGATGTCTAGAAATAATAAACTTAACTGTTTCAGATATAAATCTTTAAATCCACGCCGTCTTGGTCAAGTGGCCCAGTTTTTAAGATTTCGCCTCGAGAGCGAAAGGTCGGGGTTCAATTCTTGACAGGGCCATACACAATACTGTGTAATTTATTTTATTGTTTTCACGCATTGTGCCACATATTTAAAGGCTGATTTTTGACGAGTTCACCAAACGTCACTACGATATGCTGGAGGGGTGGTGTGTCTGTGGCATACCGAGTCTGTGTGCTAGCACGTTAAAGTTGCTCCGAGTGAGCATTGGTACAATGGAAACCATTAAAAAAATTTGCACATCTCAAGTAAACACGAACTTGCTCTCAGGTGAACGCTTAAGAGTTTAATAAACTTGTTTTGGTCAGGTATAGCTAAAATGCTTATGCACCGGTTAATAATATTAGAATCAAACAACATATTTAAAATCTTACATGATTTTCTATATATCAAAAGAATTGTTTTGTTATTATATGACAACAGGAAATTACATCAAAATAAATGAAATTGACATTGTCAATAACATCCTTATGTTGCTATTATTAAACAAGCGTGTCAACTTTCCCTTAAAACTGATTTTGTTGTGATCAAGGCAACTATAAAAGTTGTTGATCAATTACGATCTAAAATTAAAACTTGCATTTTTTAAAATTTCCCACATAGAAATTTTCAATATTTCTGTAACTATGGTACTGAATGTTTTTAATTAATATTTGGGAAATTAAAATAATATTACGGTTTTTAAAAAGTACTGGAATTTAAACAAATAATTCGCCACTTAAAATCAATATGAAAAACAGGGAAAATATAAATAGAGAGGGCAGAGCAGTTGTTTTGAGATTGGCCTTAGTCCAACAGTCTGGTTGCGTCCTGTAAAAGCATTCTGATGTAGTATGTTCATGTTAAAGATTTGCTAAAAGCATGTCTTTATCACAAACATTCTATAGTATATGACATGTCTTTATCACAAACATTCTATAGTATATGACATGTCTATATCACAAACATCCTGTAGTATATGACATGTCTTTATCACATTCTGTAGTATATGACATATCTTTATCACAAACATTCTATAGTATATGACATGTCTATATCACAAACATCCTGTAGTATATGACATGTCTTTATCACATTCTGTAGTATATGACATATCTTTATCACAAACATTCTATAGTATATGACATGTCTTTATCACAAATATTCTGTAGAATATGAAAATGTTGCGACCTTTAATGGTTTTTTCTCAAAAATTTCCATTTTGGATTCCATCTATCGCTTCCATAGTTGTGCATTACCAAGTATTGATTGTGCCTCGATATCACATATACATTGTAATCACCATTTCTGTATAGTTGATTTTTGTTTAATTATATAATTTGTAATTATCCAAGACAAAGCTTCTTTTGGGTACAATTTACATTATAATCCTGTCTGATCCGTTATTGATGTAACTAGTTACCTGGGTAACCAAACATTATATGTGTATTACGTTTAAAGAGACACAAACTCCCACTTACTGTTTATCATCATTAAACTTCAGCTTTATGTATTAGAGCATTTTTATACATAAAAAATAATAACATTGATTTTACTCGGTCTTGTAACACTTTCAGTAGCTGTTACTACATAGATTTATAAAAATATATCTAAACAGTAGTCGTGACTAAAATGGAGATTAATTAAAACAAAATATTCCTTTAGAGAAGTCAAGTAGTTTTTTAAATTAAATTCAATTATCCATGGCTATATACAACGAGTCCTTGTTATACTTCATTTTGGTTACAATAATAATTAGCATGTTAACATTTTATTTTCAAAGAAAACAACAAAACAACAACAACAACAACAACAGTCACCATTCTGAAGGTGCATCTAGGTTTTAACTTCAGTAATGTCTATTTGTTTTAAAACAGTATCCGACATCCTCTGTAAATTACATTTCGTTCGGACAAACATTATAAAAAAATCAACAGCTGTTACCGGCACTTGTCCTAAGATTCAGTTTCGTTGTCATTAATATTAACCTGTGGTTTCTCTTCCTGTTGTGATTTCGTTTCAATAAAATATCCATTTCCCACTTCAAATCTAGCCATGAACGGAGTTTTCACACCGTGACTATGTTCTGTTTGAAATTTTGAAATTCGTTCCTTGAATGCTTTGTAAAGTTCCTCGGATTCTGAACACTTAAATGCGTAAATCCCTTGTCCCGTTGGACAGTCTTTTCCTGTTTCAAAAAGAAAGATCCCGACATCCCATCCGGACTTCCCTAAACAGTCTAAAGACCATAGCATTTGATTTTTCCCATGATTAGCGTGTAAAATAAGATCTGTGTCTGTGATCTCGATAATTCCATTCTGGATAATCTCAGTAATCCCACTTTGATTCTTACCCCTTGATTCCTTAAAATGAGAGTAAATCACAGTTAAAATACATCCCATTTCTGAACAAACTGTAGAGGAATTTACAAGATTTACCATTTAATTTTTTAAAAATCGTTAACTATTCAACTTATTAAAATATATTATAATTTATCTTACGTAATCGTTATTCTGTTCAATTTAGCTTTATGATAAAAACTTAATCATACAGGTATATATAAAATATAAACTATACTCTCATCATGACTGTTATCGTCAGGTAAAAATGCATGTCGTCGCTATATTTGATATTCACTGCTATGTCATTTTCTAGTCCATAACTATTTGTATAGAATTAATATTGCATGTGCTCCTGGAAACAATATTGTTTGACAATGATCAATTATTTAGACAAAACATACGACTTGAAATCTCGAAGGAGAAATCATTTATGAAGCCCGTGTGTGTGTGTGTGTGTGTGTGTGTGTGGTGCGCATATGTGTGCAACACCAAAGGTACTGGACCGAGGAGATTCTTTACATTATACAACCTTTTTATAATTGGTAAAACTGATGTACTATGCCGAATGTCGATTTAATTTTCTCTTTTAAAACTAAAAGCTTTTATCGTTTCATTATTCATTTAAAATATACATGAAACGTCAATCAATACCTGTAAAATAATATAACGCTAGATTGGAATGTTGTCAATATATGTATATGATAATAATTTTAAAATAAAATCAAAGAGAATAAATCATATTTGTAACCGGCTGATAATAAATGATAACTGATTCAATGCAAGAATGTGATTATCTAAATGTGGTTCTCAAAAGGCGTGCTAACAGCTGTGCCAGATATAACTATGCATCAGTCAAAAATTAATTACTATGGATATCATTGAATTTGGTCCATTTTCTCTGAAGGATATTTTGACCATTATTGATACCTCAGTTGGTAGAGTGCTCGCTTCGTGGGAGGTCAAGGGTTCGAACCCTGGTCAGGTCCGACCAAGCACTTGGAATTTAGAAAAGTCACGGGGTCCTTCGGATGAGACCATGGCAGGCGTGGAACTTTAAAGAACCCTCGCTGCTCATTGTCCTAGAAGCGCACTGCAAAGTCAAAATTTTTGCCACTTCAACTATAGCTTGCGACGTCTCGATATAAGTGAAATGATCTTAACTGGGACGTTAAACCCTATTAAATCATTAAGATCTAAAAGAGATGTTGAAAGAAGAATGACCACAACAATGTTCTAGTAAATTTATGAAAACTAGGTCAACAAAAAATTTGAAGATTACCTTTTACATGTGTTAAATGGCTATAGATCCATATTTAATATATATCAAATTTTGAACTGAATCAGTTAGGGTATCAGTTATACATGTTACGGTGATTTACCTGCTATTTGTACTATATATTAAAACTGAACTAAATTGGCCCCTGAATAAATCTGTATTGTCATGTGCTACTTTTGAATTGTATTATTTTATAAAAATTCAAAACTTTTGATTTGACATTTTTAATTAAATAAGGAATATTTTTATTTTATTATTTCCTAAAGTTTTACTTTTACTTTAAAACTTATTTTCTACAATTAATCTTTTTTCATTAATTGCATTATTTGTATAAAGATTTATTCAATAAGCGTTTTATGTAACTGTCATGTGCTACTTTTGAATTTTTATGAAATAATACAATTCAAAAATTGTCATGTGCTACTTTTGAATTGTATTATTTCATAAACATTCAAAAGTAGCACATGACATAACAAGTCGGCTTTAGATTGAGTGACACCTCGAGATTACTCATTCTATATTTTTCGGCATTTTCTTAATTTTTAAGGATATTGTTAAAACAACTATAGGATAATCTCGGTCTCTAAAAAGGACGTAGTTAACACTTACATCGACCAGCTTATTAATTATTTTTTCATGGCAATCCTCCCAGGTAATACCTAGCGACAATATTGTTAAGTCGCGTAATTTGATTGGATAGTCACATTTTTCTGTAATTTAATTGGTTAAAAATTATTTTTGAATTTCATGTAAAGTGAATTTTGCGATTGCTTCGGCAGTCTAGTCGGAGCCCGGCTTAGTGACTGAAGTTTTTAATTAAAACGGAAAACCGTTTGTTTCTTAATATTTTTATACATTCGCAACTTTGTGTGCATTTTGTACATTACAGGAATAACCGTATTTGTTGTATTTAACATATTATTTGTTATATATTATGTTGGGCAATACACACAATACAACACAGTGAACTTTACCTTGGACTTCTAGTTTTATTTAACTACAACTAAAGAGTACAGACTACCAACTAATTCCCCCAAACAGCAAAACTCGAACTAAAAGAAATTTACTTTTTAATTTTTTTTTATTTACTAAATAATACAATTCAAACAATAAATCAACAACAATAACAAAATATATGGTAATATACATGTATCATAAACCATCTACAATGTTTTCTAAAACTTCCAATAGTCGTCTGCCATATTACCGAGATTGTAAGTGTGTGCATTGTACCGAGACAAAATAAACACCTTTCAAAGCATTAAAATTTCTCGTAATAACGTGACTTTTTCTCGTAATTACACTGAATTTTTCTTGAAATAACGTGAATTTTTCTCGTAATAACATGAATTTTTCTCGTAATTACACGAATTTTTCTCGTAACAACGTGAATTTTTCTCGTAACAATGTGGATTTTTCTCGTAATTACATGAATTTTTCTTGTAATAACGGCGTGAATTTTCTTGTAATAACATGAATTTTTCTCATAATGACATGGATTTTTCTTGAAATAACGTGAATTTTCTCGTAATAACATGAATTTTTCTCGTAATAACATGAAACTTTCTCGTAATAACTTGAATTTTTCTCGTAACTTACATGAAATTTAATATATTTTTATTTGTTTAAACTGACACGATACGGCTTTCGTATATAATAACTTTTTTTTTTCTATTTGTAGCGACGATGGCTAGCTCGGGTTTATGGCAACTGTGCCGGATCTCATCATCTTAATCTACATCAATCCGAGGGCTCTTAATGTCTCTCATGAAGCCCGTGGATGAATAAGACGTCGGTGGATTCACTGACGAAAATACTTCGAGCTACATGTAGTAAATACAGTTTTGTTAATATAGTCACAGTCGGTAAGAAGCAGGAAGTTTCCAAGTATAATCGGTGGTATTTGGGTATATTTATAAATGAAACAGAAACAAAATGAAACTAAATAAAAGTAAACTGAAGCTTCACTCATTAAACCAATCCTTGGCGCTCGGTGGTTCAGTCTCTAATTGCAAGGCTTTGAAGGTCGTCTTTGTCATGTGCCACGTTTACCGACAGACTGGCTTCACGATAGGAAAATTTTCAATATTTTGGGACTAGGTATGTCATTCCCTATTTGAACAGTGTAGTGGGACTAGTGTTTCATGACTGACAGGGTCGTATTTTTTAACGGAAATTGAAAACCTAAAAAAAAAAAAAAAAAAAAAAAAAAAAAAAAAAAGCCATAGGCATGTTTTGTTATTAGTTCGATCCCTGGACACACCGGGCGCACAGGAACACACACACACACACACACACACACACACACACACACACACACACACAAGATATTAGATATCTTTAACTTTCACGGTAGTCAGGTAATTATCAGATTGTTGAAATTAAGGCACTGACTGATTCCGAGGCTCGAGTGATTTTAAAAAAATCAAGAGTTTTATATAATCAGTCCGTCCCCTGAAATTTGCTTGTCTTATCTTTTTCTTTCCTTTTATAAAGTATGATTGTCTATGACCATATCTTATAAAAGCTCCAGTATGAGTTACTTTCCTTGTTCATCGTCTAGGTGGCGTGCAGTTGAAGTCGTGTCAACATGGCGGCTGGTGGTGAAAGCATGACCGGCGAGGATGAAAATACAACGGAAATACCTGTGGCTGAAACATTTAGTGTTGAAGGTATAAAAGAAAAAAATTGAATAATTACGCGATATATCCGCATCCATAAAAATATCAAACAACTCGTAACGAATATAATTATGAATGGTTTTACAGAAACTTGAAACATCTGTTCAACACTACTTCACAGGCCCGTGTGTCGAGTTTAAAAAGTAGTGATTTATATTAAATGAATAAAGCTAAAATTTAACTTAGAAACACTAGACTAATTAAGAATTAATATCATTGAAGAAGACTTATTAATACCAATATTCATGCGATTAAATAGATGCAGGCATGACCAATGAAAAAGTGTTGTTCCAGACACCCAGCAAAACTGGCGTTTAAAACTGGCACAATTAATTATACACGAGTAGGGACATACTATAAATTTAACCTTTTTATACATTGAAAAAAAGCTTAGCATATAGCTAAGATTTACCATGTAGCTTTTTTATAAGTTGTAACAAACTTATACAATTCTGGTGTTACTTCTCCCATATGGACTGTATTTCAGATTGCAACTACTTCTTTCAAGACAGATGGCCTTACTTATAAATATTAATATGAACTTAGGCAAAGCCTAATAACTGGGCAAAGCTATTAACATGTAGTTTCAATATTCACTATATTATACCTACAAAGTTGAAGTTTTTTTCGGGCACCAGTATGTTCGTTTATATTTTACATTTTATCAAAATTTACAAAACCCCAAAGAAAAATCGTTCACAAAAATATTTAATTAGTTTTTTAAATTATACATACCCTTCTGTAGTAATGTTAGCCAGTAGCGGTTGTCCCTCTCTGGTCTGTTTTCGAAAACAGACTGTCTTACAGTGGTACGCCAGATAGTGGCGGGATTTCCACAAAGAAGAAATTCGGAGCCAACTAGCGGCGGAGAATTCAGAGGCAGAGAAGCAGTAATGGTCGAATGGCGATCAAATATAAATGTATATAGAAGACAAAAACTAAATAAATAAGATAATTTTAATTTTAATAAAAGGGACCAAAAGAGAGCATCACAATCAAGGCGGAGGTAGTTTATTCATATAAAAAAAAATTATTCATACAATTACCCATAAACCAACTTGGTTATGGCGGCCCCCAATGGAGCTCAAACCAAGAAGAAAGTTGGATAGGTTAACTAAATCTTCTCCATTATTTCCGCACATACGCATTACCGATAGCCCGCCGGGCCCCTTCAGGCCCGGACGGGCTTTGCCCGTATAATGACCATTTTGTCCTAGGAGTGAAAAAAATGCAGGCCATACATTTTAAAAAGAAATGCGCAATTCTTGAGTAATTTTAATTTTTATTAAAAACACCATGGACACATAAGTAAAAACCTCCATCTTTGAATTACACTGCAAAGAATTTAATTTACTTAATGGATGAGAAAGAGACCTTGTTTTGAAGTTCGTGCAACCCCTGAAAAAAAAGGCCTTGCTATGGGAGGTTCAAGTACACATGTCGCATGTCATGACCCCCTTGTCAGCATCATACTCTAGCCATTTGTGTTGACCTTACCCCCCATCTGAAATTTACCAGCCCTTTCAGTAGATTTTGAAGTAGCAGACAGTGTTGAAAAAGTAGCCAGCATGAGGGTCCATCTTCGCGCAAAGCACGAGGCACTGTGTGAGGGGGAGGTGCGGAGGGGGATGCGTCCCCCTCTGGCGGTGGGGGTCCTCCCCCGGAAAATTTTTGAATTTTACATTGAAAATGGTGCATTCCACTGCATTTTTTGCATTAACATAGTAGAAAAATTAACCAATCACTTTTTCAAAAATTCAATGAACTCTTTTTGATGAAAAAATAATCCATATATAGCGGGGGATGTCGCCGATTCTGTAGTATAAAATAAAAAATCAATCAAACAAAAACAACAGAAACAAAAACTCGTGTAACAGATAAATGTTTTTATTCAGTAAATTTTTAAGGATCCAATAAACGTCAACTCTACCGGCTCCCACTCGCATCTTCACCCATCCCGACTGTTCATAACGTTAAGTGTAATCAAGCATTTTTAGAGGGGTGTTTGGTAATAATTATGTACCATCACTGTCTTTACTTATTTTCCCCCAAAAGTCTAGTAACGTTGCCCGCCGTTTCATCATTCATAAATGAGACGATGTGTAGTCTAGAATGTGTAGACGTCAAAACAGGAACTAATCCGCAATTCCCATACTATAGCTTCCATTTACGCTACACTTTTTATGCATTACCAAGGACCACATCTCGATCTTTAAAACGCACATTTAAGGGCATTTTTATTATTACAGTTAAACGTCTAAATGATCATTTCAAGTAACGCATGGGAACCGATTTGGATAGTAAAGTAAAGAGGGTTAAACACTTAGTCTTTCTACCGTAACTAAAGTGAAAGAAGCCGACGTGTACTGCTCAAAACTGACGAAGTAGCCGATGCTTTTCGTCGGCCGTCGGCTTCTATTGAAACCGCTGATTTACAGCTTTTATCTTTAAGAAAACACATAAGAATGACAGTCTAGTTCTAGTTGGCTCAGTTAGTAGACCACTCATCAATATTGCATGAGATTCTGGGTTCAAGTTCCTCTCCATTCCTGCATCTTTTTCTTGTTGAAGTTTTGAATTGTTACTGAACAATGACATGTCATTTATTCTTTTGAGTTTTTTTTTTTACCAACATGAATTGTTTAGTTAAGTGAAATAACAAAATGTTGGAAAGATATATCCTTGCTCAATCAGTTCTGTTGCTGTTTGATAACTTGTTAATTAGTGATACATGTATTTGTATTTATATTTTTATTTGATATTTTTATATTTGTAGTACTGCAGTTAGTTAAAGAAGCACAACAGCAACATGGTTTGCGACATGGAGATTTTCAGCGGTACAGGTTTGTATCAGGGTTTTCATTAAAACAAGACCTTGGGTAATGACTAATAATTTTACTTAAATTGTCTTCAGTGTAAAGGGTCAACTTGACTTTACCGATTTGCAGACATCCATTTCTGTAAATAGTCTGCCCGACTCAACCAACTCCAGACAGGCAATTGCATGACATCTGACCTGTTGGCAGCTGCATGCTTTCCCCACTAAAGCAGTCAATATTAACAATGTTCTTTCTTACTGAAAGAAACTTACTGGGTCTGGCCAACCATATTATATACAGTAGTGACATCAAGCAAATTCCATACAATCACATAGAGGCTTTTAATTGTTGGCAAACTCGAACACTAACAGTCTCATGTTTACATATTAAATGAAGAGGATTTTATGTAATCTCCTGACTTCAGAGAAGTTTCAAAAGTTCCTGTAGATTAAATATTGTTTTGCAATTAAAAGGAAATGTGCCTTGTAATGTTCAAAAGAAGCTACTAGATAAAAATGTATAGATTCAGTGGGAGATAACTCTACTTTTAGGAATCATTGGTCACTGCCTTTAATTTAGAGATTCTAGTAGAACACTGTGTGTGAGTTACATATTAAACAGGAATACCCACCATTGCAGATAATCTTTTTATTATTTTATTGCTAAAATGCTATTAATGCAGAGTATTACACTTACCGAAAGTAAAAAAACTCAAATTTGAGTCACTATTTTTCTCATAATTTGTTTTGCAGGAGCTATTGTTCTAGAAGGATTAGGAGAATCAGAAAATCTTTACACTTTCCACAAGGCACTAAACATAAGGTGACACCAAAGAAAATAGTTATTGATAATGTAACAGATGTCAGGTATGTATGAATACTTGTAAACCAAAATCATTTGCCAGTAGTTTAAAGTGTTAATATTCAATAGTTTATCTGTCTAAAATTTAGAACATGTATCCTAGTTTCTCTTATATATATATATATATATATATATATATGCATGTGTGTGGGTGTGAGTACAGTTTTATATCTCATCTCTTGTGTGAGTGTTGATGTCTAAAGTCAGGGACTAATTGGGCCTGATATGAATACTGAATATCGGTTTTTTTACCCTCAAGAAATGTTACACTTTTTAACCTTAAAATTACTTAAAAATTCCCTGAATATTGCAAAAAAAAAAAAAAAAAAAAAAATTAAAAAAAAAAAAATTACCATAGACCATAAAAAATATTTATTTTTTAATTATAAAATATCTTTATTTATTTTAAGAAGAAAAGATTTTCCAAGTTTGGCCTATTTATGCTGTATTCTCATTGTCGGCTGTATTGATGGTCAAATGTCACAACAGTAAAATGCTTTAAGTTCAGTATCAACATAAGCTGCAAACTGAGACAACATGTTACAAACTTTCAGATTTGTTTATAAATTAAAGCAAGGTGAATGTGATACAAATGTTCTATGTTTATTTATAGCAGATAAAAGTTAGCAGAGGGTGATATGAAATAATTTTTCTTTAAGACTATTTGGATGTAGTTGTTAATAAAATTTGCATTTTTGCCAGTTTTTAAATATTTTTTTGTAAAAGTGTGTTTGGTATGCTTACTCTATAGGTTAATAAAATGAATTAATATTGTTTTTGTCTAGCCTGGCATCGCCATATGGCAAGACTTAAGGGTTACTTTTCCGGTGTCATAGTTAGCGTGTCAATATTTAAAAGTTTATGTTAAAGTAATGTATTTTCTACTTGATCAAAAAATTACGAGGCGAGACATTTAAATCTGTGGAATTCTTGTCCTGACAGAGACCATCTTTCTACTATAAATGTAATCCTATGTGCACTGTAATTTTTTAAACCACATATCTCTTGTTTCTGAATTGTGAAGATGTGTGTAGTTGCTGCTTCTAGATGCCTCCACCATCCCTGGACTGTCTGTCTCAATATAAGTGGAAAAATCTTGGCTTTGGCAAAAAATATAATTGCTTTGTTCAACTCAAACTAAGTTTTGTGACATAATTTTGTTTAAGATTGCTTTTTGGGACGATTTGTCAAAGTTAAAGGTACACTCAGACACATAGGCTAAATACTCTTTAAATCTCATCTTCTTTGAAACTGATGAATGTAGGCAACTTATGTTGTGATGTTTGAATTTTCTAGGGTCTTGTGCTTAAAGTTATTTAATTTCATGAAATTTTATTTTAAAAAAGTTCTTTTGCATTGAATTTTAGAAGCTTTGAATATATCTTGAGTAAAGTGGAAAGATAATGACATTGGGTTTTCTTGAAATATCCTATTAAATGAGGTCAAGTGAAGGGTCAAGCTCATTACTAGAAAGTAAAGTTGATGTCCTGTTGTTATATTATGTGGCTAATTATAGTTATTATGAAATTACAGATACCTTCATTTGCCCTTGTTTTGTGCTGAGAGAACATGGGCATATGCAATGCAGTTAAAATCGGAGGCTAATACTGAACCAAGGAAGAAATTCCACATGTTTTCTAGATTACGAAAGGCAGAAAAATATGCTGAGGAATTAAGTGAACTTTGTGAAAGTCCTAAATGTGATGCCAAGACAAAATTGGAAAGTCAGGTGAGTTGTAAATTTGTTATCATGTCAAAGTTTGTACTCTGCTTAGAGACTCATCACACTATTTTTTAGTCTTAAACCCATGATAAATTATATCCTTTTACAGAATTCACCATGACAGTCTGTTCTGCTGTCTGTGTCAATTCTTGTTCCGACTATAACTCATTGCTGCTTCTGAAAAAAATTCATGAAACTTCTAACAACTGATATCCATAGTCAAAGGACAAGTTAGGTGTCAAAGTCAAGGTAGAAGTGATATAAAAAAAGATTCATACTTTAAAGGTCAAGGTTACAGGGTATATGGGTTGTGCAGTTAAAATTGTCAGCATGAAAAGTTTATTGTACTTATTTCCATGTTCTAAGGGTATGTTAGAATATTATGATTAAGCCATAAGTTTTTGTTGCTCTAGAGAAATTTAAAAAAATATTACTGGTATGAAGACACAGAGTGACACAAAAAGATATTGCACTATTTATTCCCATCATTTCTACAGTTATCAATTTCCCTATTAGTTAAATAGACTGAATAATGTGAAGTTAAATGATTTGTTTAGGGACATATACTGTATAATTTAGTCCATCTGAGGATCACAAATCATCCATGAATTAAGACTCTGCTATCTTTACAATCTGTCACACATTGGTAGAGGGATTTCCTGGGTTGTGTGTATTGTGTGTGTGTGTGTATATGTATGTAATTTAATGAGGCAAATATTGATTCAGCAAAGTTTAAAAATGATATATAAGACTAAATAGTATAAATATTTTGATTTTGTATTTATAGGCTTATGTGACCTACATAAAGGGGGCACTACAGTTTGAACAAGAAAATTGGAAGAGTGCAATTGAGTTTTATACAAAATCAAAGTAAGTAGTGATTTAATTATGTGATATGATAACTATGCTTTATTGTCATAGATTAAAAGATAAATTTCACTTGACATGTCTCGATATGTCTCAGTGCTGTTTGTTGGTTAGCGGCAATATCACTGTTGCAGCTCTAAACAATGACTAACTCACTCAATGCTGTTTGTGAGATAAGAGTGCCTCTCACCAATACTATACCAGAACTAACTGTCTTGATGTAAGTGAAAACTTCGTAACAAGGGCTAAAAACACTATTTCTTCACTCAACTCATTGCTGTTTTACTTTATTCCTAACAGCTATATCACTAGCTCTTTGGATTATCTTGATATAAAATGTGTTTGTTAGTTGAAAAACCTGATGAAAAATTGACATAACATTCCTTGTGCTGTGTGCTTGAGTGTTATCACCTCCTTATGTTATAAAACCTTCTGTCTTGTTCACATTGTATCTTGTGTATGTATAATTACTTTAATAGTGTGTAAGATATTCTTTTGAAACCTTTATTGATTAGTTCAAATTTTGATGTATTTCTAATAATTTGTAAAGTGTTCACTCTCTATAATGAAAGACTGCAAATATTTTGCCATACATTGCCTCCAAAGTTGGGAAAAACAAAGTCAGATATTTAAAAAAAAAATCTTATGCTTTTTTACATACGGAATTTATATTATATTATATTTTATGCTTTGTTTATTTAGAACTATTTATGAAAAGTTGGCCAGTGCTTTCACTGAAGACGTTGCTGCATCATACCTCCAGCGAGTGGATGAAATTGTTCCTAATATACGTTACTGTGCCTACAACATTGGCGACGAATCAGCCATAAATGAACTTAAACAGATGAGAAGGAAAGGTGGAGAAGACCAGCTAACTTCACAACTAGATGTAAGTTGTTCTTAGTCTGTTATATGTTATTTCAATGTCTTTTTTGTAGACTTCATGGAAAAATGTGAATTCAGGATCATATATGGATTTTGATATTATATAAAACAAGTCACCTAACTACTAATATGAGTCTTGTTGGACTCTTTCTGCTGCAGTATCACATATACATGTAAAAGACCAAAAAATGTGACAACATAAGAAAAGGCTATGGTTCTAGTCCTGTTGAGAACAAAGGTTAGATATATTTTGATGATTTTTGTAAGTTTCCCTAATTTGTTGGACAGGAGAATAAAAAAGCAGTGATGTGTTATTATAAGTCATAAGAGATTGTTTTTGGTTACATTGTTAGCTTTTTGAGCTAACAAAAGCTAGATGTATTGTTTACCGAAAATATCATGTTTATTTGTAGGAACTGTTGTCACAGACCAGAGAGAAACAAGCAGTGACATTATCAGAAGTTACATGGAGAAACAGGACGGCACAAGTAAAAAGTGAGCCAGTAAGGCTGTTCTTGTTAAGTGTACAGGAGAGTGTCAAAGAAGTAGAGAAATCGGAGAGTATTGACAGTAAAGTATCTATATACGAGAGTCTGCTAAAGCAGTGTATAGATGCTCAACAAGTTCTAAGGGATTCTCTACAGGAAGACCCGGTATGGGTATTATTTTGTTTATAATGATAAAATTATTGAGAACATGTTAAGAATTTATTTTATAAGTTTTTAAAAAGTAAAGTTTCATGTTAATACACAGACTTCAAATTATAAAAAAAAAAAAAATTATGATATAATTAAGATAAGTCTAATACACAGGCTTCAAATTATAAAGAAAAAATTTAAATGAGATAAGTCTCATTTTGATCATTAAGTCAGTTATATTTGATGTCAAGAACAAATACATGTTAAATAGTTAAAAGTGATATATATTGATAAACTTTCATTTGCTTAAATGATACTTGTTTTTTGTCGAGCCTGGCATTGCCATAAGGCGAGACTTAGGTGTTACTTTTCTGGTGTTGTCGTAGGCAGCAGCGGCGGCGTGTCTAAATGTGAAAGTTTATGTTAAAATTATGTACATGCATTTTCTACTCGATCAAAAACTAACCAGGCAAGATACTAGTATATAAAAGAGTGGAATTCTTGTTTAACATAAATACAAATGTTGGAACCACTTTGATCTTATTTTCAGTTTGAATTTGTTACTGATTAAATACATAAGAAGGCTACAATGCTACAATCAACTTGCTTTAAATAATTAGTTATTTCGAATGTATATTGACATTGTTTTCAGGTGTTCAAAGCTGCAGTACGTGGACAACAAGTAGAAGGTAAAATATCCAATCAGCATTATCTGCATACATATCTTACCTATCTACGATTGACCAATACCATAGACAGGAATCTACTAATTATAGAAAATCTTAAACAATACCTGCCAGGTAAACCTGTACCTGAAGGCAGAAAGATAACTAAACCTCAGGATCTGGTCAGATTGTTTGATATAATTATGCAGGTAAAATGTTTTAACAAGAGAGAGAGAGAGAGAGAGAGAGAGAGAGAGAGAGAGAGAGAGAGAGAGAGGTAGTGGTAGTAGTAATACAAATTAAAAGCATTGCACATGGTAATGCAATATCTAAGTGATTAAAGTCAATGATTTAAGAGTTGTGGAGCTGAGTAATTTGTCATTTAGGGTGATATTTATTTTACATTGCTCTGTTTACTCAGCTGGTATATGAGAAGATACCCAACAGAAATGCTAGCAAGGTTACAAAATTTCTTCAGTACACTAACCAGATGCTGTGACTTTCAGTCAGATCAGTAAAATTATTTTAAATTCTTGTACATGTATTTGTATACTGGTATATCAAATATTGAAATTTTAGTTTGGGACAAGTTTTACACAATTGTAAACTAGTGTTCTATTCTACAGGGAATTTTTATACTCCTAATTCTTTGTATTTTTGTATAAGCACCAACCTGATAGATCTGGTTTCTTTAAATTCTTTGTAGGATTTAAAAGTTTAGAGCTTTTGTTGGTAAATTAATATGCAGCTAACAGTTCTTAAATGATATTTGATAAATTTGAGTATACATGTGATTCAATTTTTTTCAGT
The DNA here is from genome assembly GCA_029721355.1 of Tegillarca granosa. Classification (NCBI taxonomy): domain Eukaryota; kingdom Metazoa; phylum Mollusca; class Bivalvia; order Arcoida; family Arcidae; genus Tegillarca; species Tegillarca granosa. The sequence continues at coordinate 25,704,040 of CM056594.1, forward strand.
TTTGACCTCCTCTGTATTGTATTGGCAATAATTGCAGAAATTGTTATGTAAAATTTATATATATTTTGCTTTTAGAATTTAGGAGAAATTCCTAATTTACATGGATTAGAAGATGATACATCATTGTCAGAAGAAATATCTTGTAGGATTTTAGGATATAAAGCATTTAGGTAAGGTTTTATTCAGTTACATACAAGTTTTAATTCTGGCTGTGGCTGTTAAAATTTTGTCTAGTATATGTAACATATAGCAATGGTATAGAATATTTTCTAGTATGAACTTTGATGTTTTGAAATTAAAATTTTTTACTTGTATTAACTTTGACATTGTGATACCATGAAACTTTAAACCAAAGTTTGATGGTTTGAAATTTTACTGGTATGAACTTGTGACATTTTATTATCAAGAGAACTTTTGCTTGAATAAGTTTTTGCAGTCCCGTTTATTTTTTTTTTAATATTATACATGTATTTGGGTATTGAAATTACGAAAAAGTTTTTTTTGCAGTTGATCTTTAGTTGCAAAAGCAACAAGTCAATTTGCACTACTTCCTAATTTTAATTTACTTGTTTCTTTAATCATTTACAAAGTTCTTTATTATTATTATTATTATATTAGGTTATTTTACATTGCCCAGTCATATCTAATGGCAAAGAAATGGACTGAGACAATAGCACTATATGAGAAGGTTTTGTCATATGCTAGACAGGCTCTTGCTGGATACAAAGTCATGAAAAATGCAACAGAGCCAATTCACAAGGTACAAGATATGTGTAATAAATATGTTAGGCCATGTAAAAAAAATTCTCTGGTTCTCAGATACTTTTTTTCAAAAAGTGGCAAGGTAGGTGGGTATTTTATTTTATTATTTTATTTCACAAACTTATGCACAAGGTAGGCATTTTATTTTTTACAAAATTTTTAATACAATTTATACATATAACCGTTCTCCTGAATAAAATGATATTAACCTAAGATAGAGTGTAAACAATCTTTTGATATTTTCAGTAATGCATCATTATGTAAATGTTTGTGAAAGAGATCAATACAGTTTTGAATTCTAAGCATTTTTTTTTTGTATATGAAAAGTGTATTAAATAAACATTTAAACAGTAAACAGTGATGTTGTGTTTTAGAACAATACCCAGGAAATGGACTGGCATTGCTAAAATGGTATACAAAAACAAGCAATTACATGTTTTTTATCACATAAAACTTAAACATTCACACATACAGTGACATAGTGATAGGTAGTGTCTTTTAATAGTTCTAAGTATTTATAAAACTGTATTAACTGTCATATTCTTTTTCACATTTATTTTGGTCAATATTAAAAGATCCACAACCCTATATCGGTTACCTTCCAATATTTTGAAACAAAAGTGTAAAATGTAAATACTGCATGCATGCTTGGCACAATACACAACAGATATATCGAATGTTAAGTGTTGTATTTATGGCAGGGTTATTTTCGGTAGGGATTTCATTTCCTAACCAGGGCTCCACAAACGCCGGCAAAGTCAATCGGCGGTAGGCAAAGGGTAAAATATACCACCCCCTCCCAACGATCGGCAAATGGTACACCCCCCACACCCCCCCCCCCCACACCCCCCACCCCCCGAACAATTTTATGTTTCTTTTTTAATAAACACACATCAGACAGGTAACAAGCCGGCATTAAAAAATTTTTAATCAGATTTTGTCTTACTATTATGGGGAAAAAAGCCGATTCGGATATTTTTCAATCGGCTTTTTTTAAGTTTGAATTGGCATTTTTTGCAAAAAATCGGCGTTTGTAGAGGCCTGTTCCTAACATATCGTTCAAAAGTCCATCACAAATTTTTTGTATGGTTAATTTGGACTTCACTGGCACAATTGTCAATGGTACTAATGTTTTCTTGTCAAAACTGAAAGTAAAGCTTGCTAAAATTGTCGCTTCATCTGCATTGCCGGCCAAATTCTCCAGAGCAGGTGCCATGTTTTTTTTTTACACTAAAACGTTCGGAAACATAAATTGAAGTAATTTACCTTTCCTGAAGAGGAAAACTTACGAGGTGTTCCGAGAAAACATTTGCTCTTTTACAATCTAGATCAATAAAGCGTTTTGAAAAATTCTACTTTCACTTTTGAGAATCTTAGTCATTGACGTGTTTGATCTTTATAGTTTATTTCCTGCTCAAAACAGCCGATCGGTGGATATATTTTTTTACACCACAATAAAATGGAGCAATCGACGGCAAATTTAAGCGTGCAGCGGTGTCTGAGAACCAGATAATTTTTTTTACCCGGCCTTATAGTAAAAATAACATTTTCTAAGACTCTGAACAAAAAGCATTTATAAAAATAAGTTCAGGGAGATTCACGTTATTGAGAGAATTGCTGTGAAATAATCAAGCATACATTTTTAGACTGACAAGCTGTATTGAGTGAGATGTGGAAATTGTTATTTAAATTAAGTACTCAATTTTATGTTCTTACTTTTTGAATTTGATAAATATGTATTTCTTGCTTTTGACAACCTGTATGCATAATTTGAGTTTTACAAGCTTATCAATTGATACAATAATTTGGAATGTTGTATATAGAAAGTGTATATCATATTTTATTTTTGCAATGCTTTTTTTCAAGATACACAATTGTATATCCATTGGAAAAAAAATTCACAAAATGCATGTTGTCACATGTTATACTTGAGAATCCGCTTACCTATTTTTCAAATATTTTTCTTCTTTTGTATGTTTTATGAGTAATTTAAACAAATTAATGACCTTTTTTGTCTTATAGAATGAAGTAAAGAATCTAAATGATTTAATAAAACAAGTTGATGGAGAGAAATATTCATGCCATGCCAGTAGTATATTAGATGTAGAAAACATAACAGACCAAGTAGAAACTATGAAAATTAGTCCTAAAACTGTAAGTAATTCATATCTTTATCATTTATTTCCTAATACTGAATATCAGATGTTTTTTGCATAAGCAAGTCAGAGTTATCTCTCTTATCTCAAGGTTTTCCCTGCATGAAAAAAAAAAAGATGCCTCTTTATGGAATCTGCTAAAAGAGTCAAGATTTATAAGCTTTTGGAATATTTTATTCATGCTCAGTAGAATGAATGTGGACTCTTAAATTTAAGAAACTAATCGCCCATATTTAAGAATTATCATTATTTCTCTGTGTCTTTAGAGTACAAATTGTGATATCTTACCGAGACTTACAGAAACCTACCTCGTTGACAACCTAAGATCGATTTATCTCTAAAAAGGATAAATATTTTCCTGTCCAGTATTAGACATTGAAAATATTCATCTCACTTGTTTGTGACATCATAATTATCTTCTTGAAATAATGTAATTGATTTTATTGACATTCTTGTGTAAAATGATTATGACATCATCAGTTTAGTGGAAATGATTGTATTGTAAAAGATTGGAAAGCCAGTTCCACCTTCGAATGGAAAAGGTAAATCCTACATCATAAAATTGATTTATAGGACACAGAAAATTCTGTTGTGGATTAGAGAGTTTAGTCTTTTAATCGGCTAAAATACTAAAATATTAAGCCCATTTTCATACCTTTTGTTGTGTTGACAAAAACATCCCTGTCTCCATAAGCCCAGGTTTGGATCATTTTATAAACATTCTGTTAAAAAAAACCCAAAAAACATTAGTGTGGATTTTGTTTTATCTGTTTGTAATCCCAGGTGTTTACAGACACAGGATGTGTTTTATATTATAATATTGAATATATGTCTCACTTTTTTCAGCCATTATCAGAGCGCATGGATCAGTATGTTGAAGACAAATCTCTAATTGGCAAGAAGCCACAGATTGTACACTTCCCACCAGACTTTGAGCCTATACCCTGTCGACCATTATTCTTTGATTTAGCATTAAATCATGTTGATTTCCCTAGTCTAGAGGATAAACTAGAACAAAAGAAAGCAGCGGGTGGTATAACAGGATTTGTTAAAGGATGGTTCTGGGGTGGTGGCAAAAAGTGATAGATGTGAAGAGAAGAATTATGCAGAGTGTTAATGTTTTCTTTAAAAAAGCATTAAATAAACTTTAGACTGATATTTTAGCATTTGACAAAAAAGTGTTTAAATGAATGAATATCTTGTGAATTTGAGACAAAATATATTATGAAAATGTAGTAAAAGTAAGGCGATGATCGAAACTTTTGTGGAGAATGTACTACACTCTTCCAGCTTTTAACTTATATGTGAAATAATTCTATTTACTAAGTTTGTGAATAATATAATGCTGAATTAAAAACCAACTGTGACATGTCAAAGTTGATGCAGTCTGCAGGCCCTTGATGTGGCTTTTCAACAAAATTTTCAAATATAGGCCATTTAGAATTTTAACATTATAACACACTGGATTTTGCAGACTTGATTTAAAGATACCTAGTCAAAAACATTTTGATGTATTATAAATGAACAAGATGATGTTTATTATACATATTTCAAATCAAAGGTTACTGACTTCTGTTAATTTTCTTTCTTGTTTCATGGACTTTAGGTAAAATTGTTTAAGTAAAATTTAGTTTTTGTTTACATAAAACTCTGTAAGTTTAAAGCTGACAATCTTTGTATTGTGTCATTATCTGATATAATTTTGTGTGTAAGTTTAAAGCTGACAATCTTTGTATTGTGTCATTATCTGATATAATTTTGTGTATTTATGTTTGTAGTGTGAAATGTTGTTTTAACTTGAATTGGTGCTATAAGGTACATATATATCGCCTTTATTTCAAGTGCTATATTCCACTTTTTAAGCTTGTACTTGTTACAACCACTATTTATTATGCCCTACTGGTCTAAGAACAACTTCAGTTGAAAAAGAAAATAATAATAATGAAAAAAAAAAAAAAAAGAAACCCACAAAAGTTAAAATGCATTTTACTTTTATTATGTCAATACCATTTCCTTTGAAATTCTGCTGGATTTGGAAATATTCATGTTACATGTAAAGTTAGTGTATTAACAGATGACTGAATGAAAAAAAATATAACTTGATAAAATTAGATTTCGTGTAATGTATGAGGTCAGAATTGAAAATTTGTGTATTTGTAAGTTGATAAAATAATTGTGTTGATCAAAGCAGTGCTCTAGGATTCCCATTTCTTATCGCTCATACCAAGTGAATTTTCATAACGGGAAAGTGATAATTATTGGTGTAGTTCTCCGTGGGCAAGTGAAATTTTTTACAAAAACTGCATATTATCCATAATTAAAAGCAGTTTCTTTTTTACCTTTTCGACTGCTAAAAGGTCTCAATACAACATTGTCAGTTGAAATCATATTTTTTCTCCATTCTTTAAAGGGAGATAACTCATGTCAAATCTGACGTTTCATATTGGCTTTTGTTTCGTATCAAGTAGCAATTTTTTTGTTTGTCAGAACACCTGTTATTTGTTTTCTAATAAAAAAAATTAAAAATAACATCTTATGAAATTGAACCAGAAGGACAAAAACTAAATTACATGCTAAAACCTTAATTTCAAGTTTTTTTTTAACAGATAACATTTATTGTAAATAAATTGATTTGACCTCCGCTTCGTTTTAGAACTTACTCACAATCTTTCTCTTTTGCCAAGATATGGGGAAAGTGAAATTTTCTGTGGAAAAGTGGATTTTCCTAGAGCACTGCAAAGTTTGATTAGTTTAATCAATTTATAATTCAGATTTATTCATACATACTATCAAATATTGTATGAATTTTAAGTTCAGACTTAAAGTCAATAGGATTTCATCAGACTTTAAAAAATATTGTTTTAAATTAATTGATCTAATAATGATATTTATTTATTCTTATGTTTCTCTTTTATTTTTTTAATCATTGATTAAACTAATAAGCTTTGACCAAGGTCCTGATTGTTTCAGTTATTAAAGGTTCGGGTGAAAGTGTTTGAGATTTGATATGGTTGTACTTGTGGTGTGTGAAAAGACTTATAAAAACAATATAAAAATGATGTATGGTATAGTTAAATAAAACTTGTTTAATGAAAATTTGAAATTAATTGTAGAAAAAATATCTTTTCATTTATGAATTTTTATAATTATCTCAAGATATACACAAATTTAATAACTCTAACTTTGTAAAATAAAATTCAAAGATGTTGGTAGAGATAATGCACACACATACTTTTTATTTTAGTGATTTGAGTAAATGTATGTGATTAAAGAACACTGGTTGTAAAAAAGACTGGATGTTATTTTAGCTTTTCATTAGTAGTAAATCCACATCATCTGAGATTTTGTCCATCGTCTTTACAAAGTCAGAAGTTTTATTGTCTATGTTTCCTGTTTTTGTACATATCCCTCCTCTCTTGATAAAACATCTGATATTGATTTCATTTAATCTATAATTTTATTTGGTCAGAAATCGTTATAATTATTTGGTGATAGGGTTTTTTTTTCTTGATAGATGTAAATGATTCTGACTTTCAATCAAGACATTGTCTGATCCATCTTGTTATACAGTGAAGAAAATCATGTTATATATATAAATAACATCCATTAAATGTTACATGTGTGGTGTTTTACTTCACAAATAGGTTATAATAAGTGTTTTATTTTATTTCTTCTTGGTAAATAACAACCACCAAATGTTAAGTATGAGTTCTCTTACAAATGGAATATCGTTTTGTTAACTTGTCCTGGGTAAACAATTGTATTATAACATCAATTATTGTCAAACCAATAAAGTTGTAAAGTATTCTCACCGTGATTATGTGTTGTTATATAAAGGTTTTACATTGATTTGTTGCTGTCTTTTTTACTTCAAAACATTCAACTCTCTGGTGTCAAGTACCTAAGAATTTCTATCACCCTCTAATCTTTATATAGGGCTGTTGGGTTTTCAAATTTTACCACAATGTTTAATTTTAAATTAATGAATGGATAATTCTTATTTTAGGACTATGTATGTATTAGTATGTTTATGTATTGAGAAACTACCTGTAAAATGCAAAGAAATTTAGAGAAAAACAAAAACCTATGGAGAAAGGTATATTTATCCAAACCGATGTCCCTACTACATGCACATGTTTCGCAAAGGGGAATAACTCTGCAAGTCTTAAAATAAAAGCACATGTAAGATTACATAAGAAACAATGGAAAAATGATTTTTGAACAAATCATATTTATATTCTCCATACATTTTTTTATTTAAAGATTTCAAGTTCCCGTACTTGATAAGTCTTTAAAAAGATAGATACATCTCTTTTGATATTTAGTTTTTCGCTTTCAAAAATTATTTTGAAAGTAATGTTGTATCATTAGTTCAGATCTATGTTTTATCATTTAATGTCTTGTCTGGTTGTTTATTTTGTTCGTTGTTTTTAGTCTCTATGGATGTCATAATAGAAACTAAACGGTATATCGGTCACTGATACATTAATGGTCATCCTTCATAACTTTTTAGGTATTGCCATTGGAATGAAATCAATAGGAACTGTAAACGACCAAGCTCTGAACAGCGGTCAAAATTCGTACTTGTTTTGACATATGGAGCTGTAAGGAAGACACGGTGTCGGAGCTTGGTGACCAGCGAGAATTTGCGATATCCAGGTAAAAAACAACCATCGTAATTGGAAACTGTCAAATCACGCCATTCAACAGTTGCATATAAACGTCAATGGCTCAGTGGCGGTGATGTCAACCTTCTAGTTCTAATGTCGCGACACAGAGAGATTTTATGCAAGACTTTAGACCTTATAGATAATATACAATCACTACACAAATAAATCACTTATACGTAAAAAAAGAGGCCGTGGTGACCGAATAGCTAGGGCGCTAACTCTCAAAACCCAAGGCGTCTTGCCGTTATAGGATCGATCTGATTGTTCTCAAGCGATAAATGATATTTATAGACCTTGAATGATTGTCTCAGTACCAGTATAGTTGACTGAATGGTCATCTGCGATTATACTCGTATGAACTTTGTTTAGATTAGCTTTTTTATGTAAAACAACATTCAACCAATCAAACAAAATATATTATTATATGACTACTGAGTTTACTCAATTCTGATTGGCTAAGACCATATTTAGCTACTCTCTACAAATCGTTATGTTCACCGCGCAATTTTGCGCGTGAGGGTAACATAACGGTCCAAATTGCTCTCCAGGTCCCTAAAAATAGAAGACGGTGATTTCCCAGTGTCTAAAAAAAGAACTTATCAGAGCCATCGTAAGCTTTCGATAAGCCAATCAAAACTGACCTACTTTAAGCTGGTCGGATATCAATGCATTTTCAGAAAATCAAAAACTAAACAACATGGCAGACCAAAACACGTCTGCTGCCCTAGATCAAAAGAAACAGCGTTTCGCCCAAATAGATTCCAAAGAACATGAAAGGATTCTAAAAGCAAGATTCAAGTATTCAAGATCAATATAAAAAACTTTGAATTTTAGTTACCATTTTGAAATTTCATTGTTAACTTGTTTTACGATTGTTGATTTATTAAAGAAGCTGTTACAAATTGATTTAAAAGACACTTTTCTGTCATATAATAAAACAATTAATGACTTTTGATTTCGGTTAATACAAGGATTTATCACCCCAAAAGAAAAGTAATATTCACCTCGGCCTGCGGCCTTGGTGAATATTACATTTCTTTTGGGGTGATAAATCCTTGTATTAACCTCATCAAAAGTCATTAATTGTATAATGTTGATATACCTTACTTATTTAGGTAAAATTTATATTGTGAATATTATGTTTAACAAATAAATTTGCTTCAATATCAATTTTATGTGTCAAAATCAAGAAGCTGCAAGATGTTCAAATTATACACCACAGGAATGGACATGGTGGTTTATATTTATACAAAACCTTCACTTAAGTCCTTGTCCAATGCATTTACTGCCTCATTGTCATAAAAATCAGCCCCTACACATTTTGCAAATTTGAAATCAGACCCTATGTGAAATAGAAGAGAAAATCTTTTTTAATACATAGCGGACATTGTACATTGTACATATTTAACCCAGCCACCACATCCACCGAGAAAAAGTCTAAATTTAATACACACGCAAGCATTACGCATATCTAACACGACCCAAAATTAAACTTCAAAACCTCCATGCAAAAAAACTTATTTGAAAGACTCGTAGGCATTAAATATATCTTATCTGACCCAAAATGAACTCCAAAAATCTTTATTTGATAGATGAGAGGAAAAGCATACCTTACCTTGCCCCCAAATAAAACCCCAAAATCTTCTAGAGAAAGTTTTTATTTGAAACATGCACATGTGTCTAACCTGACCCCAAATAATCCCCCCAAAATCTCCAAGAGAAATTTTTTATTTGATACATATACATGCATTGATGTATCTGACCTTGCCCCCAAATAAACCCCTTAAGATCTCCAAGTTGATACATGTACAGGCATTGATGTATCTGACCTTGCCCCCAAATAAACCCCCAAAATCTCGAAGAGAAAGTTTTTATTTGATACATGCACATTCATTAATGTATCTGGCCCAACCTTAAATAACCTCCAAAAACTACAAAGAGAAAATCTTTATTTGCTACAAACATTAGTGTAATATAGCGTTGTCATGTAAATGTTTACTGCACTTAAATAGATTTTATATTTACTTTAAAGTCCTTCAAATTCTGAAATCAAACATAAAAACACTCAGCAGTTCGTCTTTTACCTGAATAATGATTACCAAGTATTTTAAAAGAATATAAACACCCAATACAAACACTTAAAATCCAAATAAAATAAATATCTTTAAAAAGGCTGTTCACGTACTTGTCTGAAATAGAAATTAATTTAACAGAATTTTGTTTCATTCCAAAATTTACTTTTGTAGACAATGGAAACTGAAATTTAATTGACAATATGGTTTTGATATTGTTTCTTTCTTTGAAATCATAATATTTATTTAGATTTTAGATAAAAGATTTGTCATTAAAATAAGTTTAAATAATTTCTACATTTGTACGTGAATGTTAGGGTATTTAGGCTACAGTTTTACGATCAGGTAGTACCTTATGGCTTGGCAAACAACTTATTAAATATTCTGAACAGCACGACATTTTTAACAAAATATATATACATCTATATAGATTCTATAAGTTTATACTAGTATTTGCAAATGTTATATTGAATAATGACTTTTGAATATCGGGAGTTTTCATTCATTCAACGGATTTGATATGGTTTGTCACACATTACTTTAAAGTACATTATTTCATAAATTTGTAAAAGTTAAAATGGTTGGATTTATATTTTTCTTGGCAGGTTTACAGGTATAAGGTAAACAAACATTCTCACGTTTAAGTATTTCTAATGGTCCGTGTCATATTATAAATTTTTGAATATTTCAATCAGAAAATTCAAAAATTTATAATACGACAGTCAGAAGCACTATGTGCTATGTGCAAACTATTATGTTTATTACAACGTAAAACGAATTATGGCTTCCACCCAAACTTGCTAATCCACCCTGTAGAACGATTCGTGTCGTGGTTGAGCGACTCTCACTTGGTGACATGTCTACACCAGCGACATGTTTTGTATTTACTTAACGTAAAACATAATGGCTTTTTTTAGGGAATATTGACTCGTATTCCTACATGACCTTGCTTACAGAACACAACGCCTCTTATCGCCAAGGTTCAAACCTTTCTCGGAGAAATCAGTTTGTCAGTTTACTTGCTAAAGGTCAGTAGTTTTCTCCGGACACTTCAGTTTCCTCTACCATACCTGAACTGACCGCTAAGATATAATAAAAGATCATTGATATGGCGTAAAACAGTATTACTGTTTTTCTAACATGCATGTTTGTTTATCCTATGATGTTACAATGCATCAAGGCCAAATGATCACGCAGTTTAGTAATTATTAAATTCTTAATAGATTTACTAAGGTCTTGTCGGGTTTAAGCTTTTACCTTGTGTATTCAAGTTTGACATACATATTCTTCAGGGATTAACGCTTTCAATAAATATTTTATTGTTAATTTTATCACGCAAAGCTTGTTTAGGCCCGTATTCACATCAGTATTCTCGGTAAATTAAATAATTTCAATATAGCTTCGGTATTGATATCAAATAAATACTGTTTTATATTCCACATTCAAGATTTGACATTTAAAATGTTTTGAAATACGCAAAAAGTCACAGTAATTAGAATCTTATTAATTAGAATAAAATAATGTGAATTTATATTTGATGAAAGAATATTTAAATGCTTCATATTGAAAATGTGGATATTGTTAATATTTAAACAAATTTTATATAAAAAAATTGACCGATAAGAGATTACTATTATATTAAATTATTTACGACTTGGTTCGTTTACCTGCGTTGCTGTGGTAACAGAGTAACTAACATCTTGTGTGTGGCTAATAATAGTATTCCGTGTTGTAAATTTTATTTTTGCTGGGTTCGAGTATTGTGTAGTGCACTAATTAAAATTATAGTTCGAGTCACAAGCAGATGTGTATATACGTGATTGTTAAGGTACATGATATAATGTTTTTTAGATTTACACGGGAGTATTTGACACGGCACTCATTGTAAAATAAATTTTGATAGCGCTTGGTGTCGATGGCCGGGTAATCTTAAGTGTGTGATTAAGTATCACAACGCTTCTCACCGCCTAGGTTTGAGTCCAAATCACTTAAACAACCATAACATTGAAAAGCACCGTTCTAGAAAAAAAGTTAAGTGCTTTAATTGATTTCCGCAATAGAAATGATGGTGATCTTCGTACTGAAACCCATGATCTTCCGTTATGGTAACCATGATAACACCAATAAACCCCAGATGTACCAATCGCGTAAGGCAATGGAATTTCTGAAACAAAATTCATTATCTTTGTTTGCATCATTACTAACATTCATCATGATGTATCTACCTTGGTGCTAAAGCGTTTCCGTAAAAATATTGAATTTTCTAGTTTACATGCAAATATATCTGATAAAACAAATCACTTGAAGCGATAAATTGTCTGAAATATATATATAATTATATTATCTCTCTTATGTGCATAATGATGTATCTACCTTGGCGCTAAAGAGCTTCCGTACTATGAACGTTAACTTTTACTGACTATATGAATTTCATTGAACTCATTTTTCATGCATGAATTCAATATTCTTCATGGTGTATCCAACACGGCTCTTACAAGGTTCCGGACCGCCTAGATTGCTAAGTGTCAGAGCGTCTGTGTCTCGAGAAGGGAAGGTTATGTTTTCGAACCCCAGCCGGGTCATAGATATTGGTTTCTCTCTGGCGCTCGGCACTAGGAGGACAGAGTATCGACTGGTTGACCTGGTGCCAGAATAATTAACTGGGGGAGTGGTATTCTTGTCTATAGCATTCAGACTTGGTGATATAACATCTTATTTGTAAGTGGTCTTAAGTGCGCGCTTATACCCGACAGACCATAAATCAAACCTACAAATCTCACACATGTACACGAAGTTGTTATTAAATTAATCTATGGAGATTAATAACCTTGCTCTCATCGTGAATAGCTGGAAAATGCTGATGCGTTATCAAATAACATTACAACAACAACAGCAGCAGTAGCAACAGCAACAACAACATCTTACGAGCATTAAAACGTTTATTTGCAAGCAAAGCAATGTGTACTACACAAATAATGTCAAAATGTTTCCCATGTTTAGCTTTAGTTTTAAAATCTTTTATTGTATTTAGTTTTACAACAATTTAATATTATTTTTATACTGTTGTATTTTTAACATTTTCTAGCCACGAATAACTGCAATAATGCTGATGTGACTTTAAACAAGAACTTACTCACTCACCTCTGTCCATATCTTATTCTAATTTTCAAATAAATAAATAAATAAATAAATAAATAAATAAATAAATAAATAAATAAAATAAAGTATAAAGCAAGACTTGATACATGATATAACATGAAGCGGACTGTCGTAAACTCGCTTAGCATTTAATCATGTACGGAATCAAGTAAAACATCATAAACTGTGTATTTAATCGAGGAAAACCACAGTTAATGAAATAAATACTGGTTTTACTTGGTATTGATAATTACTACATGGACCATTAAGATTGGTGATTTTTAACAGAGATAATGAATGACACACCATGTAGTACGGACGATAAGTTACAAAGTACTGGGCAGTACTTAAATACTACAGTCGGTATACAGTCAATATACAGTCAGGTGTTAATAAATTGTTTATGAACTCCATAGACAATTAGTCTTTACAAATGTGTGGATCAATGAAATGATTATTCATGAACTTTGTGACGAGATTGTTTTATCTGTATACTTGTCTTTGGTTATGCAAAGATAATATTTTGTATTTTAAAATTCCTCTAAGCAAAGACAGATTTTCCTCACAAACACTAATTCATACATGTTATAATTCTGAAAAATTGACATCATGTAGATTTTAATGTTTTCTCAGTCATACTTTCAATGATTTGTTTTCAATCTAAAAAAAGACCTTTTCAAATCTATTAAAGCCAATAAGTGCCGATAGGCTGGTACTTTGATCACATTTTCTCAGGCATTATTGTACAGGAATAAAAATGAAACATGAAAAACAAAAGGGATTGTTTTAAAGTCAATACTCTCTGTAACCATAATTTCATCTTCAAAACCGGGCGACGTCCTTCTGAATCGTCAGTAGATCTACTAAACCTCCTTAGATCATCTATGGATGTGCTATTCCTACACTAAGTCTTCTAAACATCCTTGATACATCATGGCGTCATCCTATTATCTTTTAAACTCCTGGCGTCATCCATGTATCTACTCAATCTCCTGGAGTCATCCGTAGATTTATTAAACTTGGCGTCATCTTCAAATATACTAAACCTCTCGTCATGAGGAACATTGTACTATTGCTTAGCAACTAATGATTATTGCATGAGTACGATATATCTTGCGTGCAAATGCAATAGTATTTTCTAAGAACGCAGTGCTTTTGAGAGGGAACTATTGTTTGTGGACATTAAATCATTGTGTGGAGACAGATACTAATGCGTGGGAACGAAAAGTTTTTGCGTGCGAAAGCAATTTGTACGGTGGCACAGAGGTGACTGAAAGATATTTTATACAGCGTGTTCACGTAAAAGCTATAGAGTGCTCAAGTGGAAGTTATTGTATGCTCACGTAACTTTATTGCGCGCTTACGCGAAAGTTATTACTTTTGCATGCTCACGCAAAAATTTTCGGGTAAGCACGTGATAACTTTCATGTGAGCACGCAAAAACTTTTACGTGCGCACGTGAGGACTTTCATGTTAGCACGCAAAAACTTTCACGTGAGCAAGCACGAAAAATCTTTCACGTGAGCACGCAATAGCTTTCGTGTCACCTCTGAGCGGCCTTAAGTTTGTGTGGGAACATTTTATTTCGGTGGCCCTCCTCGGACTTCGTAAAAATATATGATGGTCTAACTGCTTTATGTAAATAACATATCACCATGACAACCAATGCAACCATTAAATGTTACATAACTGATACAAATATGAGTTATTGAACAATATAAAAGCAAAGGGCGTTTTCCAAGCAACCGAACGAATGAGTCAAATAAATGTAGACGATAATTGATTATATATAGAGTGTATTATGTTTTGAATCTTACTCGGGGCATTGGGTTGTTTTTGTTTGTAAACACGAACTTATATAAACCCGATCAGCTATAAGTGACAGACCGTATAATCCACAGATTTTCAATGTTATAAGTCTATGTTTGTAACGTATATATATATATTAAGCCATGTGTCGCGAACCTTAACTAACTAGAACATTTAAAAATGCTAATTTAAAACCTACTTTTGTTAAGTCAAATAATTTTATGTGGATTTGTAACGTGCAATTGGCAATGTTATTCATTTAATAAATCGCGAGTGTAATAAGTTTTGTAGCTTGTAGATGAATGGAATAATTTCATTACGATTGATTAATAAATTTATTTAATTTCCCTATATAAACATTTGATAAACAAATACCACTTTTTCATAAAGTGAACATTTTTAAATAACAACAACATCACCAATAATAATAATAACTTATCACAATTTTACATATATTCCACGTAAAGGAAAAATGGACATATACCTCTCCCTTATAAACTGTACATTGATCGACCCGGAAAAATCTATATATTTTTGGGGGCTTTCATCCTTAGACGATTTCGAATAAAAAATTCTCCGTTTTTATGTTTATAACAATGTAAAAATAACTCATTTGTTAAGTGTTTAATGAAGTGAACATTCTTAAAGATTTAACATTGTGGAGTTTTGTGTGTGTGTGTGTGTGTGTGTGTGTGTGTGTGTGTGTGTGTGCTGGAAGTTTAAGTGTTACGCCTGACGATTTTTATAAATTACATTTACAACGTTTTTTAATGTTTACAATGCAAGTATTCGGAATATCAATAAACGTACTACGGTATATGAGCAGATGTATGTTTTTTTATCACTTAAAAAGTTATGAACCGGGAAATTTTAAAAAAATTACCCGTCGATTGCAGTCTGTTTTCTGTGACAGATAACGTAGACAAACGTGTGTAAAATTGTTTTACAAAAATAAATGTATCTAGATATCAATAAACAAAACATTTAAAGTATTTAAAATAATTCTGAAAAATAGTTTGATTGATTAGAATATTAATATACTAGTATATCATAAATAAAAAAAACTGTCATCTCCTGTTTTATTGAAAGCTATGTACCTAGTCCGTCAATACACAATACTTAGTAGACATTGAGGATACCCGTCCGATTCTGTCAAAACGAATTGTCCTAATTAAGTAATGACCACAAGTTATAACGACATATTATATTGGCTTTAATTAATCTAAAACTTTTACCCTTTGCGTTCGGTATAAAATGTGTTAAACACTTTCATACGGAAATTTTTTGGTGTTTTTTTTTTCTTATCTTTAATAATTCTACTTTGCGAATCAGTGATAAAAACAACCACAGAGAATACAACAAGAGTGTTTTCTATCTCAATCAAATAAAAACACGTTACTCTGAATCCTATAAATTACCAGAGATACCCCGGTTATAGAAGAATGTTCTATAAATCTTACTTCATAAGTTTCAAGTTTAAAAAATATCCCTAAATCCCGCTTATCTTAAACAATTATAGATTGTATAAGCAAATATTTATGGATTGCGTTTTGGTGGTATAAATCTAAAAATGTTCGACAGCTACTTAAGTCAACTCGGCAACGGGTCATTGTGTTTATATTTGTTTACACTAGTGACCGTTAAATTCGCCAGCTGATTGGCTGTTTACCACCTGAGACCGAAAGTGACGTTTAATATATACATTGCTGACCACTGCAAAAGACGATACGTGGATTAATTCATAGAGGTAATAATTCCAGCAGGACAGTAAGTATTCTTGTTTTCTTTATAGAATTGTTCCAATTTCCAAAAAAGTTTAGGCTTTTTGCAAGTATACAGTGTCAGAATTTTTGGCCTTTCACGAACCTAACATTGATGTAAAAAGGCCGAGACCAAATGCTTTTAAACAATAATATGGCTATATTTGAATATATACGATATGATTACAATAGGCTTTTCAATATCTTGATATGTAATCTTCATTAGACTGCAGACAAGCAATTTTTGCATACAGAGTTATCGCCTTTGTCATGTGTTACTTTTGAATTTTTATGAAATAATACAATTCAAAAGTAGCACATGGCAATTTGTGATAATGCAATTTTTGAATGAATTTAACGATAAAATTTAAAAAAAGCAAGCATGACATCTTCAGGAAAGAAACAATGGATTTTTGTGAACAATTGTACGTAGAATTTGTCTTAGAACTATATAATACATGCATAAAGAAAACGGTGGTTTTAATCATACCTGTAGTATACAAGGATAGATAAATTTTCGATTTTCGAAAAAGTAGATAAACAAATAAATAAATAAATAAGTTAATAAATTCATTAAAAATAACAATCTGCAACCTTTTGCACATGTACTTATGTAATTCACAAAGTAAGAGAAACTATTTTGCAGAGACAGAGAAGTAAAGCGAGAAATGTCCGTCGAAAACATTGCATACATTGTATTTAAGAATAATTTGCTTTGTTTATCATTTGTAAAAGCTCATTGCTATAATACGGCTCACAATAAATAGTTAATATTGTGTACTCAATTCAAAACTAATTGCTGAAGTTTTTTGTTTTTGTTTTATATTTTGTGCTTGTGTTACATGTTATATATTTTGTGTGTTAGCTTCTCCGCCACTAAGAAAGTTGTCTTTGTAGAAATGATTGAATAATAGATCTCTAAATATCCGTGATAACTCTCAAACCGAATTCTAATATATTAGACCGGAATTAGAGACTTGCGGAGTTCTACACACAATATATTAGAACAAAGGTTTAGATTTCCCTGGCTCACACCATAAATAATGATTAATTTGTTTCTTGCATCGACAAAATTCCATTATTTCTAAATCTAAACATATCGATCAACCTCTGATTTAATTGATATATTTTTCTGTTTTGCTTGAAAAAAGTGTATCTGCTATCTTTGGTGGGGTTGAGGATGGAGGTGCAAGATGAAAATATCAAGTTTCATCGTTCATGTTGGATTTTTCTTTCTGGGGTGCAAAAATTGTATTTCTTTTCTCTCCTTTTTTATCAAATTCATGTTGTGCAAGTAAACAAATATACAGTTATAGTTACTAGATAAGGAGATGATCGTGTTGGTGGATTCCAACTCTTAAAATATAAAAAACACCTACAGAACAATGACAGGTTGTGTTCGGCAATTCAGGCTTTGTGTACTTTACGCGAAATACATTTCATAAGTATTAGAAGATGTTGACCCTGATTGCAATAAACAAGACATATGAAATCGTAAAAAAATGAAAACAACAAAGCAAACAACAAATAAAACAATTACAGACAAAGAAGAAAACATATATCGGGGCATAAAAATCTGTCTTCTACGAACAATCACTGGATTTAATAAAATAACAGAATTGTCGTTATTGATTTAGATTTAGTATACTAATGGATAACTCTCACTCACTGGGAAGTGGATGTGAATTAAGGATATATGTCAACTAGATGAACATCTCCAACTAAATCCGAGTGCAAGACATTATTAGTTTATATATTACATAACATTCTTAAACGTTAAACCTGCTACATTGACCATCTGTCTATTAGTTCATTAAGTCTAAAGTAAAACCTGCTACATTGACCACTTCTGTTTAAAGACCACCTGTCTATCTAGTTCATTAAGTCTAAAGTAAAACCTGCTACATTGACCACTTCTGTTTAAAGACCACCTGTCTATCTAGTTCATTAAGTCTAAAATAAAACCTGCTACATTGACCATTCTGTTTAAAGACCACCTGTCTATTTAGTTCATTAAGTCTAAAGTAAAACCTGCTACATTGACCACTTCTGTTTAAAGACCACCTGTCTATTTAGTTCATTAAGTCTAAAGTAAAACCTGCTACATTGACCACTTCTGTTTATTGACCACCTGTCTATCTAGTTCATTAAGTCTTAAGTAAAACCTGCTACATTGACCACTTCTGTTTATTGACCACCTGTCTATCTAGTTCATTAAGTCTAAATTAAAACCTGCTACATTGACCACTTCTGTTTATTGACCACCTGTCTATCTAGTTCATTAAGTCTTAAGTAAAACCTGCTACATTGACCACTTCTGTTTAAAGACCACCTGTCTATTTAGTTCATTAAGTCTAAAATAAAACCTGCTACATTGACCACTTCTGTTTAAAGACCACCTGTCTATTTAGTTCATTAAGTCTAAAGTAAAACCTGCTACATTGACCACTTCTGTTTATTGACCACCTGTCTATCTAGTTCATTAAGCCTTAAGTAAAACCTGCTACATTGACCACTTCTGTTTAAAGACCACCTGTCTATTTAGTTCATTAAGTCTAAAATAAAACCTGCTACATTGACCACTTCTGTTTAAAGACCACCTGTCTATTTAGTTCATTAAGTCTAAAATAAAACCTGCTACATTGACCACTTCTGTTTAAAGACCACCTGTCTATTTAGTTCATTAAGTCTAAATAAAACCTGCTACAATGACCACTTCTGTTTAAAGACCACCTGTCTATTTAGATCATTAAGTCTAAAGTAAAACCTGCTACATTGACCACTTCTGTTTATTGACCACCTGTCTATCTAGTTCATTAAGTCTTAAGTAAAACCTGCTACATTGACCACTTCTGTTTAAAGACCACCTGTCTATTTAGTTCATTAAGTCTAAAGTAAAACCTGCTACATTGACCACTTCTGTTTAAAGACCACCTGTCTATCTAGTTCTTTAAGTCTAAAGTAAAACCTGCTACATTGACCACTTCTGTTTATTGACCACCTGTCTATCTAGTTCATTAAGTCTAAAGTAAAACCTGCTACATTGACCACTTCTGTTTAAAGACAACCTGTCTATCTAGTTCATTAAGTCTAAAGTAAAACCTGCTACATTGACAACTTCTGTTTAAAGACCACCTGTCTATCTAGTTCATTAAGTATTAAGTAAAACCTGCTACATTGACCACTTCTGTTTAAAGACAACCTGTCTATTTAGTTCATTAAGTGTAAAGTAAAACCTGCTACATTGACCATTTCTGTTTAAAGACCACCTGTCTATCTAGTTCATTAAGTCTAAAGTAAAACCTGCTACATTGACCACTTCTGTTTAAAGACCACCTGTCTATCTAGTTCATTAAGTCTAAAGTAAAACCTGCTACATTGACCACTTCTGTTTAAAGACCACCTGTCTATCTAGTTCATTAAGTCTAAAATAAAACCTGCTACATTGACCACTTCTGTTTAAAGACCACCTGTCTATCTAGTTCATTAAGTCTAAAATAAAACCTGCTACATTGACCACTTCTGTTTAAAGACCACCTGTCTATCTAGTTCATTAAGTCTAAAGTAAAACCTGCCACATTGACCACTTCTGTTTAAAGACCACCTGTCTATTTAGTTCATTAAGTCTAAAATAAAACCTGCTACATTGACCACTTCTGTTTCAAGACCACCTGTCTATCTAGTTCATTAAGTCTAAAGTAAAACCTGCTACATTGACCACTTCTGTTTAAAGACCACCTGTCTATCTAGTTCATTAAGTCTAAAGTAAAACCTGCTACATTGACCACTTCTGTTTAAAGACCACCTGTCTATCTAGTTCATTAAGTCTAAAATAAAACCGGCTACATTGACCACTTCTGTTTAAAGACCACCTGTCTATCTAGTTCATTAAGTCTAAAGTAAAACCTGCTACATTGACCACTTCTGTTTAAAGACCACCTGTCTTTCTAGTTCATTAAGTCTAAAATAAAACCTGCTACATTGACAACTTCTGTTTAAAGACCACCTGTCTATCTAGTTCATTAAGTCTAAAGTAAAACCTGCTACATTGACCACTTCTGTTTAAAGACCACCTGTCTATCTAGTTCATTAAGTCTAAAGTAAAACCTGCTACATTGACCACTTCTGTTTAAAGACCACCTGTCTATCTAGTTCATTAAGTCTAAAATAAAACATGCTACATTGACCACTTCTGTTTAAAGACCACCTGTCTATCTAGTTCTTTAAGTCTAAAGTAAAACCTGCTACATTGACCACTTCTGTTTAAAGACCACCTGTCTATCTAGTTCATTAAGTCTTAAGTAAAACCTGCTACATTGACCACTTCTGTTTAAAGACAACCTGTCTATCTAGTTCATTAAGTCTTAAGTAAAACCTGCTACATTGACCACTTCTGTTTAAAGACCACCTGTCTATCTAGTTCTTTAAGTCTAAAGTAAAACCTGCTACATTGACCACTTCTGTTTAAAGACCACCTGTCTATCTAGTTCATTAAGTCTTAAGTAAAACCTGCTACATTGACCACTTCTGTTTAAAGACAACCTGTCTATTTAGTTCATTAAGTCTAAAGTAAAACCTGCTACATTGACCATTTCTGTTTAAAGACCACCTGTCTATTTAGTTCATTAAGTCTAAAATAAAACCTGCTACATTGACCACTTCTGTTTAAAGACCACCTGTCTATCTAGTTCATTAAGTCTTAAGTAAAACCTGCTACATTGACCACTTCTGTTTAAAGACAACCTGTCTATTTAGTTCATTAAGTCTAAAGTAAAACCTGCTACATTGACCACTTCTGTTTAAAGACCACCTGTCTATTTAGTTCATTAAGTCTAAAGTAAAACCTGCTACATTGACCACTTCTGTTTAAAGACAACCTGTCTATCTAGTTCATTAAGTCTTAAGTAAAACCTGCTACATTGACCACTTCTGTTTAAAGACAACCTGTCTATCTAGTTCATTAAGTCTAAAGTAAAACCTGCTACATTGACCACTTCTGTTTAAAGACCACCTGTCTATCTAGTTCATTAAGTCTTAAGTAAAACCTGCTACATTGACCACTTCTGTTTAAAGACAACCTGTCTATTTAGTTCATTAAGTCTAAAGTAAAACCTGCTACATTGACCACTTCTGTTTAAAGACAACCAGTCTGTCTAGTTCATTAAGTCTTAAGTAAAACCTGCTACATTGACCACTTCTGTTTAAAGACAACCTGTTTATTTAGTTTATTAAGTCTAAAGTTAAACCTGCTACATTGACCATTTCTGTTTAAAGACCACCTGTCTATTTAGTTCATTAAGTCTAAAGTAAAACCTGCTACATTGACCACTTCTGTTTAAAGACAACCTGTCTATCTAGTTCATTAAGTCTTAAGTAAAACCTGCTACATTGACCACTTCTGTTTAAAGACCACCTGTCTATTTAGTTCATTAAGTCTAAAGTAAAACCTGCTACATTGACCACTTCTGTTTAAAGACCACCTGTCTATCTAGTTCATTAAGTCTTAAGTAAAACCTGCTACATTGACCACTTCTGTTTAAAGACCACCTGTCTATCTAGTTCATTAAGTCTTAAGTAAAACCTGCTACATTGACCACTTCTGTTTAAAGACAACCTGTCTATCTAGTTCATTAAGTCTTAAGTAAAACCTGCTACATTGACCACTTCTGTTTAAAGACAACCTGTCTATTTAGTTCATTAAGTCTTAAGTAAAACCTGCTACATTGACCACTTCTGTTTAAAGACAACCTGTCTATTTAGTTCATTAAGTCTTAAGTAAAACCTGCTACATTGACCACTTCTGTTTAAAGACCACCTGTCTATCTAGTTCATTAAGTCTTAAGTAAAACCTGCTACATTGACCACTTCTGTTTAAAGACAACCTGTCTATCTAGTTCATTAAGTCTTAAGTAAAACCTGCTACATTGACCACTTCTGTTTAAAGACAACCTGTCTATCTAGTTCATTAAGTCTTAAGTAAAACCTACTAATTGACCGCTTCTGTTTAAAGACCACCTGTCTATTTAGTTCATTAAGTCTAAAGTAAAACCTGCTACATTGACCACTTCTGTTTAAAGACCACCTGTCTATCTAGTTCATTAAGTCTTAAGTAAAACCTGCTACATTGACCACTTCTGTTTAAAGACAACCTGTCTATCTAGTTCATTAAGTCTTAAGTAAAACCTGCTACATTGACCACTTCTGTTTAAAGACAACCTGTCTATCTAGTTCATTAAGGCTTAAGTAAAACCTGCTACATTGACCACTTCTGTTTAAAGACAACCTGTCTATTTAGTTCATTAAGTCTAAAGTAAAACCTGCTACAGTGACCATTTCTGTTTAAAGACCACCTGTCTATTTAGTTCATTAAGTCTAAAATAAAACCTGCTACATTGACCACTTCTGTTTAAAGACCACCTGTCTATCTAGTTCATTAAGTCTTAAGTAAAACCTGCTACATTGACCACTTCTGTTTAAAGACCACCTGTCTATCTAGTTCATTGAGTCTAAAGTAAAACCTGCTACATTGACCACTTCTGTTTAAAGACCACCTGTCTATCTAGTTCATTAAGTCTTAAGTAAAACCTGCTACATTGACCACTTCTTTTTAAAGACCACCTGTCTATTTAGTTCATTAAGTCTAAAATAAAACCTGCTACATTGACCACTTCTGTTTAAAGACCACCTGTCTATTTAGTTCATTAAGTCTAAAGTAAAACCTGCTACATTGACCATTTCTGTTTAAAGACCACCTGTCTATTTAGTTCATTAAGTCTAAAATAAAACCTGCTACATTGACCACTTCTGTTTAAAGACCACCTGTCTATTTAGTTCATTAAGTCTAAAGTAAAACCTGCTACATTGACCATTTCTGTTTAAAGACCACCTGTCTATTTAGTTCATTAAGTCTAAAATAAAACCTGCTACATTGACCACTTCTGTTTAAAGACCACCTGTCTATCTAGTTCATTAAGTCTTAAGTAAAACCTGCTACATTGACCACTTCTTTTTAAAGACCACCTGTCTATTTAGTTCATTAAGTCTGAAGTAAAACCTGCTACATTGACCACTTCTGTTTAAAGACCACCTGTCTATTTAGTTCATTAAGTCTAAAGTAAAACCTGCTACATTGACCACTTCTGTTTAAAGACCACCTGTCTATCTAGTTCATTAAGTCTTAAGTAAAACCTGCTACAGTGACCACTTCTGTTTAAAGACAACCTGTCTATCTAGTTCATTAAGTCTTAAGTAAAACCTGCTACAGTGACCACTTCTGTTTAAAGACAACCTGTCTATTTAGTTCATTAAGTCTAAAATAAAACCTGCTACATTGACCACTTCTGTTTAAAGACCACCTGTCTATCTAGTTCATTAAGTCTTAAGTAAAACCTGCTACATTGACCACTTCTGTTTAAAGACCACCTGTCTATCTAGTTCATTAAGTCTAAAGTAAAACCTGCTACAGTGATCACAGGTGTATAAAAGCCACGCCACCCGTCTTTTAAGTTAATTAAGTGTACAGTAAAATCTGCTGTACTTACCACCATTATGCAAGACTAAGACTTGTCGATTTAAGACAAGCTAATGTATTGACATCTCTTTGCTTTATAATTTACCCTTATATATTCAAATCACCTGTGTATATAAGGCCCCATTGGTGGTCTTAAAATATCGGTGTGTCTGTATATGCATTAACGCACGGTGCAATTTATATCAAAGCCCAACAAAACTAGAAAATCTATTAAATGCGCAGTAATAATGGAATTCCGGATATCTGATTTTTTTTCTTCGATATCTGTTTGTATTTTAGGCTTTCTTCTATTTAAATATATTTGAAGTATAGCCGGGTGTTGCCATTACCTAGGTCGAAATGGAATTTGTTTTCATACAATATTTATACCATTTATTCATACATAGAATACATTCAATATCTAATAATGTTGTCATTATACTTAGATAATAGGTTTCATCTGGGACACGTCGTTTACATTTAATAACATATGAATATATTCAAATGACTGGCCAAACTAATCGATATATATATATATATATATATATATATATATATATATATATATATATATATATATATATATATATATATATATATATATATATATAAATGTGTGTGTGTACGGAGGTTTGAGGTAATAAAACCGTGATGTTTTCAAAGATAAAAGTAAATAACTATTTAAATTTGCTCAAAATTCTAAAATATTCTCTCTTTGTGTTTGTTAAAAAGTAAATTTTAAGAAAAAACATATGTTCCTAGCATTACGGGTTATTCTATAATTCATATAATATAATCTTTAAAACACCGAAATCTAGATATTTTTTTTCTAACATCGAAGCTGTCACTTAAATAAAACAGTTTTTGAGAGAAACCCCAGATCTTTGGAAAGTGAACCAACAATTTTTTCACTTTGTGATTTTTCCGGAGTGGAATTAGAACCTAGTCGATGTGAGCTACTGTAACCCGTAAGAGCGTTTTACACCAATATGTCAGCAAGGCTCATTCTAAGTATAGAAAGAAGTTAAATTATTTTGCCCCCTTACACTGTAAGGTTAGCATTGTTAGGTGAAAATTGCTGGACTAAATTCTTCTTAATAAACTATAATAAAACGTGTTGTAACATATATATTAAACTGTTTATGAAATTGATATCTAAGTTTACTTATAATGTAAATACAAAATCTCATGTATTAAAATCAAAGAATTGTCATAATAAACATGCTGGAACATTTCCAGAATTTTTGTGTCTTTTATTTCATAAACACACAAATGGCGTTAAATAAGTTTCCATTTTTTAATAGTTAAAATGAAATTTTTTATCGTAAATATTTATGCGCGTACTTATTGAGAATATACTTGTCCGAAATTTTTTTATCAAGACTAGGTAAATACTTTTCGGACTAAAGAAAAAACATTTAATCGTGATCAAGAACATGTTTACACGGACACATTAAAATTAAATCCAACAAAATAACGCAATGCAAACCCCTAGATAAGGGAGGTAGTGTGAAATCTTTACTTGTAGCACTGTGTTAAATGCAAGTAGTTTGTCATTCCCATTGCATATTATTACCGCCTAAGTGGTTCACTAGAAGAGAGTCCGCCTCGTTGTTTTCGAACCCCGGCGGGGTCATACAAAAACATTTAAAGATACTGCTTCCTTTCCTGACGCTTGAAATGAAGAGGATAGAATATTGACCGGTTCACCTGATGCCAGGATGACTGTTAAGCTTATCACTCGGTGAGGTTGACCTTAATCTGAATACAAGACAGACAATGATATACATCTACAAATCTCACTCATACAACCAATTCTAAGACAATCGACCATTATCTCTTAGACAACCGATTATTATCTCTTAAACATTAGATCGTTATCTCAAAGACACCCGATAATTATCACCTAGATAACCAACTTAATCTCTTAGACAATCGATCAATGCATTCTTGCACAGATCACTGTCTTCTACACAACAGATCATTGATCATTGTATCCTAAACAATAGATCATTATCTCTTAGAAAGTCGATCATTGTTTCCTAGACAACATATCATAATCTCCTAGAAAGTCGACCATTGTTTCCTAGACAACATATCATTATCTCCTAGAAAGTCGACCATTCTTTCCTAGACAATATATCATTATCTCCCAGAAAACAGATCATTATCTCCTAGAAAGTCAATCATTGTTTCCTAGACAACAGATCTCTGAGAAAGTCGATCATTGTTTCCTAGACAACGGATCTCTAAGAAAGTCGATCATTGTTTCCTAGACAACAGAGTCTGAGGAAAGTCGACCATAGTTTCCTAGAAAGCAGATTATTATCTCCTAGAAAGTCGATCATTGTTTCCTAGATAACAGGTCCCAGAAAGTCGATCATGGTTTCCTAGACAGCAGGTCCCAGAAAGTCGATCATTGTTTCCTAGACAACAGATCATTATCTCTTAGAAAGTCGATCATTGTTTCCTAGACAACAGATCTCTTAGAAAGTCGACCATTGTTTCCAAGCAACATATCATTATTAGAAGACGGATTCATAGAAGGCGATAATGACACATTTTGTAGTACTAGATGTTATATGTGAGTTTCGCTGTGTTTTAGGTTGACAATGGCCTGGCAAATGGATTCAGAGATGGATGGCGATGTTGCCATATGTCGTAATGCAAATTGGTTAAATTAGTATATTTTTCTGTTTTAGGTCGATAATGGCTTCGGCAGACGGATTTACAGATGGCGATGTTGCCACATGTCGTGACACCATGAGCACATTTTCTGTAACATCCGGGGCTGGTAAAGGAGATCCAAATACTCTTAATTCAAAGGCATGTGGTAAAATGGTCAAAGATTGTTTACCAAAGGAGGTTGTTACCATTGCTGACGCATCCGTATTCCCTAAGTATAAGGAGAAAGGGAAACAGTGAGTTATAAGTCTGTTGAATTAATAATTTTGGGTTTTGCGATTTTCAGTGCATCACTTTTCTAATCTCCTATTGAATGGTTTTTAGAATATCAGCTGTCTTTTCTATATTTTCTTTTTGAACTGATTGAAGAAAGAACATTTTCATACCCAAACTCAATTGCAAAGAACATTCAAACAGTCGTCTTTCAATGACGAAAATCCATTATTTCATTTTGTGTCCGAATACAGAAGCATTTCCATCGAAAATAGGTCAGCGAACATGACATACGTTTCCGCCAGTATCCAGTGTTTTACTGACGTCACTTGGCATAGTTTTTAAATACACATGGGGTGAATTCGAAGCGCTGTGCAGAGCTTTCCAGGCACCCTGATCGGCTGTTGAATAAACTGGCCTACTGATCCGACAAGCTTCTGACTGTGCCGCAGCTCAAGGTAGTGAAGCTTAAACAAAGGCGTCATTTAAGATGGCGGGCAGTTATAGAACTCAGAATTGGAAAGGGATTTAACGTCGCTGGTCCGCGGTCAAGAAAAAAAATTACCCTCTGTATCAGATGTGGTGAAATAGCACTCACAAAGCTGTCAACTTAGGTAGAGCACCTGATTCCGAAGTAGAAAGTCGCAGGTTCGGTCCCCGTCCCTGGAAGATTTATGACCTGACAACAGAGATGATACAACAGATATAAATAATGGAATATCTAACTCTGCAATTGTATCAAATAAAGTTAATATAGATACTACATTGTTAAGTACCAGGATATTCTAGAGATTTACAGTATCGGAACATGATTAGGACATGCCTTTCGAATACACCCCTATTTTTATCATACCTAGAAATCTCAAATTTATGCAGGTCACATGACTAGAATCAGGGACCCAATTCTCGTATTTTACATTATAATCTGTGGTATCATAATGTGATAAACTCGCTTTCTTATGTATGTTGGGTTATTTCTGACATCGACATAATTTTAGTCGACATCATATTATCTCAACATGTCGACTTAATATCTTGACAAGTCGAGATGATATCATGATTAGTTGTCATACCAAAATAAAAAATTGAGATAAATACCACGGCATGCCGCGATACGACTTATTATTATTATTTTTTGGTAACTTATGGAACATCAGTATCGCGGCATGTCGTATCAAGATATTAAGTCGACATGTTGAGATAATTTTATGTCGACTTAATTATGTCGATGTCAGAAATAAGCCACTATACTTATGACATGTTTTGTGTCATCGTTTTGTTGGTTATATCATAATGTGTGTTTTAACGGCTCAAATTACTTTGTTTTTTTTTTAGACACATGAATCTCAAGGACAATACTGCTGTCAAGGGATTTGTTTGTGATTTAGCTTTTGAATTTGCAAAATTAAAACTTAAAAATGCCAAACTGCCAAAAGATGACCCATCAGTTAAAAAATACGAAAGAGAATTTGCAGATAAAATAACTAAAGGAAAACCCGATATCAAGACAGTCGTAAGTAAAAATATAAAAACAGAAATCTGTGAGCAAAACTGCATACAGACATGTTTAACTAATGAAATACCATCTTTCTTTATTCGGAAATGTTCAACTACTTACAAGGTGTCAGTAAAAACTTTTTACTTTATATTACTTTGATAAAATATTTTGTTAACAACTTGACAAGCCTTTGGTAGTTGAGCGTCAGCCTCGTTAGTGGGAGGTAGGAAATCCAACCCCGATCTGGTCATACCTTAGTCTTTAAGATTTGAAATATTTCTTCCTTCTCTGGTGCCCAGCATTAACAGTATATAAAAGGTTTACCTGTTGTTGTGAAGGCACAATGATCCGTAAGCGAATGCTTTTTTTAAACCACTCGGCAAAAAACCAGAGCACATGTTTTAAGATTTATTTAATCAAATGCAGCTGAATGTCACATATAAAAGGACAACTCTTTTTGCTTTTTAAAGCTGCATTAAGTTTTCCAAAGAAAAAAATAAAACGGTGCTAATCTAATAAATGATGTTCCTAATGAACAATGTTACATTTGGTTCAACGATAAAAGCTCGAATAAATACAGAAATTACAGTATTTACCCAGCGAGATGCAGCATTTGGGATCTAATATTAGAACATGGTTACGTCATCAAAACCCGGGTCATTTAAACACAACTTTCAAATGTTGAAATACGATAAATTAAACACAGAACTTCGTTGAATTTGTCATTTGTGACTTAGTTAGGGAAAAATAACACCATTTCAAATACATCTGGATATTAATGAAGGACAATTAATGCAATCTGTCATGTTTCACTTTCGATTCTAGGCTTTTCCGTACATCCGTGCGCATGCTCCAAGCTCATAATTACCATCGTAGAACACTGACCAACCGGTCAGAGGATTCCGCTTATTTACAGCTAAAAGAAATGAAATTTTAGAAAATGAATGTCACGGATCGTGGTTAGAAGATATCTACTTTTAAAAAAATATATTTTTAGAAAATCAAAAAAAATTCAGAAATTTGGTAAACTTAATGCAGCTTTAATTCTCCTTATTAGTAGGTGTTTTAAATTTTGGTTAATTTTTAACTTCGACATGGCTAAAAGTGCCAAAAGACAAACTTTATATGATTATTATGTCCAAAGCCACAAACCGATCTGATAACTATATATATCTCCAATTTTAGAAAACATCAGCAACAGGAAATGTAGCAGGAATGACGGACTCAAGTAAATATACGGGAGCCCATAAAGAACGATTTGACGAGAGTGGAAAAGGAAAGGGAGCTGCTGGACGAACAGACAAAACAGAAAATACTGGTTATGTTGGCAATTATAAGGGTGAAGGATCATATGGCAAAAAGTGACGAGAGAAAAAGTGACTTAGTTTACCAAATTATACAATAAACTACTCTGTTAGTAGGTGTATTTGAGTAAAAAAGGAAACTTATTATTTATTCTATTTTTTATCAATTATCATGACACCCTTTGCCTGTTGAGTTTGTTGGTATTTGTCCGCCTTGGATATCATACTACCGCAGACGTACTGAATTTAAACCTTTAGTAGTTATAAATCTTATTCCACGAATTTTATTGTTGTTGGTAAAAAAAAATAATAAAAAAGATATATCAAATTGATCAGAAACTTTTTATATATTTGTGTGTGTGTGTGTGTGTGTGTGTGTGTGTGTGTGAGAGAGAGAGAGAGAGAGAGAGAGAGAGAGAGAGAGAGAGAGAGAGAGCATAAATTGAAAGTATTTGAGAGTTCCGCGTATTTTGAAAGCACTTCTATAATAATAAGGCATTACAACTTGTTTTTACTTTTTGAGGTTTAGTACAAAGAAGTTATTCATGCAGTGCAAAAAAAAAAAAAAAAAAAAAAAAAAAAAAAAAAAAGATTTAAATTATCCTTTTGCTAATAACAAAAATAAAACGGACATTAAAATATTATTCACTCTCCGGTTACGTTTTATCTAACATTCTTATATCTTATAAAATCTAAATATAACCCGTCATATGAACTATTTGTACGAATATTTGTAAATACAGCATTGTTGTTTTTAAACAGAAATGTGTATGTGCAGGTCAGTTTTTTATGCATGAAGGCACGCATATGGATGAATACTCAATAAAGAAAAAAAATCGATATTAAATGTTAAAAATCTAGTTAATTCTGGTTTGTACCTGGTCATGTGATGAAATCACGTGGCAACAAGAGAAACATTATTTCTGTTTACATTGGATACATCGTAGGTTCGCTTTGCTTCCCACATTTTCACATTGTACGGATACACTGTACGGTTAAGGTTGATTTTAAATTCTTGTTTACGCAGGTAAGTTGATTATAATTAATGCGTTCGACTGGTTATTTTTTTAGAACAAAGTAAGAGTAGTGTTGAATTTAAATACATACATTTTTGAGAATATTTTTGCATGGCTCCACTAGCTTTATGTCGACAATAGACGAGAAATAATTACTAGTGCAGCATATTGATTTATCAAAGATAGATTTACTTTACTACTGGCACTTATGAGGAATGGCGGCCTATATTTGTCAGAAATACACTGATTGACGTCAAAATAAACCAACCATACCACGATCGTCATTTGCTCTCCTCATCGGTGGCTTACTGATAGAGCATCCGTCTGTGAGTGAGAGCTCGTGGGTTCTTACCCCGCCGGATCATACATGACTTTAAAATTTGAGCGTTCGGCATTCAGCAAGAAAAACGATTCATACGGTGCCAGGATAATGTGAGTGAGGGAATAATATGCTTCTCAGCGGTGTACTTACTTTATTAACTAACACCTTATTTGAAAAAAATCAACCTTGTCCGAACAAAAACAATAACTCTGATTATATACACTCACACATTTTACACGAACTTGATATTGCATGTAGATTAATCCACTGGGTTTAATAAGCTTGCCAGAAATTTCTGATGCGAGACATTTAACAACATGACAAAGTTTAGTCGATATATCCATGTACGTTTGGTGGTATGTAAGTAAATAAGGGATATCGCACTGTTTACTAGCCGTCAGCCGTCAGAAATATCAGGGCGTCTAGACGGGACGGTAAACCGGGGATCGTGCAACAAAGGTCGATATATCCTTGTGCATTTGGTTGTATGTACAGGTGGATATATCCATAACCGTTTGGTGGTATATGGAGGTCTATATACCCATGGCCGTTTGGTGGTATGTACAGGTGGATATATCCACGACCGTTTGGTGGTATGTACAGATCTATATATCCATGACCGATTGGTGGTATGTACAGGTTGATATCCGTAACCGTTTGGTGGTATGTACAGGTCCATATATTCATGACCGTTTGATTGTATTAAAAGGTTGATATATCCATGACATTTTGGTGGTATGTACTGGTCGTTATATCAATGAACGTTTGGTGGTATGTACAGGTGGATATATCCATGACCGTTTGGTGGTATGTAGCGGTGGATATATCCATGACCGTTTGGTGGTATGTAACGGTGGATATCCATGACCGTTTAGTGGTATGTAGCGGTGGATATATGCATGACCGTTTGGTGGTATGTACAGGTGGATATAGCCATGACCGTTTGGTGGTATGTAGCGGTGGATATATGCATGACCGTTTGGTGGCATGTACAGGTCGATATATCCATGACCGTTTGGTGGTATGTAGCGGTGGATATATCCATGACCGTTTGGTTGTATGTACAGGTCGATATATCCATGACCGTTTGGTTGTATGTTCAAGTGATTATATCCATAACCGTTTAGTGGTATGTATTTATGACATGTATTGTGATATAATCAGGTTTATGTGGTTTTGTGATATATACTGATCATCAAGTCCACAGCTGTTTGGTGTTTATACATGTCGGACTGTCAACTGTCGTTCTGTGGTTTATATAGTTCATACTGTTTGACTGTGTTTGGCTGTTTGTTATGTAAACAAGTCGGACCGTCCCCAGCTGTTTTGTGATATATACTCGTTGGGCTGTCCACGGCAGTTGGGCTAGGACGAATAAGAATTTTTTTAAAAATAAATTCGATTTGAATTATAATACCACCGGTTCGGTTTTTTTTTTTCAAATCAAATCAACTTAATCATTTCTGCACAGAACATAAAAACAATAATCAAGTACAAAAGTAATAAAACCTATATTTAAAGCTGCTTTAAGTTTTTCAATTTTCTGAATTTTTTTTTTATTTTCTAAAAATATATTTTTTATTTCCTAAAAATATATTTTTTTGAAAATAGATATCCTCTAACCACGGTCCGTGAGATTCATTTTCTAAAATTTCATTTCTTTTAGCTGTAAATAAACGGAATCATCTGACCGGTTTGTCAGTATTTAACGATGGTTATTATGAGATTGGAGCATGCGCACGGTTGTACGGAAAAACCCATGAATCGAAGGTGAAACATGACAAATTGCATTATTGTCCTTAATTAATATCCAGATGTATTTGAAATGGTGTTATGTATCCCTTACTAAGTCACAAATGACAAATTCAACGAAGTTCTGTGTTTAATTTATCGTATTTCACCGTTTTTAAAGTTGTGTTTAAATGACCCGAGTTTTGATGACGTAACCATGTTCTAATATTAGATCTCCAATGCTGCAATTCGCTGGGTAATTGCTGTAATTTCTGTATTTGTTCGAGCTTTTATCGTTGAACCAAATGTAACATTGTTTATTAGGAACATCATTAATTAGTTAAGCACCGTTTCAATTTTTTCTTTGGAAAACTTTTAAAATGCAGTTTAAGGTATAGCAAAATAAAAGATGTAATCAGCTATTTATATAACTAAATAAACTGACTAGAAATAAACAGGTTAAGGATGGCATTTGGTTTTCTCGTTTCAATTCCCATTCCTCAACAGTTCTCAGTAACATTTTCGAAATATTTCATCCAGTAGGCCTATGTGATGCCTCTATAACCCTTGTCTGTAAAACATAGGGCATTACATGCCAGTCATTCAGAAAGTGAGCAGTCACTGTATTGTATGACTGAGTAGCTCTGGAAGTCCATGAATCTGTTGTAAGAGCTATAGATGGGGTCTGCTTTAAATTGTTAACAACTTTGGCTTGCATTGAGTTTCATAAAAAAATTTTTGGAATAACATTGTCAGAAAAAATATTTCTGCTTAGTACAGTATAACATAGTTCTAGTTCATTTAACACAACCTCAGTAAACCCATCATATTCCAAAACAGAATTTGACCGCATATCTTTGCGATACTTTGAAAACGCCAATGTACTTGCTTATACTTAATTGTCTTGGAGAGGACGTAGATAGTTTACTTATTTATTTTATTTTATTTTATTTTTGCGAATGTTCCTTCCTCCATTAACTGGAGAGTGATATTATAACAGTCAGAATTGGAACCGAACCGAACCAATTTCCAGAAATCTTGATTCGAGATTCGAACCGAAAGGTCTGATTTGCGTGCACCGATATTTTCATGTTGACAGAAAAAAATCTCTCGGTAAATACCTGTCTACGCTCACATATCCCGGCACAGATTCGAAACCCACATGCTTGGCCATTGGAAACTATCCCTCTGCTACAGTTTCCTCCGTTTCACATTCACAAAAGTCACTTCCGACATATAGCCAGCAATCTTTTAATCCAAACTTCTTTGCAAATTATTCCATTATTAATTTAGGGGCCACACAGGTTCACCTGATTTTCGACCGAAAAATAGTCCTCAAATAACATCAACATTATCGTTGATATTCAATTTTTATATACATGTATTTTATTTTATATCCAATATTCTAAAAAATACATAATGTTAATGAAAAATCAAGAAAATACCATCAAAATACCTGATAACACTATATATTTTCAAACAAAAACCCCCCGTTGTTGCCCCAGATCAAAAACAGTGCGGATTAATAATGTGTCGTTCTCGATCTAAAATTCAGCTGTTGCGTCTACTGGTCTCCCCCGTTGTGCATGTGTTATAGATGGGAATTTTTCATTCTTAAAATCAATGAATATCTATTTTTAATATTTAACGAAAATATAACAATTGAACTGTTTTAAAATGATGTTCATTGGCAGTATAAAGGCAACAACTTTGCAAGCAAACTTATCATAACGCGCGTTATTCCGTTTGCTTGCAAAGTTGTTGCCTTTATACTGCCAATAAACACCATTTTAAAACAGTTCAATTGTTAAATATCCACTACTACATGTATCTAAAAGCATGCAGGAGGTCGATATATCAATGACTGTCTGTTATTATGAACAAGTTGGAATATCCAGAACTATTTGGTAGCATGCATAGGTCGGTATATCCATGACGTTTCGTTAGTATAAACAAGTAGGAATATCCACGACTATCTGAAAACATGCAGAGGTCGGTATATCCACGACTGTTTGTTAGAATGTACAAGTTGGAATATCCACGACTATCTGAAAGCATGCATAGGTCGGTATATCCAAGACTGACTGTTAGTATGAACAAGTTGGAATATCCACGACTATCCCTTAGTATGACAAGTTGGAATATCCACGACTATTTGAAAGCATGCATAGGTCGGTATATCCGCGACTGCCTGTTAGTATGAACAAGTTGGAATATCCACGACTATCTGAAAGCATGCATAGGTCGGTATATCCACGACTTCCTGTTAGTATGAACAAGCTGGAATATCCACGACTATTTGAAAAGCATGCATAGGTCGGTATATCCACGACTGCCTGTTAGTATGAACAAGTTGAAATATCCACGACTATCTGAAAGCATTAAGAGGTCGGTATATTCATGACTGTTTGTTAGTATGAACAAGTTGGAATATCCACTGAAAGCATGCAGTAGCGGTGAGACGCCTACTATTGATCCATAACTGAATATTACTTTCATTCAAAACTTTCCTCATACAAATAACAGTAAGATTGAATTAAAACATTGACCTAACAAAATCTATTTTTAAATTAAAAAATCTTCTCTGAATTCTTCTGCACATAGAGCAGATTCTGGAAAAAAAAGTCAATGATCCAATTGGGCCTCACCCAAGATTAAATGAGGGTATTTAAAGGTTGAAAAAGGTCAAATGACTTAAGTTAATATGCAAATCACATTTTGTTACAACATGGTGTTTAATTGAAAAGAAATATGGAAAAGAAATTTATGTTTGAAGATGAAATGGATATAATTTAAAAAGTTAGAATTTTTTTCATTTAGAAAATGTAGGAAAGAGCCCTCAGTTAATAAATTGGGTGCTCATTGTTAAGCACTTAAACACTAAGCCATCATGTCCCCATCTTTATGATACATACGCAGGTAGTTGTGGTGAGATGTTCATAAGTTCAAGTCAACATTTACACGAATGTTTTTGTGTGTGATATTGCCATGACATTTTGACTGTGATTTCAGGTCGGTTTGGCAACCTTATGTAGCATGTTCGGTTATGTTTGACGGTATAAACTGGTCGCTTTGATACCCCAGACTGTGATACTGTCCTTGACTTAGTTTGTCATAAAATACTATATACTTTGTCCATATATATATATATATATATATATATATATATATATATATATATATATATATATATATATATATATATATATATATATAATGATGACATGGGAAATTGGCATAAATTATTTTAAAACAATTTTATTTTTGTTATGTTGCTAGCGCATTATATTAAAATGGGAATTGATTTTTCAAAAGTTTTTAAATATTTACAATTTTTCTTCCTCTAGGTTGATATATCATGTCTGCAGAAGGCGGAGGATGCGAATATGACAAAAAAACAGCCATACCCGCCTGTCGTGAAAAAATGAAAGAATTTGCAGGAATATCTAAAGCTAAGGCCGACGAAAAAACTAAAAACTTTTTTGACAACAAAGCTTGTGGTAAATTGGTAAAAGATTGCTTCACGGGAAAGAAGTTTGCATCGTTTCCAAATTCTTGTGATATTGCCTTTGCAAAAATTCTCAAGAAGACAGGTGGTAAAAAGTGAGTAGTGGAACCATAATTAAATAAAACGCTTGTAAGATTGGGATTTTTTTAAATACTCTTTTCTAAGTTTAAAGTTACTGATTAAAACTCCACATTCCATCACAGTAGAATGTCAAAGCCTCAAGTTTTCCGCACTCTGTAACTTCAGATTTTGTTCTTTGTTTATAAGTGCTATTTTGACACACACTTTCAGTGATTGACGTTTAAAGAAATGAAATTTATGGTGGCTTATTTCTGACATCGACATAATTTCAGTCGACATAAAATTATCTCAACATGTCGACTTAATATCGTGACATGTCGAGATAATATCATGAAAAGTTGTGATACCAAAATAAAAGTTAAGATATGTAACACGACTTGCCGCGATACTTGTGTTGACCAGTCGTGATAATTATCTTGATATCTCGACTTATTTTTATCACGGCATGTCGTGTTAATTATCTAAACTTTTTATTTTGGTATCACAACTTTTCATGATATTATCACAACTTTCCATGATATTATCTCGACTTGCCAAGATATTAAGTCGACATGTTGAGATAATTTTATGTCGACTAAAATTATGTCGATGTCAGAAATAAGCCACCATACGATGTCAGAAATAAGCCACCATAGATGTCAGAAATAAGCCACCATAAATTTCACTACGAACTAAAATTACATTCACGACCTAGCGACACATGCTCCAAAAACTTTCACACGGTATATTTCATATTAACGAAAAGTAAATTGTGTAACCTCATAGCCTCGCAACGCATGCTTTAAAAGTAAAAAAGTAAATAAATAAATAAATAAATAAATAAATAAATAAAGTCATTATACAATGTATTCTATATAAGCCGATAAAAAGGGTTTTTGAATAGAATAGATCTTTTTGTACCAAAATTTTTGTAGTGTTATTTTCTAAACGTAGGTATAGGCAATGACACTTCAAATAAAACTCTAAGCTTTGAAATGTTATTGTTAAGTATAATTTTCCAAGACTTCAAACATTGGTCATATCGAAAGCTTCACTGTGTATTCTAATTGTATGAAAAGTTACATTCTGATATGTTCTGTATTGTTGCTTTTAAAATGTGCCCTGATGATCTGCGAATATCCAAAGTTGTCCATATGTAATGACACTTTAAATCTTTAGGCAACTGCAATTTCAAAAGTATCAATGTAATGAAAGTTTCTTGTCCTAGAGCCCCTCTCTTTTCGGTTACAATGACACTAATAAATATGGTTTTGAGCGCATTGTAAACTTCACTGTGACCGAACTTCATATCTTTCGTCTGTTAAGTAAAATTGTCTTCTGATTTGTACATAATTTTTTAAAATTTGTTTTTCCAGCATCTGGGGATATTCTGTTTTCGTACTGACATTACAAATACATGCATGTATTGTTCTCAACTGTCCCAAAGCCGGTTACAAAATGTCATTTTAAAGGATAATTCTCAATAAGCCGAGTCATCCTCCTATAGAATTAAAATTTTGAAATTTGTTACAGTTAAATTTGTACTTGTAACATCCAAAAAATTGTTCCAAAATAAAATAGTTTGGAATACTAAAAATTGAATTCCGGGGATAAAGCAAAAACGCACTACCCCTTAATCGCCCACACATTAATAGACTTGATCTTAATTAGTTAGCAAACTATCTTCGCTTGGTCTACAATAGCTCTGTCGTAAGACCTTAAATAACTTTAAGGTCGCGGGTTCGAATCTTGTATGTCTTCGATTGTTAATATTAATATGGCATTTTTCTTCATTTTCACAATAATTTTTCTTATTTAAACGCAGTGTATATACTTGTACAACAAATAGCCCAATTAGATAATGCACCGCTCAATTGAAATATTTTTTGAGATAGTTTCAATACACGTCATACTTATAGTAAGTCCCACTAGTTTTTCAAAATTGCAATTTCGAAAACATAACTAGTCAAAGCTATTTAGTATCATCTCTCTATGTATTTTTTTTTTTTTTTTTTGAAAAAATGATCATGTTGGTAAAAAGTAAAAGCTGCATTAAGTTTTCCAAAGAAAAAAATTAAAACGGTGCTAATCTAATTAATGATGTTCCTAATAAACAATGTTACATTTGGTTCAACGATAAAAGCTCGAATAAATACAGAAATTTCAGTATTTACCCAGCGAGATGTAGCATTTGGGATCTAATATTAGAACATGGTTACGTCATCAAAACCCGGGTCATTTAAACAAAACTTTCAAAGCGGTGAAATACAATAAATTGAACACAGAACTTCGTTGAATTTGTCATTTGTGACTTAGTAAGGGATACATAACACCATTTCAAATACATCTGGATATTAATGAAGGACAATTAATGCAATCTGTTATGTTTCACCTTCGATTCATCGGTTTTTCCGTAATCCGTGCGCATGCTCAAAGCTCATAATTACCATCGGAAAACACTGACCAACCAGTCAGAGGATTCCGTTTATTTACAGCTAAAAGAAATGAAATTTTAGAAAATGAATGTCACAGATCGTTAGAAGATATTTAAAAAAAAAAAAATTCAGAAAATTGAAAAACTTAATGTAGCTTTAAAAGGAAAACCACTCTAAATTACCAACGTGTATGGATATCCTTAAAAACAGTCCCGTCTATATTCTGTTTTAACATAGCAATCTGTATACAGTAAATTTTTGAGTGGAATGACAACTCAAGGTAACTGTTACTGATTATAAAACTGCGCACGTGTTTCTTCGTGTTAGTTTACTTTCAGCCATTGTTATAAACAATACATGGCGGGTCTATAATTCCCCCTGCCACAGTTTGCGCGAGTGAACCCATAGAAAAAAATAATTAAAAAAATTCCATTGAGTATTGATTAATAATTTCATAACGTTTAACTGTGTTGGTTAAGATTGATGTTAACAACTTGATTAAAAATCTTTGTAAAATTGTTAAAAATATAACATAAACATTTATATGAACAGCATTGGTTGCCGTGTCTATTCTACTTTAGTAAGTACTTTTACTGTCCGACAGCAAAAATTTCTAAATACTGCTTACAAACAGAGTTCTGAAGTATGAAGGATTGTTGTACAATTTGATCGAAATAATTGTCTCCCCGTATACCGAACTCTCTCGAATTTACCAATCTCCTGGGAGTTGTTAATATATGTAACCATATATAATCAGTTCACTGGTCAAAACAAGTGCATTTCTATACAGTTTTAAGTATACAATACAACATTGTAATGCGTGTAAAACAAGAAATTTTAGCTCACAGATGAAATTCATCTTTTGGCATTTCATTCTTCACAATTGTAGGTAGCAACAACTACGTAAATTTGTCATGAATTTGTCAGATAAATCTCGGGTAAATTTGAAGAAGAAAACCGAAGTACACCATGATTACTAAAGCAACGTTTAAGACAAATGTTTAGATATACCAGTAATTAAAAAGTTGAGAATCGGAACTGCATTAATACTTTCCTGTGGTCGATGGAATTGTTAAAAATTTAATACAAACATAAATAACAAAACGGAAATGTAGAATGAGTAACAGTTGTTAAAAATGCCGAGTAACTTTTTATACTGCACGTTACAATGCTGAATAAATTACGTATTTTAGGTATTTTGTTATTTAGAGTTGATCGTAACAATTATCATGTACAGATTTTTAGATTTTTACAAAAAGACAAAATTCAAAATGTTATGTGCAGAATTTCGAATACTAGTGCTGAAAAAATAATATATTTCAGGTATTTAATTATTTAATGTTAATGGTTACAATGCTGAATAAATAACATACTTGTTTAAAGAATATACAAATTAAAAAGTCATGTTATGTTACAAATCTCAAACTTTTATACTCAAATAGTGCTTGCTTGTATTTATAATAGACTATACTGTTATGAACGGTATATAGATATATTTGTAATTCCTTTAAGTGATCCAGGCGTTCTGTGTCGGTTCAATTCCGGTGCTGTTAATGCTATACAGACGGTACACCATGTATGTTATGTATATAAGAATCTAAGAAATGCAGTATTATCGTATTTTTTTTTCTAAAAAAATCCTTGTGATTTAAATTTTAGGCACATTGATCTAGCAGATGACAATGATGTGGAAATGTTCATTAATGAGATAGCTGAAGAGCTGAAAAAACTAGATACGAAAGATAAAGATGCAAACCCAGATAAATATAAAGCTGCAGTCGTTAGTCATATAACTGCATCAAATCCTAACGTTAAAACAGTTGTAAGTATGACACACTAATTAAATGACACACTGATATATTGAAAGTAAAAACAAAATAAATGGTACATAAAAACTTAAAACACACAGAAAATAGATGTAAGTAAATTAAAATCATTCGTAAAAAGGACGCATAGTAATATAAAACATAAGTACTTGAAAAGAGATGTAAAAGGACGCATAGTAATATAAAACATAAGTACTTGAAAAGAGAGGTAAAAGGACGCATAGTAATATAAAACATAAGTACTTGAAAAGAGATGTAAAAGGACGCATAGTAATATAAAACATAAGTACTTGAAAAGAGATGTAAAAGGACGCATAGTAATATAAAACATAAGTACTTGAAAAGAGAGGTAAAAGGACGCATAGTAATATAAAACA
Organism: Tegillarca granosa; assembly: GCA_029721355.1. Classification (NCBI taxonomy): domain Eukaryota; kingdom Metazoa; phylum Mollusca; class Bivalvia; order Arcoida; family Arcidae; genus Tegillarca; species Tegillarca granosa. The sequence continues at coordinate 25,744,892 of CM056594.1, forward strand.
TAAGTACTTGAAAAGAGATGTAAAAGGACGCATAGTAATATAAAACATAAGTACTTGAAAAGAGATGTAAAAGGACGCATAGTAATATAAAACATAAGTACTTGAAAAGAGATGTAAAAGGACGCATAGTAATATAAAACATAGGTACTCGAAAGAGATGTAATATGACATATTAGTACACATAACATGACGTATTAGTACACAAATTTACGCCAAAACATGTAATATGACATATTAGTACACATAACATGACGTATAAGTACACAATTTACGCCAAAACAGATGTAATATGACATATTAGTACACATAACATGACGTATTAGTACACAAATTTACGCCAAAACAATGTAATATGACATATTAGTACACATAACATGACGTATTAGTACACAAATTTACGCCAAAACAGATGTAATATGACATATTAGTACACATAACATGACGTATTAGTACACAAATTTACGCCAAAACAGATGTAATATGACATATTAGTACACATAACATGACGTATTAGTACACAAATTTACGCCAAAACAGATGTAATATGACATATTAGTACACATAACATGACGTATTAGTACACAAATTTACGCCAAAACAGATGTAATATGACATATTAGTACACGAATACAGTTGTAATATGACACATAAGTACTCGAAAACAGATGTAAAGGGATACAAGTACTCGAAAAAAGATATTATATGACACATTAGTACGGGAAAACATGTGATAGGACACATTAGTACCAAAAACAGATGTTATATGACACATAAGTTCACGAATACCGTTGTATTATGGTACATAAGTACAATATGTATTAGGACACAATAGTACCAAAAAGCATTTTAACGGGTTACATTTCTTTCACATTCATTCTTAAAGTAAGATTTCTTCAACTTAAATCTTCCAAAAAATAACCTTTATAATTTTATTAATTGTGGTGATAATATCCAGGAATTAAGGTGTTATTTGAAGATCATTTCACATCTGTATTTATCTTATATTTAAAAAATGACAATTCATACTTTCAAAATAAAATACCAAAACAAGCTACATGAAGATTTTATTGAAAGAAAATCTAAGTTAAGGAACGATTGCGAAACTGGGATTATGACCAAGAAGTAATTAATAACAGTTGAAACAGGACACATCAGTACAAGAAAAACACTAATCTTGTATTTTGACACACACCAAAAAAAAAAAAAAAAAAAAAAAAAAAAAAAAAAAAAAAAAATAAAAAAAAAAAAAAAATACATAATTACATTATAACAGTTGATATATGATATCAAAATACACAGAAAAAACTTGTTATACATACAAAAAATTGTTGAAGACATACACGTAACAATTAACATATAGTATATTCCACATAAATGCACAAAAAAGTTAAAGTATGACACATAAGTATAAAAAACAGTTGTAACATAGCGCGTAAGTACAGATCAGTGACAAATAGTTGTTATAGAGGACATCAGTACAAACAGATCAATGATCAAAAATTTACTTGTTATATGGCAAATTAATAAGCAAAAAGAGTTGAAACAGGACATACGTACACTAAGTGGTAGTAATATGTTGATACATATATAAAACCGGTATTATGACAAATAAGTATACGAAAACAGATATAATGGGACACACACGTACATGGAACATGTTGTAATATAACAAATTAGTACACGAAAACAGCGGTATTAGTACATATAAAGGCATAAAATATTACGTATAAGTACATCAACAGATTTGTAAAAACGTATAGGAACGAAAAAGTTGTGATCGGACACGTTAGTACCCCAAAACGTTGTTTGTGACACATTAGTGCACAAAAACGGTTGCAATTGGGCACCTTAGTACACATCAACAATTGTAATCACACATAAGTGCACAAAACAGTTGTAATCGGACTCATAAGTACACGAAATCAGTTGTAATCGGACACATTAGTAAACGAATACAGATGTAATCGGACACCTAAGTGCACAAAATAGTTGTAATCGGACACATACATGTAAGTACACGAATACAGATGTAATCGGACACCTGAGTACACGAAACAGTTGTAATCGGACACTTCAGTACACGAAAATATTTGTAATCGGACACCTTAGTACAAGACAATAGATTTGATAAAAAAAAATTAGTACACGAACACAGTTGTAATTATTATACATTAGTATACGAAATCAGTGATGAAATAGCAGATCAGTCGTTAACTAGACACAGATCACGAAATTGTCTAAATAGATGTTACAGTTGTAAAATGACAAGTTAAAACAGTCGTACGTTACATAAGAAAATGGAAACGTACGATTAATAATGACAACTGTGGTAAATTGACATACAATTGCGGAAAACGGTCGTTTTTTATCACAATATTGCTCAAATTAGTTGAAAATAACACATTCAAAATATTGCTAAAATTAGTTGAAAATAATACATTCACAAGATTGTTAAAATTAGTTGAAATACATGTAAATATATACAAAAGTGGGTATGACACAACAGACGCAAGTATGATATACAAACAAATTTTAAAAAAATTGTACCTATGATATAGAAGTATATTGAAACATATACAAGAAGACAGATTAATTCCATATTTAGGTCTATCTAAATAGCATTAACATTGACGGAGGCGCCCAATCTGTGATAATGTAACTTACCGGGAATAATCATATCGTTTTTGGCACAAACTTATATATAGGGTTTTTAATTTCAGAAAACATCAGCAAAAGGAAATGTAGAAGGACTGACGGACACAAGTAAATATACGGGAGCCCATAAGGAACGATTTGACGAGAGTGGAAAAGGAAAGGGAGCTGCTGGACGAACAGACAAAGTAGAAAATACTGGTTATGTTGGCAATTATAAAAATGCAGGATCATATGGCAAAAAGTGATTGGACCACGTGTCTCAATTAACATAACTACCGGTTATACTTATATATATATATATATATATATATATATATATATATATATATATATATATATATATATATATATATATATATATAAAAGCCGACAAAATGTTTACAATATATATGGTCACAATGACAAAGTTTGTCTCTATAACATAGATACACATATTATAAGTATGAACAATTTAGAAGTGTTTAGTAATATGTTGTTTCTTGTACATAATTATAAGAAATTTTAACACTTTACAGTTTAAATATCTTTTGTTTTCGATGCCTTGCGTTGGCTGTTTTCAAGCACACGTTTTCAGTGAAATATCAAAAATGCAAATAGGCTTGTGTGCACTACTAATCAATCATATTAGCAGGAAAAGATTTGAGGGTTGGATCAATTGAGAGGTACTATGAGCTACTTTCAAATTGTATAATTTAATAAAAATAATAAAAACACGTGACATTATTAAAATCGTAAAAATTATTTTCAAAGATTAAATAGTCATACTGAAAAATGTATATGATGTTATCCCGTCATTAAATAATCGTTTTAACCGTTTTATATATAGGCCAGTGGTGGATCTAAACCAAAACTTACTGCTGACACCACTACGTAGGTAATGGAACGTAATGTGTTGCTATTGACTGCGTATAATTCACGCTTCCAGTGTCTTCATTTCTTTGTATTTCTCAAATTTCCCAAGTTGTTCATTCACTTTTAATGTTAAAATGTAAACGCTTATTGCTACTTTAGCTCAATTATTGAATAAAACTTAGATATGGATTGTCATGGTTTTTTTTTCTCTCTTATTCTTGCAAAATCACGTCAAAATTATGCGGGATGAAAAGTAATCGCCTAATAACAGCACAGTCTGTTTGTCATAGGTGTATGTGTAAACAAGATAATGTTCTCAGACTTTTGAGTAGTCTTTTGACGAGACGACCCCCGATCTTTGTCTTGCTTTCATATTATACATAGGAGTGGCAGAATATAATCTTAACTTAATTTTCATTGAATCATCGGATAAGAAGCTGTTTGACTCCATGTTGTTTACTTATAAAAATGTTCTCAGTTTATTGCGATTTTACATGATAACAACTTTCTCGCTACTCTAGTGTTAGAAAATATATCTCGTACAAATGTCATATACCACTTTTTGAATTTAATCATAAAAATACATTCAAAAAGTGGTATATGACACAAAGACACCCTATTACTTTTGAGAGAAATTTTCTACCATTTGGACCAAATCATTGCCATTCTCTACCTGTTCGGAAGCAAAGAAAATGTGTTAAAATTCGAAAATATACAACACAGATTTTAACACAATAATGACTTCCTTGCTCTTATCAACAGAATTTGATCCTCAATCAAATCAACTTTTGACGTTTTCAATTTTCCGATTCGTAAGCGGTTTGATTCTTAGTTTTTGACAGAAAGTGTAAAAACTATTTTTGGTAAAGCTAGGTTTTAAGTGTTTACATTATGACGTCAGATAGAGATCCAGTCCACGTTTGAGAAACGACAAAATTTTTAGCTGAAAGTACTTTGTACTTTTATTGTTGTGATTGTAAACTACACAGCGAACAAAACATAAAACCGGAAATTGTCTATAATGTCCATCAGCCATTTTCTACAGTCCGCTTCTAATTCAATTGTCCACGCAGTTGAAACATTTCTCATACCTTTCAGAGTTCATATTCTTTAAAAGACTCCGTCCTTGTCCGATATAGATTTATCAGACACTATATACAACACTAAGCCACCAACAAACTGTGTACCTAATAGTTATAATCCATTTTTGTATGATTGGATCTGATTTGAAATAGCGGGGAAAAATTAAACTGAAAAAATTATTAATAGCGACAACCAAAAAATTATCTACACACTTGTTAACACGCTTTTTTTCAAATTAATCAGTATTTTAATGATTACCAACCTTCTTTTATGACTCAGTGTAGAGCGTACAACTTTACATATAAACTAAGTTTGTTTTTCATTCGAACGTCTATTTTGAAATATCGATTGTTTGACAAAAACAATCGGATCTACGAGGGTTGTTTGATATATAATGTGTATTGTACGATATCTCAAAAGCATATGACTAGTGAAATGAACATTACAGCCCTTTAAGGTATTCTCCACAGTTTGAAATACATAATTTTAATTTCTGAATCCATTTCTGAAATGCGTGACGGCACGCTGATTTAGGTAGACTTTTAAGGCACTGATTGATGGCTGAGACAAGGGCTAGTCGCGACTTGTAACGACGACCGGATATGAATTTTAAATTTTGGAAATAAGAAAGGTCGCATGGAGCTAGATCTGGAGAGTGTAGTTGGTGTAGCAAAACGTTAACCATGTGGTAAAATTGCTTCACAAGCTCAGATGTGTGATGGAACATTATAATGAAGTAGACGAACATGTCATTTAATATATATTTCTTGTAACATCTCTGTAATACCGACCTGTAACACTTTTGCCCTTCGGCACCGGAATTTGTATGGCTATACCATCATATGAAAAGAATATACAATTAAGAATCTTCTTTGTGTTTATGCCTCTTTCGGCAACTACAGGCCTTCTACCATGTTTAGTTAACCATATTTTATTTCCAATCTTTCTTACTAGTTCGAAATAGTGAAACCATGTTTCGTTACCAGTAACAATGTTTGCAAATTGTAATCATTTTTAATTATTTTCTTGACTTTTGAGACATTTGCCTTGCATGTCACAGTCAGAGGTTGGACAAATTTTGTTGCATCTTTGAAGAACTCTGTGCCAGTTAGAAATTTCTTTCTCCATCTACGAACTATCTCAAAAGATACATTATCAGACCCATAAGCTTCACAAATTCAGCGAAAATATGTATTACCGAATGACCGAGTTTTTTTGCGAACTTTAATTCTTCAATGTTTTCAACCCGTTTCCCAATCATTTTTACAACAGTGGTCAACGACTGACTCTACTGTAATTTTAAAACTATGTGGAGCTGAAGACAAGTGTTTATACTGATAGAAAAGCATTGAATAGAGACATCATGCATATCAAAATCAACAAAATTTTGCATATCGTTATCGTGCCGTTACAATACACATTACATATCGAACATCCTACATGTGTCTTCAAAAGACTTCACCCATGCCTGTTAAAGATTTAACCGACACTGTATAAATCACGTTAGGTCACCGACAAACTTTGTATCTCCAATTTTGTACGATTGGATTTGATTAGCATCACAATGCCTTTTACTGCCTATGTTTAAATTACATTTGGAAAAGATCCTAGTGTTAAAGGACTTGTCAGTTTGATTTCCTAATGTCGGTGGTTCTTCTGGGTTCCCCGATTAGTCAATCTCCGAACTGAATTAAATGTAAAATATCTTGACTTGGGCTTAAACATTATTACGTCACTCTATTCAAGCAACATAAAGATGAAACTATCTGTATAATGCATACAAATAACTTTAATCAAAACAGAAAACTTAAACATGTCAGGTTATGATTTATACATTTTACAAAATACTGGTAATTGTACAGCAAATATAAGTTGACACTGTCATAATTGTGTATGGTTCCTAACCACTTGCTGATTCCAACCAATACACGAGATTCGCGATTTAACTTGCATATACTGGATATTCTTAAAACGCGTTTTGGAAATCTGATATGGTTATAAAAAGTTTGTAATATTATTTCACGATTTACGTCCGACAAGATTTTTTTCAGAACTCTCAGGTTTAGTTTTAAATAAACATTTCGGTACACTGTTGTTCAAATTTGAAAGGACATGGGTGCTTAAGATAGTGAACTTGACCTATTTAAAATTCTTGATTTATGAATTCTACAATGATTTGGGTATATTATATTTTGTAATGTCCAACAGTGAACAAATCTTAGAAATAATTGTATACCATATGTACGACGTTTTTACGAAACTATAAAATTCCCATTTAATATGAAATTTAATATGAAATTACATTATATCTTGAACAGTAAAAGGGGAAAGATGAAGATATCTTTCCATTCATTTTTCCGCTATCTGGCATGTAAGAAAAATGTCCGCATCCAAAATTGGAACCAACAATTAAGTAAAGCCCAATATATATATTTAAGAAATATTAATTCTTTCAACATGTAAAATTACCTGTACCTATCTAGATTACAAGTAACTACATGTGTACCAATATGACAAATATATAACACAGATACCAGTTAAATTTTGAACTGGTGTGAAGCTAGCCCGCAATTCTAGACAGCAATTCTTTATCAAAAACCGCCAGCCCGCAATTCTATTTTTTTTCCCACAGAAGATAATATTTCATTCCAATTATCAATCAAATAAACAATACTACATCAATACAATGTCCAGAAGCAGAAAATATCTTTCTAAAAAAGACCACCTGTATATTAAGACCACAAGACTAATTTTTCAACGGAAAGACAGAAAATTACGCCTCAAGCGTCAGACGCTTTTCCCCATTTAGGCCTTTCTGTCACAGATTTAGCTATCCAAGTAGAAGATCTGGTGAAAATTTCAAGAACCCTAGAGGGGTAGAACAGTTCTTACAAGATCTCAGAAGGCAGATACCCCCTCACGAAAAATGAAATTTTGAATTAAGGTTATGGTTGAAGTAGCGTATCTGGTGTCAGACGCTTTTTCCCCATCTAGGCCTTTCTATCACAGATTCAGCTATCCAAGTAGAAGATCTGGTGAAAATTTCAAGAACCCTAGAGGGGTAGAACAGTTCTAACAAGAGCTCAGAAGGCAGATTACCCCTCACGAAAAATGAAATTTTGAATAAAGGTTAAGGTTGAAGTAGCGTATCTGGCGTCAGACGCTTTTCCCCATCTAGGCCTTTCTATCACAAATTAAGCTATCCAACTAGAAGATGTGGTAAGAATTTCAAAAACCCTAGAGGGGTAGAACAGTTCTAACAAGAGCTCAGAAGGCAGATACCCCCTCATGAAAAATGAAATTTTGAATAAAGGTTAAGGTTGAAGTAGCGTATCTGGCGTCAGACGCTTTTCGCCATCTAGGCCTTTCTGTCACAGATTCAGCTATCCAAGTAAAAGATTTGGTAAAAATTTTAAGAACCCTAGAGGGGTAGAACAGTTCTAACAAGAGTTCAGAAGGTAAATACCCCCTCACGAAAAATGAAATTTTTAATAAAGAGAGCTCAGAAGCCACTTCTGAAATACGTAATTTTGAACTTTTGTTTTTATTTTAATCATATATCCAGTTTTTGTTTTATTCTCTCCGATATCCTCGTGGTGGAAAACTTTTTCTGACGCATTGTTCCAAATGAAGTCGGAACCTGTCTTAAAATTCCATTCACTACAATTGCCATATGATTTAGTAAAAATTATTTTGAATTATTCGAAAAAGGCTTATTTAAACTTTAAATATTTTTTATGTCAATTTTTTTTTGAAAACCCAAGGCGACTAGATTTATTTGATAATTATTTAAAGATCAAATACAACTTACTAAATAGTAGATGTTACTTTGCAATTTTGCCAAGGTGAGAGGTTCTGAGTTTCGCTAAACAATTTAGCGTAATTGATTGACTATCGCATTATATTTACTACGTAAGGACTTGAGTTGTACCATGCACTTCCTATGCCAGGACCACTTGTATTTTTAGCATGGTTGACACATTTCCAAAATTTCTGAAAAAACAAGAACACCCTGGTTTTTTTTATATTATTTGATGATGTTAAGGGTTAGTTGACCATCTTTTTCAACAAAAATGGTCTTTTTAGTGAATTTTCGGTATTGTTGCAAAAATGTTTGCTTCATTGAGAGAATTTAAATTGGGTATACAAATAATTCAGTTCTAAATGTTTGCATAATACTAGATAATGAGCTAAGTTGGCCAATTTTAGTTGACATTTCCACGACTGAGTCTGAGTCTGTAACCATAAGAAAAAAGAAAACAACATTGCGTTAACTATAATGACTTATTTCAACTTGTTTCATGCTGTTTAAATCAGTGCGATTTGAATAAAATTCATAATGAAGTCATTTGTAATAGTTTTCAGTGTTTAAGGTTAAAGGTTAGTTTAAATCAGGTAAAAATTGTCTAATTTAAGTATGGGGGTCTTAATTTGAGTTGTTTTGAACAGTTTCTTCTGTAATTTTTTGTATTTTTCTGAATTATCTGTGGTATTGCAATCGTTGTACATGTTTAAAAATTAAAATTCCATGGAAACTGTGCCAACATGAACAAACTTACCAGTTTTCCTATCTGTATCAAAATTTCAGTTTTTGCTCCTTTTGATATTAATTGCCATCATTAGAAGAAACCATTACAAAAATCTTCAATTTATGCAACTACGATTTATCGATTCTATAAAAACTCCTTTTTTGCTTATTGATAAGTAGTGAACTAGGAACTAGGAACTCCTAGAGATACATGTATCATCATTTAGCCTAGGAAAATCAAAAACATTAAAGTTAGACGACTCAAAAAGCAATCACGTTAGCCTACTTTGCTAATAAACGGACAATCCAATTACTTTATCCCGCATGGCTTCTTTAAAAGTGGATATAATATACACATCTTTTAAAAAATATTGTAGTCTTTAATTTTCCTGCAAAAATTGTGACCTTGACCTTTGAACCTCTATCGTGACCGCTTAATTAATGCTACAAAATGTGAAAGTACTTCAGATTATTTACCGATTAATACAAATTTAGTAGGAATCTGTGACCTTCACTTTTGACCAATGACATTGATATACATATCAAAATGATTATTTTTAAAGTATCCACAATATTTGGATCCTGCTATCGTTACACTGAACATATTTTACCTTAAAACATAGAAGAGCGCGTAACCGAAAACATCCGAAATTATAGAAGATGTGATTTAAAATCTATAAAACTATTGAATGAGAAAAAATATAATCGGAGGTAAAAAAAAAAAAAAACCATGGTAATGTCATCTGGGCCTTCAAAAGGGTGTATCGTAATTTTTAGCTCTGTAGACTAGTACCCAATCCTCCCATTCACATAACTCTTATAATGTGTCAAAAGTAAATACTCTCGCCTTAAATTTAAGTCTTATGTCTGACCTGGTCGGGGATTGAACCAACATCAGAACCTCCCACTGTCCGCCTCCAAGATCTGCCTCTAAACCACCTAGGCATTATTTAATTGGAGTTGGTCTTAGGTGCCAGCTTGCTATCACAGTACCTTACATCTATAGAGTTAGTTCCCCTGCCATTTGTTTAGTTTTTCTCACTGCTGTATGTCAATTTTTTCTATGAGTACTCCAGTTTCCTTTACCATTTCCCAATCTGATACCTTCATACAGTGAAAATTATCTGCACCAGGGTCCTAAATACCATCAACATAGCATAGCATAGCATAGCATGAATGCAAACTAGTTAAATGCCAGCTTGCAAGGTTCCTAATCTTTTCTCAGTGACAGCTGTAGTGAGAAAATGTGTCATTTGCATAATGATTGCTGTAACATGTTGATATGTATCTCAAAGTCAATGCTTAGAATTAAAAAAAAACAGATCCGGTATCAACACAAAAGATTCAGAAAAACAATACATAACTTTTATACATGTTTTGATAATTTCAACAAAGAATGAACACTCAGTAATCAAAGTTTAATGAGGAATAATTATTTGTGTATTCCAATCACATCATGCAACATTTTCCAACAAAAAGGGCTTCTTGATTCATCAAGACAATGAAAAATTTCATCTTCAATTCCTGCGAGTCAGAATTTATAACTATTTCTTAAAACCTTTTTAGCACATATGCACTTGTTTTGTATACTAGTATAGTCATATGGCATTTTTCTTTATAACACAAAATACTTCTATCATAATTTATTTAAATGACCCCATCTTTTCCTTCTTAAAAGTTCTTCCCGGTTATACAGTGGATTGTACAAAATTTAATTTTGTTGTACAAAACTCTTATTTTTGAGTGAAATTTTAAGGTTCCTATTTGGGGTTAGTTGTCAACAGTCGAAATCATCACTAATTTTTTTATCTTGGTTCTTTTTTCTTATTTTGATCATACTCATTGTAGTTTTTACTTTAAATGCTTTGAAGCATTGTTTATATACATAGAACAGGGTCATAAGTAAGCGTCATGACTTTTTTTAAGACATTCTTTTTTACTAAATAAGATCTTTTGGTGAAAGATATTTTAATACACTGTTCCAATTATTTACTTATTTTGTTTATTGCAATTACTTAATGCCATAAAGTGATTTCAGTACTTTCAGTAATTTGATTAACTCTTGGTAGCCAAACCTCAGTTGTGATAAGACCGGATGTGGGACGGTCGAAAGTAGTGCATAAAAAAAAACTCAGGGGGCTTTACTAGACACTGCTCAATTAATTTTTTAAATAGATATCTCTGCGCAATTTTGCCAAGGTGAAGGCTTCTGAGGTTTACAAAAGAGTTGGTCTGAGTTGGTTGACTAGCGCACTATATATACAGCACAAGGACTTATTACTGAGATATGGGTGCATGAAAATGAAGATTATGCCCAAAATTGGACAATTTTGACTGTTATTTCATGACTGGGTATCTGCCTTCTGAGCTCTTGTTAGAACTGTTTTACCGCTCTAGGGTTCTTGAAATTTTTACCACATCTTCTAGTTAGATAGCTGAATCTGTGACAGAAAAGCCAAGGTGGGGAAAAGCGTCTGACGCCAGATACGCTACTTCAACCTTAACCTTAATTCAAAATTTCATTTTTCGGGAAGGGGGTATCTGCCTTGTGAGCTCTTGTTAGAACTGTTCTACCCCTCTAGATTTCTTGAAATTTTTACCACATCTTCTAGTTGGATAGATGAATCTGTGACAGAAAGGCCTAGGTGGGGAAAAGCGTCTGACGCCTGATGTGTAATATCTCTTTTTTACGTTCAAAACTTAGTCTTGTGGACTTTATGTACAGGTGGTTTTTATAAAAAGGTATTTTCTTCTTCTTGACGTTATATTGATGTTATAATGTTAATTTTAATGATAAAGTATATGAAATATTTTCTTTCTGTGCAAAAAATAGAATTGCGGGCTGGCGGCTTTTAAATAAATTGCGGGCTAGAACTGCGGGCTAGCTTCACACCAGTAAATTTTGATGTGCCAGATGTGCACATGTCGGAAATTCATTCCTCATTAGTGACACTTAGACTGAAAAGTTTGATAGCTAAACATAAAATAAAACAATTTATGTTAAAAATTTGATTTTTACATATACCTGTTCCAAAATATTGGTTGAAGTAGAACCGTGTTGGTTGTTGAGTGTTTAATTGAAACACGTTTTTGCTCATACTTATTGTCTCAAAGCGTTCTTAAAATAATCAAAATCTCTCAAACTTATACTTTTAAAGTTCTTTAATAAACTTCCCTGTTTAAAATGATCTAAATGTAACTATGTTAACAAAACGTACAAGAATTTTTAATATTTAAATAAACTCGTGAAAGCATCCTTTAAATCGAAAGCACTCACATCCTGTACACATTATTATCATTGAAGTATTATGCTCTTGAGGAAATTGATACTGACATATTGAAAGTATATTACACTATGTTATTACTCACTGAGAAGTTTGTCTTATAGTTTTCACATATTTTGTTTATTTCTCTAAAATTCACGGGAGACGCCCTACCATAGATAAAGATTCATCATGGGGGATAAGTTCTGATCAAGACGATGTTATTTAGTAATGCTGTCTATGGCTAGAGAAACTTCTTGTTAATGCTTTAATATTCATATTCCCGATCTGTATACAAACATCAATATTTGGTAGATAGTAAATTAACAATTACCATAGTAACGGTTTAAAAATAGCAAACACGTGACATAGTCCTATGCATAATTTTGGATTGTAAACAAATTCTGATAGAGGAAAACCTCCAGGAAATTGATTTGTGTCAATATTCATAGATTGGATAATAACAAAAGGTAAGTTTAATGGTTACCAACATGAATTAGTTGTATTCAAACCAGTACTTACACTATCACACACACACACACACACACACACACACAGAGAGAGAGAGAGTTTGTGTAATAGAATTAGCTTCCGTTTTCCTTGTAGATATGTCTTCCTTGATCTCCATACGGAATTCGTGTAAATGTATCCCAGCTTGCATTTTTATTATTTTGATAACATTCCTCTAAGACACAATTTTTTGTGAGAAATCAAGTACCTAATACACAGACAGTACATGCATTAGTAAGTAATATTATGTATGATGAAGTGTATATCTGACATCCTCTATTATATATATATATATATATATATATATATATATATATATATATATATATATATATATATATATGTGCTATTGCTTTAAATAGATATTTGTCAATCTGTTCAAGAACCAGATTTTTGGAAATCGAAATATTTCAGTTTATGTACCACGTATATAGACAGGTTATCAAAATACATCAGGACAAGCTTTCCGTCTTCATGGCGATGTTTATAGTGTAAGTTCTCTTTACTACAGGGTCAACTTTCCGGTACCAAACATATACTTAATCGCAGTGCCATTTAAAAATTGTCACTTCATACTTTATTCTTCAATATCTTCAAGGTTATTGCAGAAATGATTATAGTCTAAATTTTTTTTATAGAGGGTTGTCACTACTCATAAAAAAGCGAACCCTCATAAACCTTCTCATACTTAAGCTAGATGTTAATTGCGGAAGATGAAAAAACAATTATATACACTGAAATATGATTTGGTGGTTTTGATAAATGCGTTTATAAAATCAGTTGTGTATTGTCGTGTCCAGTATCATCCTCATAACATAGACGTAACAACTGAAGTAGTTATATACGTCTCTGATTTTAATTATTGATATATAAGTCTGTAATTGAACATGTTGTATAATTATACAGGTAAAAATATTAATATTGAAATCGTGAAAAACGACGTCAAGAATTCCTTTATAACATTTCAATGCGACAACCAAAAATAGAAACACGATTCATCATAATAAATATCACCAATTCAAATCTGCAAAAACAAGCAATATTGAAAACTTTTTATAATCCGGAAAATGATAAAGTGAGAAATATAATAAACAAAAATGCAAAGTTCATTGCAGAGTTTACAGCTGAGAACAATAAATTCGATTATATATAAATTACATTTCACGCTTGATCTTACACAGGGCAGATTCTTACTTCGAAATATGCTATGGCATAATATTTAATTTCTAATACTGCAAACGTTTATTTGTTTTTCAAGGGATATAATCTAGACAAATTAGCTCAGTCTCAGTATTGAGGCCTTAGTTGTGAGTTCATCTTAAGCTCGCGCTCTCAGGTGACTCTAAGCGCCTAGGATCCAATCCCGCGCAGGCGGATCCTAATGTTAGAAGGCATGCTAGATTGCTTTTACTCCACTTCACTCAGTTCAAGTATTGCTAAAAGCAAGTGTTTAATTTTAAGTTAATAAATATACATAAAACTGTTACAACTCGACATCATAAGTTTACCAACAGTTACTGCTCTGTAATTCACTTCGATCGGGAGAGCTCTGTTTCTGTTCTTTATACAGTGACCTAGAAACTATGTTGGACAGTATGCAGTTGTAATCAATATTTTACGCTCATCCAAACGTTCATTCAATACAGTAATTACGGTTGTATTGTCGATTGTTGGACAACTTCCTATTGTATCCTTGTGTTTTACAAGAAGACCGTGAAACGGGAAAACATGAAAGCTTATTGTCCCAGTGTGACTTGGTTATCCGTTATGGTCATGATATAAATTTGTTATGACCTATATGGGTATGTGAACATGATAATTCTGATCATCTAACGCATTCGGTATAATATGTTGACTTGTGGTCAATCTTATAATTGCTGACAATTATTTTTATGGCAAAAAGTTTATGACAACAGTTTTTCATGAGCTGCTATAAATGTTGATGAAATCATAATTATAATGAATAAAGTCATAGGATAAAAAACGTACCTATATATCAGATTCAGGGCAGGACAATGATGTTTGTGGCGTTTAAGGGACATGTGTATAAGAATATTTATATGGAGAACTTAGAATATTAAATATGAAACGCCCTTCATAGACATGGACATCTCTCGATAATTATTGGATGCCTTTTATATATTATATTGAGGGCTTCATACAATCAAAAAGAGAGCTCGACACAAAATGATCTTAATGATATAGCTGGGACCTCGGTGGCCGAGTGGACTAAAGTGCGCTTACGGATCACAGCGCCTCTCACCGTCTGGGTTCAAATCCCACTCGGGACAGATCCTAGTGTGAGAAAGTTTGTGCAGTTCGCTTGTTTGTGGTTTTCTCCGGCACCAAAATAAGTAAAGAATCTTGACAGGGGAGTAAAACACCATTACTACATTACTCTCACCCAAATAGTTATGTATGAATACATATAAAATGCACTACACAATCCGGAACTACATTACCATAGGTAAACAAACATGGCTGCCACGTCACTTTTGTTTATATTCGAAACAAGCTTGAAAAAAGCATTTAACATAATTCTTAAAGAAAGGTTCAGTTCTTAAAATACACAAAATTAAATCAAAGAAATTAACCAAATAAAATTTTAATAACAAAAATAGACACCTGGCTGATATTCATCGTAATGCTGACATTGTGAGAGACAAAGTTTGAAAAATTAAATGGTTTTTTGATGGCCTGTTAAAAAAACGGAAAAGAACTGGTTTGTCAAAACCAACAAACCACGAAAAATTCTTGAAAAATCAGATCTTATAAAATTTCTTCCTACCTTGACAAAGCTGCAACATATTCTTTTATTTTGAGACAATGTTTAATGATATACTTATTTATTTATACTGGTTTGTCAAAACCAACAAACCACGAAAAATTCTTGAAAAATCAGATCTTATAAAATTTCTTCCTACCTTGACAAAGCTGCAACATATTCTTTTATTTTGAGACAATGTTTAATGATATACTTATTTATTTATACTGGTTTGTCAAAACCAACAAACCACGAAAAATTCTTGAAAAATCAGATCTTATAAAATTTCTTCCTACCTTGACAAAGCTGCAACATATTCTTTAATTTTGAGACAATGTTTAATGATATAATTTGTCAATTAATTTTGAGTTTCGCGGGGTGTAAATTTTAAGGGATGTAAATTTTATTTGAAATTAGATCCACGTAACGCAGCAGAAAAATCACAATGTAGATTTGGAACCCATCCAAAATATGTCCCAAAAACGGATGTATCCAGTGAAAATTTCCGTTTCACATAATGTGTTTGTTGATTGAAAAAACCTGAAAAATCAGCTACATGCTTATTAATCAATATACCATGGATATACTAGCAACTCCTCAAAGCTATAATTCATGGTTAAGGTACTAGAAAACTCCTTGCTAAATTAAAACGAACATTTTCTAAAGTTTGAGAGATATTTGCATCTTATCAGGCGTAGAGAATAAGTATACTCCTCACTGCTTTGCTGTTTAACATTTGAACGATACCGAGTATGAAGCTCGGTACATAATGTCAAGTCCATTTACATGAGTGAATCTCAACCTTACAATTTCGACATTTCAGAAAAAAAAAATCTCTCGATAAATCCCTGTGTACGCTCACATATCCCAGCGCAGATTCGAAACCCACATGCTTGGCTATTCGGAAAATCATCCCTCTGCTACAGTTTACTCCGTATTTCACTTCTGACATAAAGTCAGCAATATTTCAATGCAAATAACAGTTTTACTACAAACTTTTTTGCAAATTCTTACTTCAGTTCTCACTTTCAACTTCCATAGTTGAAATGGCACCACAGGGTTGTACCTGATTTTCTACCGAAATATAGTCCACCAATAACAACACATTTATTGTTGATATTCAAATCTTATTTATATATATTATATTCAATATTCTCAAAAATACATTATGCTAATGAAAAATGGAAAAAAATATCATCAAAATACCCGATAAAATTATTATTTTTCAAACCAATCCCCATCCCTGTTGTTACCCCACACCAAAAATAGTGCGGATTAATAATGTGTCATTTTCGATCTAAAATGCACGTTCTTCGTGGCTGCTGCGTCTACTGTACTCCCTCCGATGTGCATGTGTTATAGATGGGCATTTGATTCTTTAAATCAATGATTAATTTTTAAAAAAAATATTTAAAGCTGCATTAAGTTTTCCAAAGAAAAAAAATAAAACGGTGCTAATCTAATTAATGATGTTCTCAATGTTACATTTGGTTCAACGATAAAAGCTCGAATAAATACAGAAATTACAGTATTTACCCAGCGAGATGCAGCATTTGGGATCTAATATTAGAACATGGTAACGTCATCAAAACCCGGGTCATTTAAATACAACTTTCAAAATGTTGAAATACGATAAATTAAACACAGAACTTCGTTGAATTTGTCATTTGTGACTTAGTGAGGGAAAAATAACACCATTTCAAATACATCTGGATATTAATGAAGGACAATTAATGCAATCTGTCATGTTTCACATCGTAGAACATTGACCAACCGGTCAGAAGATTCCGTTTATTTACAGCTAAAAGAAATGAAATTTTTTAAAATGAATGTCAGGGATCGTGGTTAGAAGATTTCTACTTTAAAAAAAATATATTTTTAGAAAATCAAAAAAAAAATTCAGAAATTTGGTAAACTTAATGCAGCTTTAACGAAAATATAAAAACAACCTGTCTATAAAGATCAATATTTAAAGATCCATTTTGTAAAGACCAGCTTTCTCTAAAATTCATATTTTTAAGGTCCCATGGGTGGTATTTATATACAGTTATTTTGGCATTGGTAAAAATATACAAGATATTTGATGTACAGTTAAAATACGAAAACAATAATAACAAAATTAAATAATTAATTAAAATCATATCGACACCATGACTATGGTTACCAGAATTTCGTCAAGGATAGTCTCAACCTGTTTTACAAGAGTGCTTGATTTTTGTCCGTGATCTAGTAGCAAGATAATAAATAACATAGATCTCAGTATGATAAATCACACGAATGTTGCCTTGTTTCTTTATAATTTAACATTATTTCAAACACTGAGAAACCAAGTCACAACTTAGATGTTTCTAAGTTAATTACTGAATAGAGTTATTTTTTTATTAAAGTTTTTTTCAACAAGAAAGCGATTCCCTTCAGTTACCTACATTAAACCACTAATTATGATTGTTTAGGGGACTTTCATTTTCTGCCATCAAACTTGAAGCTTATTTAAATCAATGGATTTTTTTTACCTCGTATACTGACTTAATCAAACTAAATCAGGAATAACAACATGTGTTTGAGATTTAAATTCCTTCCATAGTGTCGATTTCTGTATGTGTGGGTAGAATCCCTCGGCTAACTATGAGATGTCTCTTCACTTTTCAGAGACTGTGTTGACTCTGAATAATCCTGGAAACAATAAGGAGAGTTATATACATTGGTCTGTCAGTTTTAAGCCTTTGCATACTAGAACTGTTTGTCTTTTACTTTTCACATCTTTTTAATAAAGCTCAAGCAAAACTTAATGTAGCCCACACAACAACTGGTCTTTGGACCGTTCCAGCTGTACAAGTAGCCTGTGTCTTTAAGACAAATTTGATGCAATTGCGACTTGATAGTCTTTAAATTAACAAAACCGTTTTATATTGAAAAAATAATAATAATAAAATAAAAATAAAAATATAAATAAAGAAATAAATAGATAATAAAAAATGCAAGTACACAAACAGAAAGAAATTACACATTTAAATCCAACCTCTTGTTTATCGATAAAACATCCCTTATTATATAGGGTTTGGTTCTGCAAGGACCTCATCTTTATCAAATATATTTTAACGGTTAAAGGTAGGTGACCCATCATTTATATTCATTTCAAAACACAGAACCTTAACTACAAAACTAAAAAGCTTAAAAAATTGTAACCTGTAAGGAAATTTCTCGCACAGCGATTGGTTAAAATGCCTGTGGTATCTAAACCTATGTTTATTATGCATAAGCGCACACGATGTGTGGGGGGGTTTGAAAAATGTTACTTGTATTCACGGAAGTAATCGTTGTCGTCCGGTTGTAGTAAACAAACATGAAGACAGGGCTCTTTTAAGGGAGGAAAATATCTTGTATTGTTTTTTTGGCAAGAAACAGAGCCTCAAGTACCATATTAATCTACCATATGCTTGCAGCTCAGTGTGCATATATCTGAAAGGGTTCATAGTACCATATAACCTGCCAAAAACCTACATAACTTATAATGTTTCTTTACAGGTGTGCGGTATATTGCTAGTGTGGTTTTTACAATTTTGATATACGAAAATGTAAAAATGTAAATTCTTGTCACACACACACACACACACACACTTTGAAAATAACGTCATCAATAAATATTGTTGATCTTTTTAGCCAGGAATTGACAACTTGTCATGTCAGTGCATCATAGTCGTCTAAGCTATCTGGAAAAAGAAATTTTGATACCATATTGTTACGATATTGTGTTATTGTACAGCCATGATTCAAAGTTCATGTGACAGCAGACAGAACAAAAACTCTAATTCAAACTCATGTAGGCACCTTTTATTAAATGTGCAACTATAAATTCAGCCTGCTAACAAACAAAATGTTATTTCAAATAACTGTAGAAATTTCACTCCCACTACGCATTATCATAAATATTTCTTTTGGACAAAAATTTGGGTTGTAATGATTTTTTTTACACAGGCTACTAACAGAGGGCAATCTAGTTCACTGGAACATTTTATCGCAAGCTCCACAAAAATATATCAGAGATAAAATATTACAAGATAATATCTACTAGAACCGTGTTACTTAGTAGGGAAACATGTTAAAATACTTTTTTTTTCAAGTTTACTTGCCCTATCTGTTAACTACTGAGCCCGCGAAAGGACATTGAAATAAATAGCTGTTTGCGTTCACACGCAATGATATTTCGTTCCCACGCAATGTTGCACACACACACACACACACACACACACACACACACACACACACACACACACACACGCACGCACGCACGCACGCACGCACGCACACACACACACACACACACACACACATTTCAATGTTCTTTCGCGGGCTCCGTAGATAACATAGTTTGTGTTAAGTTTTTACTCTTAAAGTAAAATGTGGCAATGTTTGTAGAAGCGCTGTTTATTACAGGAATAATGCAAGTAAATTCTATAATAGTCTGCAGAAATATTTCATCCTATGTAAACACAGATATAACAAATCTGAAGTTTTTTGTTACTTTTCACTAAAAGACGGCGAAATTCATTTGTATGATTATGCTTGTAACAGTAAACACGATGACGTCTGATATAAACTTGTCACATTTCTAAGTAACAGTCTATGTAACATGATTCATTAATAAGCTTAAAGTAACAAGATTGTATCAACATCAACACGAACCGGAAGTTAGTGATAAGTCTTATGAGGTCATTCAATACTTCTCGGAAGTTTTGATTTTATGTCTTTTCGTAAAGGGGAGATCTCGAAAAATTCTGCTTATAAAACTGAAGGGATATTCACCCCTGAAGGCTGACCACTGCAACTTCCAGTCTGAGTCATCTGGCATAAGTTGTTTTTTATATTTATCGTTGTTCTTGTGAGAACATAAGTGATTCGTGTAAATATTTTTTTGGAAAATAATGTGTCTACGTTAGAACCATTTCCAGTTTTCATTAGCTAAACGCTATTGAGAAAAAACAATTGCAAAAAAAATGATACAGATTTCGTTCCTTTCTTTTCTCCTCTAAGGTATTTTGTCTGTAACAAGTATAATTGAATACAAACAATGTGGTCAGAACGACTGAACCAGGTACAAATGTAGTTATGCTAAGTTTTCTAGACACATTAGTTCTATAACTTAGTAGTGTATAATTGTAGTTTAGGACACAGTAAAACTTAACCAAGTACAAATGTTGTTAAGCCGATCTGATTTAGTCCAGTATTTTAAGCCACAGTACAACTGGACCAAGCACAAATGTAGTTAAGCTCAGTTTATCTAGACCACACAATACCGTTAATTTTTTAGATTTTCAACAATCGATATGGATTTGTTAAGTTCATTGATCCAAATCTATTTTTTTTCTTAAAATTTCAAAATAATGCTAAATACTTTTTGTAATTATTACAGATTTTCAATGGCAGAGGTATCATCGGAAAACATAACGGATGGAGATATTGAAGAAATTTGTCAGAGCATGCGTGCTTTTGTCAAATTGTCGGGAAAGAAAGATAACTTAGATATAATGAACTCAAAAGCGTGTGGTAAAATTGTCAAAGATGCTTTACCAAAAGAGGTTGTAACTATAGCTGATGCTAGCGTATTTCCTAAACACAAAGAGAAGGGAAAACCGTAAGTTAGAATAAAGTATACCTGATATTTGACATTGCTAGTTGTCCGTGTTTATAAAACATTGATAATTACTGACTATAAGAATAATTCCATTGACAATAAACAAACATACCAGGCCTTGTCCAGATCACAATCCCAAAAAAACAAAGTAAAAACTTTGAAAGCTGGCAAAATTAGTTATACACGTGAACTTCCATCAAGGAAGTGAGGCAGGGGGCTCTGGAAGGTTAAGTACCTCCTGTCCAGCTAGCTACATTCGTCACTAAGAATGAAAGGAACAAAGAACTATGTTAAGTTAAATATATCCAGTAAAAGTTTGGATACAGTGACTACATACTTATCAACAATATTGTGATGACGGCCATAAAACTTTTTAAGGGCCTTGATTAACCTAGGATTGCAATATTCTTGCGTCAGCAATTTAATTGTAAGTAGTTTGCTTCGTTCATAGTGGGAACAAGCTCTACTATACAATATTAACTGTGAAACATATATACGATACGAAGGAGAAGCAGGGATATTACTACAAAGAAATGGAAAGTTGACAATAGAAAAATTAAAGTCATCCCGTTTGTCGTATAGCTTCAGATGTAACCTTTCGTTGGTGTCAAATATGAAGCAGAACATGGAGAATCTGTCGTGTCTTTTGTTTCAAGCTCATTTGGATAGATGGCATTAACATTTTCTCTCAATTTGGATTTATTTAAAGATAGAACGTTATCTATTATCTGTATGTGTTAACAACTTAGATTGTTAACGTTTAGAACTATTTTGTCAGTAACGTTTTGATTTCGACTGCCGACCATCATTAGCTCAACTGTGTCCGTGTGTGCGTGCGTGTGTAAACTTCAATCTTCTTCTCTGAAATCACATGACCAAATGAAACCAAATTTGGTGTGGAAGGTGCCTAGGTGGAGTAGATTAAAGTTTGTGATTTTCGGTCCCTTCCTAAATCCAAGGTGGCAGCTGTTACTATAAATAGAAAAAAACAGGAAACTGGCCATAACATATTTATTTGATGATCAATTTGGTTTAAATTTGGTATATGGAATGCAGAACTCTGGCCCGTTAATATATTTATACGGGTTTTTTTCTGTAACTTTTTTCATTGGCATGTTACTGGCGCAATATGCAAATAAGCAGCTAAATATGGCCAATTCTTTGAAAATCTTCTTCTCTGAAACCACATGACCAAATGAAACCAAATTTGGTGTGGAAGGTCCCTAGGTGGAGTAAATTAAAGTTTGTGATTTTCGGCCTCATCCTAAATCCAAGATTGTTACTATAAATAAAATAAGCAGGGAAATGGCCATAACATATTTATTTGTTGATCAATTTGTTTCAAATTTGGTATATGGAATGTATAACTCTGACCTTTTGAAATTTTTAGCGGGTTTTTTCATACCTTTTTTATTGCCTTGTAATTGGTGTGAGAGGTCCCTTGGTGGGCTAGTTTTTTTGTTGCCATGTTTGGCCTGCCAGTTGAGCAGCACCGGCCCTCTTGTCAGAACAACTGTATTGTAGATAATTATTTACACGTTCTTAAGAATGTTACATCATAAAAAAATAAAATCCCATACAGTAACTTAAATTTACGTTAACTATTACGTTTACACAAAAATATGTACACTAAGTAATTAGGGAGAAACCCTACATGTACTTCAACATTCAATAATTTGAATTGGTAAAATTGATCGTTCAACTAAAATATTTACAATATTCATAAAATCCCTATGTTGTAGCCTTGATTTTTTGTTAATTCTTGTATAATAAAATCATTATGTAACATAAAAATGAATATATTGCTATGTTTCTATTTTTAGAAATATGAATTTAAAGGACAAGAAAGCTGTAAAGGGATTTGTTTGTGACTGTGCCTATGAGTATGCCAAACAAAAATGTAAAAACAACAAGTTACCCAGGGATGATCCTGAAGTAAAAAAAATTGAAAGAGAATTCGCTGATAAATTAAAGAAAGCAAATCCATCAATTAAGGAAGTCGTAAGTAATATTCAGCGGGGAAATGTCGACTTAATGCAAATCTAACACCTTTATAAAAATATACATTTTCGACGCTTGATTGATGACAAAAATGGTGTCTTATAAAGAATAGCGTTTTAATAATTTTGTAGAAACAG
This sequence comes from Tegillarca granosa, assembly GCA_029721355.1. Lineage (NCBI taxonomy): Eukaryota > Metazoa > Mollusca > Bivalvia > Arcoida > Arcidae > Tegillarca > Tegillarca granosa. The sequence goes on from CM056594.1 coordinate 25,768,317, forward strand.
TAATTTCACGGTCCATTTAACACTTATATCACGATTTTTATTGCAACTTTAAATCTCTATCAAAAACATCATCAAAAGACATTACCGTACATTTGTTTATCATATTAAAGGGCGTATTTGAAAAACCACCTGGTCGGTTCGATAATAGATCGTTCGACTAGACAGCAGGAAGTCTTGGGTTAAAATTTCATTTCGACAGTGTCATGCGTAAGACTTAAATTTTGAATACTTAAAAATTGTCTTGCACTATACGTTAATAGGACAGGTAATATCGAATGGTTCAGTCCGTACGACCAATACATACATCTCCACATTTATTTCAGAAAACTTCAAAAACTGGTAATGTGTGTGGTTTGACGGATACTAAGCAATACACAGGCACCCATAAAGAACGATTTGACGAAGAAGGGAAAGGGAAAGGAAAAGAAGGCCGAGTTGATATCCCGGATGACTCTGGATATGTCCAAGCTTATAAGGAAAAGGGAACGTATAATGAAACACATTGAACCAACTTCAAACTGCATTGCCAAATTGTTTCTTAATAATCACTGCCACTCTTTTATGCCAAATTTAAAATATGAAATTCTATGAGGTTAAGGGATGAATTTTTAGATGAGTAATTTCCATTCTTTGATATTTATTCCAGGGAATCAGTTGGAAATTTGATTGCTCACTAAAATCCGTTAAATATGCATTGTTATTAAACTTAGTTACGTAAGCGCAAAGTTAAGAATATTGCCGGTATATTCCGAAGGGAATGTGTCTTACACAACTATACCTCTATACCTTTACAAAATAAATATGGGAAAGATGATAACTTAAACGACAGTTAGGTAACCGAAAATTATTGGCAAGTGTTGGGTTATTGATTATTTCAATACATTGATAACCGAAGTTATTGTTTTGAAGTGGTAATGTTGAATTACAAGGTTGCCTTTGGTAAATTGATATATCAAAAATAAGGAAATCTTACACAAAAATGTTTACAAAATGATCACACACAAGACTTGCATTGATATTGTAGTAAGATTTTTCTTATTACAACTCTGATTAATATTTTTACGGTGCAAGGGGGACTACTCTAGGAAAGAAGATGACGTTTTTAAGTTTTAATAAATAATGCTTAATAACGTTTAAGTGAAGTAAATATTGCCTCTTCCTAGAGTGTTTAGATTAAATATACTTACTGTAGGGTTTGAGAGATAATAATCTCTTTTCTACCAATGAGAGAAAGCATGGAAATATTCGGAAATTCTTGTCTTATTGTGAAAAAATTCGCACGACCACTTTTTATACGCCCGTCATATGACGGGACGTATTATGTTACGGTGCTGTCCGTCCGGGCGGGCGGGCGGGCGGGCGTCTGTTAACAATTTGTATTCCGTTCAATAGAGACCACAAACATTTATGGATTCAAATGAAATTTGGTATACAGCTTTACCATGGTAATACCTTGTGCCAGTTCGAATTACAACTTTTTCGGATTATTTTTGGAGGAGTTATGCCCCTTTTTTAACTTAGAAATTTTTGTATGTATGACCATGTGGTTTCCGATCATCAGAGCCTACAACTATTTATGGATTCGAATGAAATTTGGTATACACATTTACGATGTTATTATCTGGTGCAAGTTCGAATTACAACTTTTTCAGATTATTTTTGGAGGAGTTATGCCCCTTTTTTAACTTAAAACACCTTTTTATCATACTGCACAGATCACGAAAACAGTTCAAATTATAATTAAGCTTTATAGATATAAATTATTTCAGGTTGGTTAAAAAAAAGGTTCTCAAAACATTTCAGACAAAAAATGTATTTGTTTCCTAAAATCTTCCTGCATGCAATGCTTAACACATGAAAACACTGCCATGACCTAACATTATATTTTAAACTTCTTCCTTCCTGGAAATGAATATGAATTATATAGCAGTCTACCACTATCCATTTAGCAATATATTTTTACATACATATATCCTAGTTGTACTTATACTTCTCAGTAAAGAATGGAACAATCTAGAGGATTAGTGACGAATTCATTCGGAACATCCTCTGGATGTGAAATGATAAAGGCGACAACTTTCTCCTTTTTAGCAGCATATATTTGCATCTTGGGGACCTTGAAAACTCCTCGATAGATTTTGCTAAAAATTTCTGAGGTTATGGAGTCTAATGCGATCTAGCTATCTAACTTGGTGAAATTTTTGGGAAAAATCGGTATCATACTTAATTTTGGGGTCAAACATGCAAAAAATGAATTTTTCCAAAAAACAATTACGTTTAACGCACTCCTGTTCAATAACAGTTCATTGTACGAAAAAGTCGTCCATTGACCGAAAAATGTTTAAGATCTGACGGAAAAGACGGTATTTTTATATTTTTTCTATCTTTTACATAAAATCCACAATAACTGTTTTAAGTCGGCGCTATCATCCAAAAAGAATTTAACGTACCGTTTTGAATTCGTACCCATATTAAAGTAACCAATTCTTTACCAAATTATTGGTAGGTTTGGCACTTATCCGTTAGGTCTGTGTCAAACTTTTGAGTGGCAAGTTCTGTGGATGAGCTCTACTGATAGAAATCCTCTAGATTGTTCCATTCTTTCCCGCGAAACCCCTAAAGGTGTCGCCACACTAGTAAATAGTACTACTCGATCAATATAACACGGGCGTATAATGCTACGCTCGGCGGTGCTCTTGTTAGTAGTTAGGACATAAATGTTAAGGTAAAATATGTAATGATGACAGTGGGGTTTATTTTTAGTGATCTTAAAGCGTAATCCGTCATATGATATGTACCAAATGTATTGGATGTGTTATAGAAAAGTTGAGATCATGTTAGCATGAATTGTATTTGATGTTAGATCATCAATGATACAGGCACATGATATGGTACACGTACATGACACAAGTACATGATATGGTACAAGTACATGATACAGGTACAAGATGCGGTGCATGATACAGGTACATGGTATGGTATATGTACAGGTACATGATATGGTACAGGGTTAGTTAAAACTTTTTTGTATAATTTTATATAAGTTCTATATAATATTTTGTATGAATTATAAAACTTTATTGTATAATTTTATATAAGTTCTTTATAATATTTTGTATGAATTACATTATTAACTGTTTCTTCTATGCTGACATATTAACCTGAAACAGCCAGTATTTTATAAGCTTTTACAAACTGGGTTTCTTTATGCAATACTCAAGAAGGCTATGTCCGTTGATTTGAAAAAATAACCTCATACTTTTATGATGTAACATAAGGTAAATCACGGTAAAGAAATGCACAGGTATTTTTACAAAAATAACCACCCGCTTTTATTTACACAATCGCATGGTTACGTAAAGCTTAGAAATAGCATATCACAGAAATTAAAATTTGAGATTTGCCTCCAAATTTGATTCATTTGTTCAATTCTGAACAATTGCGTCATGATGTAATTTCAATTAAAAGAATAATTCGAATACAATCAAGTAATAAAAGCTCGAAGATCTTGACACATATTGACGTGAGGGGTAATTTTGTCCAATGTACTAGGTATATATTTGTATCAGTGTTGTTTTGTATTGATGTTACAAGTGTACTTAAACTTTCAATAGCAGCATTCATATTACTCAGGAAAAGTTTGATCTTTAGCCAAAATGGATTAAGTTTTTACTCAGAAGTTTTGTAAAAATAACACAAATCCAGTTTTACATTTTCTATAAATTTACAATATACTGCAAAAGTTTTCTAATATCCTTTTAAAAAGCATTTTATTGCTTTGGCAATAGTTAATGCCAAGCCAAAACGAAAGTAATAAAACTGCAATATCAACAACAACAACAATAACACATATTATTATAACATTGGTAATAAGCACAAAAAACGGTTTAGTTAAAAATAGTTGAGACATTGTGACCATTGACTGTACATATTGTTTATCACATACTATACACATGAGTTAAAAATCAACTTTCAGGTTTCAAGGAGCCTATTTTCGAAATTTCTTTTTTTTTACATTAAATATTATGTAGTCTTCAAGTCGAAATACATCGAAAATCAAACTGAATAAGGCCCTTTGATAAAACAATCAATAGATGATAAATTTCTAAAAATCTACTTTGCAGTAGACAAAACATTTCACAATAGATTAATTAATAGAGAAAACAACCCTTTTTTTACTATAAACGTAAACATGCAGTGTTTTATGAAATATACATCTATGACAATGCTACACTCGATATTTATAGTACTAAACGTTATGGTGTTAAAACTTCTGAATGTAAACTTGTATTTTTGATAATCGAGTTGTATATCATTTTATTGACTGTAAAAATAAATAATCAATAATATATATAAAAAAGATTGAATTTGTTATTTTTTGTGAAACATCGAATAAAAGTAAATGCTTTTTTCACTGTGTTAATGTCGATTTGCTAACAAAGCAAAAATAACAAACTATGGGATTCGGACTTATTTCGTAAATTATCGGAAATGAATGCAAGTGTAGTATGTTGGAGTTCATTATCATATGATGGACATTAATGAATTGAATAAAAAAGAAACCCCCCTCTCTCTCTCTTTTCTCTCTCTCTCTCTCTCTCTCTCTCTCTAAATAAATAAATAAATAAATAGTTACATTTACCATCCTTACAAAATCTCAACATTGAACATACGGTCATTTTTCCCTTTTAATAAATTTAACTAACTATTGCAAATGATGTCACATGACTGAAAAAATCCATTCAAACCAAAATCAATTTTATTTTTCATTGACTTTATAAATAGTACATCTATAACTTGTTTGTCATAATATTACAAATTCGATAAAACGTAACAATACTTGTTGATATACTGTGACAAAACGCATAAACACATTTTAACAAACACAGCTGGTTCAGTAATTGGAGATATGTTAAGTTTCAAAATATCGACAAGATAATGTCTTACTTATACATGATCATGAAGTCTGTATCAACATCGCTAAAGTACATAAAAACTATATCATTAAAGCTATATTTTCATGGAAAAACATAAATGTTATTTAAATGATGAATATTGAAAGACTTTGTTTAATAAAATAAATCGTGTTTTTTTTCTACATTTAAACATCGCAGACAACACAGTCCATTTAACTTGTATCAAGCAAGCAAATACAGGGTTACAAAGAAATTTGCTTTTTTACTTGAAGTTTACCAGGGTTAACACCTTTGTGGCACTACTCCTTGATTGACCCAAACTTTGTACATACTTGTACATATTACCTAACATGCGTTCTTGAATTAAACTGGTAATTTTGTATTACTACTTCTAAGGAGAGCTTTATCACTATTTGAAAATTCTGAAGATACATAATTTTATAACCTGAAATTAAAGTAAAAAGGTTTTATGAGACACCTTTAGAAGAACTATTTAAATTAGAGAACAACTTTTTTTCAAAAATGATTCTACTGCAGAAATTTTGATGTATATTTGTTACACGTTAAGCATGTAAAACACAAAACTATCACTGCGATGTAAGCACTATCACTGCGATGTAAGCATTATCACTGCAATGTAAGCATTATCACTGCAATGTAAGCATTATCATTGCAATGTAAGCATTATCACTGCAATGTTAGCATTCTCACTGCAATGTATACGTAAGCATTATCAATGCTGTGTAAGCACTATCACTGCAATGTAAGCATTATCAATGCAGTGTAAGCATTATCACTGCAATGTAAGCATTATCACTGCAATATTAGCATTATCACTGCAATGTAAGCATTCTCACTGCAATGTATACGTAAGCATTATCAATGCTGTGTAAGCACTATCACTGCAATGTAAGCATTATCACTGCAATGTAAGCATTATCACTGCAATGTAAGTACTATCACTGCAATGTGAGCACTATCACTGCAATGTAAGCATTATCACTGTAATGTAACCATTATCACTGCAATGTAGTTATTATTACTGCAATGTAAGCACTATTACTGCAATGTAAGCATTATCACTGCAATGTAAGCATTATCACTGCAATGTAAGTACTATCACTGCAATGTGAGCACTATCACTGCAATGTAAGTACTATTACTGCAATGTGAGCACTATCACTGCAATGTAGTTATTATTACTGCAATGTAAGCACTATTACTGCAATGTAAGCATTATCACTGCAATGTAGTTATTATTACTGCAATGTAAGCACTATCACTGCAATGTAAGCACTATCACTGCAATGTAAGCATTATCACTGTAATGTAGTTATTATCACTGCAATGTAAGCATTATCATTGCAATGTAAGCACTATCACTGCAATGTAAGCATTATCACTGCAATGTAGTTATTATTACTGCAATGTAAGCACTATTACTGCAATGTAAGCATTATCACTGCAATGTAAGCATTATCACTGCAATGTAAGTACTATCACTGCAATGTGAGCACTATCACTGCAATGTAAGTACTATTACTGCAATGTGAGCACTATCACTGCAATGTAGTTATTATTACTGCAATGTAAGCACTATTACTGCAATGTAAGCATTATCACTGCAATGTAGTTATTATTACTGCAATGTAAGCACTATCACTGCAATGTAAGCACTATCACTGCAATGTAAGCATTATCACTGTAATGTAGTTATTATCACTGCAATGTAAGCACTATCACTGCAATGTAAGCATTATCACTGCAATGTAACCATTATCACTGCAATGTAAGCATTATCACTGCAATGTAAGCACTATCACTGCAATGTAAGCACTATCACTGCAATGTAAGCATAATCACTGTAATGTAAGCACTATCACTGCAATGTAAGCATTATCACTGCAATGTAAGCACTATCACTGCAATGTAAGCATTATCACTGCAATGTAAGCATTATCACTGTAATGTAGTTATTATCACTGCAATGTAAGCATTATCACAGCAATGTAAGCACTATCACTGCAATGTAAGCATTATCACTGCAATGTTAGTACTATCACTGCAATGTAAGCATTATCACTGCAATGTAAGCACTATCACTGCAATGTAAGCACTATCACTGCAATGTAAGCATAATCACTGTAATGTAAGCAGCATTATCACTGCAATGTAAGCATTATTACTGCAATGGAAGCATTATCACTGCAATGTAAGCACTATCACTGCAATGTAAGCATTATCACTGCAATGTGAGCACTATCACTGCAATGTAGTTATTATCACTGCAATGTAAGCATTATCACAGCAATGTAAGCACTATCACTGCAATGTAAGCATTATCACTGCAATGTTAGCACTATCACTGCAATGTAAGCATTATCACTGCAATGTAAGCACTATCACTGCAATGTAAGCACTATCACTGCAATGTAAGCACTATCACTGCAATGTAAGCATAATCACTGTAATGTAAGCAGCATTATCACTGCAATGTAAGCACTATTACTGCAATGTTAGCACTATCACTGCAATGTAAGCATTATCACTGCAATGTAAGCATTATCACTGCAATGTAAGCACCATCACTGCAATGTAAGCATTATCACTGTAATGTAAGCAGCATTATCACTGCAATGTAAGCGTTATTACTGCAATGGAAGCATTATCACTGCAATGTAAGCACTATCACTGCAATGTAAGCATTATCACTGCAATGTGAGCACTATCACTGCAATGTTAGCATTATCACTCTAATGTGAGCACTATCACTGCAATGTAAGCATTATCACTGCAATGTAACCATTATCACTGCAATGTAAGCATTATCACTGCAATGTAAGCATTATCACCGCAGTTTAAGAACTATCACTGCAATGTAAGCACTATTTCTGCAATGTAAGCATAATCACCGCAGTGTAAGCATTATCACCGCAGTGTAAGCACTGCATTAATTCACAGACGAAAATCATGAAATGTAAATTATACCCATCAAAATTACCGGTAATAATAGTGGAAAATGACTAATGAATAACTTTACAAATTTTTAACAAAAACTAATAAATCAAAATAAAGGTCTTAACCTTTGATTTGACCTCATTTTGAAGGACAATGCATGTCGACATCAAATCTAAACACCCCATGTCATTATCCTTACATACAATCAAGATATAGCAATCTTATAATAATTTCAAAATTTTAAAAAAATTTAACGCAAAGGCGGATAACTATTTTTTTTAAAGATTGTCGCACCCATAAGTCACCCTACCTAGGTAGTCAAAAGAAAGTCATTAGTCTGAACAGCGGCATTTCAAACGTTTTAAATGCCACTGGTCTGAATTGCACCAGCCCATATACATTTTTTACCAAGAATCATTGAAATTTTTTGACTAGTTTTATAGGAAGCCGAAAACACATGCACACATGCCCACAAATACACATGCTGCGCCATATCATAAACTCACATGCTCAGGAGTCAGGTATGCTACAATAACACAAAAAATTGCAAACATATTCAATAGATACATGTATAGTCACTTAATTAAGTTTGATTTAGATATCTATAAAATGTTGCAACAAAGTAAAAAAAAATGGGTCAAAGACTCAATGGGCCGGGTTGTTTTTTAAATTTCTATTGAATGGGTGTAAAGTGTGGAAGGAATTTTAAATAATTGCACAAAGCAAGGTGCACAGGTTGTTTTTTTTATACTTTACAGAAAGTCATAAAATTGAGAAAAGTCATAAAATGGGGAATAGGTCCAACAATGACAATATATATGAAAGAGTTATGAAACAAGTATATATATGTATTAGGAAAATCTCAATCATTTTAACATTAACATTTTCTAAAGCTACAGTAAATTGAAAAAATGTGCACCAGAAACTTTACATTGGAATGGACTGGATGAGATGGACAGTGCAGGACAGAAAGACAACAGGGTGACAGCACTAGCTTTCCACACTTTCATCCAATAGCTAATAAACCAATGACTTTTCAATAGAACATAAACATTTTTGTAGTTTTCTTATGTATATGTATAATTATCCTATTTTTTTTAAAAGATTTGAAATATAAAACCTGTCACAGTAGGATGTAATGGCATAAAGGTTTCACTACATCATTTGAAGTCAGGTGCACATCTTTGATAATCTTTTGATATATATAGTACAAAGTCACTAAGTTTCAAATTCTGGAAAAAATGGGTAAAAAACCTTGAAATATTTCCATAAAGTCATGTGCACATCTTCATTATATATAGAAACATTCTGTGAAGTTACAAGATTTTGGTTGAAAACTGTAAGAGGAGTTGAGTTCACAAAGTAGGTACCCCCAGTTCAAATACTTGCTAAAAAAGACTAAGTTTCAAAGTCTGGAAAAATGGGGAAAAAAATCTGGAAATATTTCCATAAAGTCAGGTGCACATCTTCATTATATATAGAAACATTCTGTGAAGTTACAAAGTTTTTGGTTGAAAACTGTAGGAGGAGTTGAGTTATCAAAGAAGGTACCCCCAGTTGAAAAATTTGCTAAAAAGTGACTAAGTTTCAAATTCTGGAAAAATGGGGAAAAAAAACTGGAAATATTTTCAAAAAGACACGTGCACATCTTCAATATATATAGAAACATTCTGTGAAGTTACAAGATTTTGGTTGAAAACTGTAAGAGGAGTTGAGTTCACAAAGTAGGTACCCCTAGTACAAATACTTGCTAAAAGACTAAGTTTCAAAGTCTGGAAAAAATGGGAAAAAATCTGGAAATATTTCTATAAAGTCAGATGCACATCTTCATTATATATAGAAACATTCTGTGAAGTTTCAAGTCTTTTGGTTGAAAACTGCAAGAGGAGTTGAGTTCACAAAGTAGGTTCCCCCAGTTTAAATACTTGCTAAAAAAGACTAAGTTTCAAAGTCTGGAAAATGGGAAAAAAATCTGGAAATATTTTCATAAATTCAGGTCACATCTTCAAATATATATAGAAACATTCTGTGAATTTTCAAGGTTTTTGGTTGAAAACTGTAGACGGAGTTGAGTTCACAAAGTAGGTACCCCTAGTTCAAATACTTGCTAAAAGTGACTAAGTTTCAAAGTCTGGAAAAATGGGAAAAAATCTGGAAATATTTCCATAAAGTCAGGTGCACATCTTCAATAAAAATGAAAACATTCTGTGGAGTTTCAAGGATTTTGGTTGAAAACTGTAGGAGGAGTTGAGTTCACAAAGTAGGTACCCCCAGTTAAAAACTTGCTAAAAGTGACTAAGTTTCAAAGTCTGGAAAAATGGGAAAAAATCTGGAAATATTTCCATAAAGTCAGGTGCACATCTTCAATAAAAATGAAAACATTCTGTGGAGTTTCAAGGATTTTGGTTGAAAACTGTAGGAGGAGTTGAGTTCACAAAGTAGGTACCCCCAGTTAAAAACTTGCTAAAAGTGACTAAGTTTCAAAGTCTGGAAAAATGGGAAAAAATCTGGAAATATTTCCATAAAGTCAGGTGCACATCTTCAATAAAAATGAAAACATTCTGTGGAGTTTCAAGGATTTTGGTTGAAAACTGTAGGAGGAGTTGAGTTCACAAAGTTGGTACCCTATTTTCCCCGCCCGCCCGACATTCACCATACTATAAACCGGATTTGCACTCATAGTTTAATCGTAATTGTTTCTATTTGATACGAGGGTTTAAAAAGTGATTTAAAGCATTAAATTTGAAGTTTGATGATACCGATGAGCCATAATTTGTAGAGAATGGTATATTTAACAATTGAACTTTTTAAAGTGATGTTCATTGTCAATATGAATGCGTTAGCGCGTTATGATTTGTTTGCCGTGCAAAGTTTTTGCATTCATATTTACAATAAACATCATTTTAAAACAGTTTTTATTACAATTGCTAAATTTTCATTAAATATTAAAAAAAATATTCATTGATTTTAAAACTCAAAAATCCCTATTTATAACACGTGCACATCGGGGGAGTCCAGTAGACGCAACAGCCACGAAGAGAATGTATTTTAGACTGAGAACGATGCATTATTAATCCGCACTATTTTTAGTGTGGGGTAACAACGGGGGGTGTGGGTTGGGGGTGGGTGGGGTGGGGTTGGTTTTAAAAATAATAGTATTATCTGGTATTTTGATGGTATATTCTAGCATAGCATATTAGCATAATGTATTTTTTAGAATATCGGATATAAAATAATAATAAATGTTTGAATGTTTTTAATAACTGCTGTTATTTGTGGACTACTGATATCGGTCGATAATCAGGTACACCAGCGTGGCGCCATTTTCAATTGTGGAAATACTGAAATGATAATTTGCAAAGAAGTTTGGAGTAAAAGTGTTATTTAAATTGTAAGATTTCTGGATATATGTTGAAAGTGCAATTTATGAATCTGAAACGGAGGAAACTAGCAAAGGGATGATTTTCAATGGCTAACAAAGTGGGTTTCGAATCTGCGCCAGAATATGTGATCGTAGACAGAGATATACCGAGAGATTTTCTCTGTTATGTCGTTATTGTTAGGTTGAGATTCACTCACTTGATTGGACATGAACATTATGTGCCGAGCGTCATACTCGGTATCGTTCAAATGTTAAACAGCAAAGCAGTGAGGAGTTTACTTATTCTCTACGTATCTTTCAAAGTTTAGAAAATGATCGTTTTAAGTTTAGCAAATTTAACAAAGTGTTTTGTGGTACAAAAACCATGTACTTACGTTTTCAGGTGTTGCTAGAGTATCCCTGTTATATTGATTAAAAGCATTTAGCTGATTTTTTTTAGTTTTTCCGATTAACAGACGAAGCATGTGAAACGGACAATTTTTACTGTATGTGGCATACAAATACGTTTCTGGGACATATTTTGGATGGGTGCCAAATCCATCTTGTGATTTTTCTGCTTTGTTACGTAAATCTAATTTCCATCCCGCAAGGCACCAAATTAATTGACAAATGGTACCATTTCACTTTGTCTCCTTATAATAGGGGATGTAGCAGCTTTTTCATCGTAGGCAGAAATTTTTATAAGACCTATCAAATTTCTTTAAAAATATTTGAAAATTATTTAACGAAAATTTAAAAAATTTGAACTGTTTTAAAATGATGTTCATTTACAATATAAATACAAAAACTTTGCACGGCAAACCAATCATAAAGCGCGTTCTTTTTTGAATATTAGAAAGTAGTTATACCTGTAGAATAACTGTAGCTTAAAACTGTTGAAAGTTACGAAGAAAATAGTTTATTTATGACTAAATGAAAGATTGATGTGATTTGATTGATTTTATGTGATTTTACGTCCCAGTGAAGAATATTTCACTTATATCGAGACGTTACCAGCCAAAAGTGAAGTAGAAGTTAACCTTTGCAGTGCACTTAGGTCAATTAGGAGAAGCTTTATTAAAATTGTTTTCTTTACTTATAAATTGTTTCAAATCTGCGGTTTCCTTAGAGATTTTTATTCGAAGTTAGGCTTTTGTAGATTCAAATCATTACTTGCGCAATAGGCCAGGGCAAAAATAACAGTCGAATAGATGATTTATGAAACATATTAAAATAGAAATTGATTATCAGGTATCTCTTATGTTTTCATTTCATTTTATTTTGATATCAGTAAAGTTAATGTATTTTATATAACGCGTCATGTATGCAAATGTTGATTATTTCTCTTGTGGATATTGATAATGACAGCGTGTCAAATAATCTGTATTTTAACTTGTATCATCACGCACCTACCGTCAAACAGATAAATATTGAGTCTAGCTATATTATCAGCAAGAAGCTCATGTAACGAATAAAAGCAATTTGATCACTATTCAGGCTCGCAATACGGATGTTTCGGGTTACTCGCTCTCGTATCTTTGAAGATAAAAAGTGTCTACGGCATGTAACAAAAGTTCCAAAGGGTTATTTCCGGTACTACGGGTTACGTGTAAACAAATCAGTCCACTAGTTCAAGCGCCAGGATTATCAAAGATATGTGTTTCCCACGATAGAATTTCGGTTTAATCTATAAGAGAACTGTTTTCTATCATCTTTTGTGCTACAATTATCAATGAGCGCGCGAAAATGCAAATAAAAGGTTGGTCACTGCCATATATGTTATTAATTTAATTTCTACCCGATTTCGTTTGCCATTGGTTACTTTGGTACAAGCTGGATATTTATTTATTGCAGTCATTTCATTTCCCAAATTGTCCAAGAAATCGTGTTTAACCAGTTCCTGTAAAGGGCTGTGGATCAAGTATTGATTAAAAATTTATCTGATGTGATTTAATTGTCCAAATATGTAGCCAACTTCCAGTTTTGAAATATAAATTCTGTGCGATTTTAGTATCCAAATTGTAAACGGAATGATTACAAAAGCATAAAGGGTTTTTATTGTCGGCAAAATTTAAGTAAACATATTTGACATTTAAGAAAGAAAACTACCGATTGAACAGAAACATAAAATGCTGAACATGAAAGTGATAACTAAGTTACTTCCGACCTACATAAAATATTTCAAATTATGCCCCAGTCAAGATTCTTTCACTTCAGTTTTAAGAAGGCGGAAAAAACCGTATTGCCCAGAGAAAACCACCCACCCTCGGCAAGCCCGCTGTCCCATATAAAATCTGCCTGAATGAGAATCGATATATGGCGGTGAGAAGCTTTTGTTTGTCGAGTATGATGGTGGTTTACAATATTTGATACAAATGTTGATGTCTTATTTTTCGTATTTTTTACGTATTCAGCCATTTATTCGAGTTTACGCCAATTTAAGCTGCATTTTACCATATTAACGCAGATTTTTCGTTCAATTTATTTGACATTTACATATACGCGTATTTCTCGAAAAAGGGACATCAAAATAAAGAAGAAAAAAATTAAACAAGAATACTGTATAGATGAAAAAAAAAAGCAAGCGTTGGAACTTTTTTACTTTTTCTTCACCATTTTCTGGAGATGGTCTACTTAAATGAAGTCAGAGAATATGAAGGTTCTACATCTTCTTGTCGATTAAATGGTGTTTTACATTAAATCTGCGATTCTTAAATTATTTATGACGAAACATTTTTTTGGTGTTAATGTCGAGGATTGTCAACACAAGATCATGCTGTGAGTTAGTGTGCAAATGTTTCTGATTTGAATTGTACTACTATTGCGCACTTTGTAAAAAATATAAAAACTCTCACTTAGGATGATTATATATATATGTATATATATATATATATATATATATATATATATATATATATATATATATATATATATATATATATATATATATATATATATATATTTCGAAAGAAAAATCTTATTTGATTTAATCTTTGGCTGTTGTTTCGTTTTTCTGAGAAAATAAGGTAAAGTATTTAAAATTAAAAAAAATTAGTTATTTTGCTAAGTCCTTTTAACACATATTATATTACCCCTTTTAATTACAGTATGCTGTTGTTTCCAATGTTTTGCAATTCGAAAGGTCTTAGCGCAAAAAGGTCAAATATTCTAATTTAGCCAATTTCCTGAACTGACCGCCTAGATATAAATGAAAGAATCTCGACTGGGGCGTTATTCTTTGATATATAGTGTTCCTAGAAATTATTGAGGAATTCTGGTGAAAACCGAATTTCTAAAACTATAAAGTAATAAAATAATATTTTGTTTGTCTATTATTTCCAAAATACGTTGTGTTCGAAATATTATCATAAAATATTCTCAATAATTTCTAGGAATACTGTAAGTAAATTTGATTTTTTTATCTCAAAAGTGAAATAACTGAAAAAAGTAACAAATAGTTTTCTCCACTCAATTTTTTTAATTGGTAATCCATTGACAGTGATTTGCTTAATAAAAGGTATCTAACGTGCATTCTAAAGATGATTAAGGTAAATTTTAAGCTAACGACGGAGAAATGACGTCTGAAAGTTGTGGAGTTAAATACAACCAGCAGAAGCAATAATTCAAAAACAAGACAACACTTGAGTACCCGAGACCAATACATAAAACATTATCCCAATGTACAGGTAAACAGTCCATGTATAACGCTAGAAGAATTGCAAAGAATATCTACAATTATGAGGAACAGACGCTAAAGATAAACAGCAACAAATAATGTAACACTAATGAGATTCTAAAAATTGAACAATTTGTGTTAGAAGCTTTGTATATTTTTGCAATTTACTGAAAATTTGTCTATGAATTGTAATTGAATTTAGGCTATAAATAGTAACATTCACGGGTAGATTTACCTGAGTACACGTATATAGGTACTCTATACAACTGTACTATTGATATATACATATATATAAAACACTACTACTAATATATATAGAACAGACATGAATTTGAACACTGAACTTATGTATTTGCGTCATGGGAAGAAACAGAAAAAGACAAATTTTGCAAACAGCAATTAAAAGCGCAGCTAAAAGATTTCAGTACAAAACGCGTGTGGTCCAAGTATTAGTGGTGTTATTTCAGAAGCCAGTTCGGTATTAAATAACGAAGTACTTCCAAATGTACAAACATCTTACGAATATACCCACCTCCGCCACATCAATATGAACATTGTGTGTTACCACCACATGGGCAGTATACATCATCACACCTCCTGTACCTAATGTACAACAGATCTCGCATCAAGTTATTTACAGCATTTATAGATTTTAGAAAGGCTTTTGATGCGATTCCAAGACATATGTTATTTTTAAAATTAGTCAGTACAAATATTAGTACCAGAATGGGTAATATGGTTAGAAGTATGTATTCTACATCTGTACGTTATAACAAGGTTATGTCTGAACCATTTGAATTATTTAGTGGAGTAAAACAAGGTTAGCCCTTATCTCCACTTGTATTTTTAATTTTTATAAACGATTTAGTTGAGTACGTTTTTACAGAACAAAAAGATGCAGTTATTATAGATAAAGATACGTTGTTCACATTATTGTATGCAGATGATACAGTTCTTTTTTTCTAATAGTAAGGAAGTATTACAATTATTATTAGATAAAGTTTTTTGCGACACATGGGGTATAAATGTTGATAAGAGTAAAGTTATGGTGTTTGTAATGGCAAAAAGTCTATGGATATCCAAATATAAAATAATGGTGTTTTACTAGAAGTAGTAGATAAATTTGTTTATCTAGGATTGCTTTTACAATATAATGGTTATTGGAATGAATCTCATAACAGAATTTGTGAGCAAGGCTCAAAAGCATTGCATAAACTTCTAACTTCTTTTAAAATGTATATTTGCCAATTTATGGGAAATTGTACTTATTTGATGTTATGGTTAGTCCTGTTTTAAATTATGCCTCAGAGATATGAGGATTTCATAAAGTTTAAAATAAAGAACATTTGCATTTTAAATTTTGTAAGAGAATATTTTGTGTAAACACTAAAGCAAGTAATATGGCTGTTTTAGGTGAACAAGAGAGATATAGATTTTTAGAATTACGTCATTTTCAAATTCTCAAGTTTTGGTTGAAAGTTATAAGCAGTGATAAAGATGCATTGAGATATAAAGTTTATAGATTATTGTGTATAAATATTAATGTATTGAAATAATCTTTATTTGAACGTATACATTATTACCCCAAGCAAAGTTTGGAAATAACAAAATGAAATCGTACGTCTGACATATCAATGAATGGAAACAATTGTAAGTCTGACCCTTTTATGAATGGATACAAAAGTAAGTTTGAGATATTTTGAAGGAAAAAGGTCGTCTGTCTGACACATAAAAAAATGGAAACAAACGTGTCTGACACATACATGAATTTAAAAATCGCAAGTCTAACATAAATGAATTTAAAAAAACCGTAAGTCTGACACATTGATGAATTGAAACAAATGTAAGTATTGCACATTAATGAATGAAAAATTCGTACAACTGATACATTAATAAAGGAAAACAAACGTAATTTTGACACATAAGTTAATGGTGAATGGAAAGAATTGTAAGATTGACACAGAAACAGAAACAATCGTAGGTATAACGCGTTTATGAATGGTGAATGAAAACAATCGCTAAAATTGTCGCCGGCAAGAATATGTACATACACTCACTACATTTTGTCGACAATCGGTATATATTGACTCCGGCGACAATTTCTAGTTGAGCATAATGAAAAATTGTCAGCGAAGGTCGATGTGGACGACGATGAGTGCGAGGCGCATTTTTTACGCGAATTATCAGCAAATGGAGTCGGTATATATGCATGGTGATTTTAATAACATTCCTTATATGGACAACATGCACTACGGGGTAACTTCCACCACTCTTTGTTTGAAATAGAGTCAAGTTTTATATACGTAAAAGCCCTCACTATACCATTGATTGACTCTCGAATTGAAGACTGAAGTGTGGTAGCAAGTTCCCTAGGATTGCAATAATTCAAAAAGAAAAAAAATTATTTGAAAAATTTATATTATTTTTATTGATATCAAGGCCCACAGTTCTTGAATGGTGAAGTGAAAAAAAATGATGTTTTATGCCACAGTCAAGATGCATTGACTTGTAAAATAATTGTGTATATTATTTTTTTTAATCATATCAAAGTGTCAGTTCTTAAAAGTCCTTTGTCCATAGAGAATTGGAAGCCTCAGTGGTAAAGCTATTGCTTTGTGATTGGTGGGAGTGTCATGGGTTCAAACCCTAGTTGAGTCATACTTAAGACCTAAAACTTGTGAAACTGCTTCCTGCTTGGCATTTAGAGGACAGATTAGGTGCGTGATACGCTTGTCTATGGCGTTCTTATTTGGTGAGCTTGCACCCTGGAAAGTTGTCCTGAGTGTTCACTAGTTCAAGACAGACCAAAATTTACACTTGCACATCTCACATGTACACAAACTTGTTTTTATATTAATCTGTAGAGGTAAAAAAAAACTTTCTTTCAGTGGCAAAAAAACTGAAAATTGCTGATGTGACGTTAAAAACATTCAGACAATTCATATGATTGAAACCTAAACGGTGAGAGTGCTTTGATCTGTAGACACTCATCCCAACTGAGGCTTCTGTATGTTGTTTAACTAATACTGTTGTAGTAATGTTAAAATAAATAGAGTACCCTTATATAAACTTTATTTCTTTTACAACGATTTAGAAACAAGTTATGTAACTTATATTAATCTAGCTCGTTGGCCCGAATTGTAGCGCGCGTGAGGTCTTATTGTGGGAGGAAAACCGGAGAACCCGGAGAAAAACCCACGTGCTCAAGCAGATGACCTCATACCTTATCACATACGACGCTGGGAATCGAACCCCGGTCGCATTGGTGATAGGCGGAAGCGCTAACCACTGCGCCACTTGAACACCCTTAGAGTACCCTTATTACCTAGAAACTAAAAATTCTCAGTATAATTTTCTGATGAATTTAAATCTAGAGTTTTTGTAGTCTTGTATATTGCGAATACTGTGTATCATTACAAATATCAAATTTTGAGAACATTTACTGTACCCAAATTTTAATAACCTTTCTGTGACCGAGAGCAAACAGCAAACCAGTGTAAAATTGGAAACAATCTTTGGTCAGTTCAAAAGCTTTCCACCTTATTCATTTCCCCAATGCAACAAACATACAATGGTATTTTACATATGACTGATATACATGCCCTTAAATGGTCTCAGATATTAGCCATGGTTATATATTGTACATACTCTTCATTTTAGAATACACCTGCAAATTGAACTATGCAAATAAAACGGAGAGAGAGAGAGAGGGGGGGGGGGTTCAGTGTGTTGCAGAAAAGCATTATCTTAAACCAGTCGATACAGTCCTCTTAATACTGAATACCAGATGAGGAAGCATTTTCTATCGCTTTTTTATGACCCGATCGGGGTTTTAACCCTCAACCGACCGGCTTGAGGCGGACACTCTCCGTCAAAGCTGACGAGGAGGTTCTCATGCATAGGTAAAAAATTGAGTCTTTTTGTTATAAATCTTGTTTTTATTTTAAAAAAAGTTAAGGTTTTGATTAATCTTATTTACTTTTGATTTTCTAATAAGGTAACTTGTAAAGATCTTACTATGTAAAAAGAAGAAACAAAAGGCAATATTTTAAATGTCGCTGCTATAGATATAACTATTAGCAAACACTGTGTTAACGTTGTAACCCCGTAACCTTTTCTGAAAATGAAGCCGGTTTCGAACACAATGGAACTATTTGTAACCAGTCTATAGTCGAGGGTTTTGCACATATAATTGGCCATTATATGACACAATAAAACCATTTTCTCAAAATTTGTCATATAGAAAAAAGCACTTTGACTCGTCTTCAACCATCTTCATATTTTAACCCAACCCCCGCTTCCCCCCCCCCCCCGGCTTCCTTCACACACAATATTAGTTGGTTGATTATTATGTTGTTTACATCACATGAGCAGTTTTTTAAAACAATTTTCTAGTTTAAAGTCACATAGTGATATTCATAGAATAGTTCATGTATGTAAGAGTATTATTTTGTCTGCTTTATACTATTGTTAACTAAAAAGACTTTGTTGAGGTTCTAGCTCACTGAGTTAGAATGCTGAAAACAATCATACCATGTCTTGTTGTAATGTTGTCTAAAATATAACATTACCTTAATTTTTCAGCTATTCGTGAGGAGAGCAAAGTAATTTATCTCTATGAATTAATCTTAAAACAAGTTAATGCATGCATGTGATGTGCATCATGTGTATAGTATAGTCTGCCATGTACTAGCGCGCATTTGGACGCTCTTATCAGTTTGCCAGACAAGAATACTATTATCATTGAACCAGACAAACCAGTTCATACACTTATGTTCTAATGGCAAGCTCCATGCGAGAAAACAGAATCTCAATTTTTAAAGTCTTACGTATTACCTGGCAGGGTTTGAACCCACAGCCTCCCGCTCTTGTGACGAACACTCTACTACTAAACCACTGAAGGCTTGCCATGTCCTGGGTGAAATTTTCCAGAGAACCAGTAAATGTTCAACACTTTTTAAGTTCTTAATTAACCTCCTGAAAGCTCATTTTATCATTCCAGCAATAACACCAATTAAAACAACTGCTAATTGAGTTTTTTTAACATCATATTTAAACATAGCAAGAAAAACATGATACATTTTTATTATGAGTTTTTAAACTTTTTTTGTTGAAAGCAATTCTTTTGATTAATTTTGATTTTTAACACCCCTTATCATGTTTTGTGGTTTGTTGTTAAAGCAAATTTAGCCAATGTATATTTATTGGTCCAGTATTCAAATGATTAACAGCAAGTTAACCATGAAAGTGTGAAGGGTGTAACCAAAACTTTTATTGACGTTTGTCATGTGTTGCACCACCCAGTCCCATCATTCCCTTGGAAATGGCCCCTACTTTTAATAAGTATCCCTCAATTCAACTTTTCGTAAGGAACCAGGAAATACATAGTTTGGGTCTGGGAATCTCAACAGTTTACAAGTTATACATGTACATAGCACCACCCAACCCCTCTTCACGGACGGGAAATGACTTTAGGTGCCTTTATATTAGTATTAATCTTTTCATTTTTTCATAAGGAACAAGAAAGTATATTGTTTAGGGATGTGTATCTCGACATCTTAAACGTTATGACAAATCCTCACCTGGCACCACCCTTTATTGATACCCTCGAAAAAAGTTTTATGAATTGATGCGCCTTGAGATGTTGATCACAAATATATATAGTTTTATAGTACGCAGCAAAGTGTATATGGAAAAATAGGTGATGATGATTGTTTTAAGACTCCGTCCTCCTGATTTAAAGCCCAGGGATTTAATTACTTGGATGACACGACTTCAGTGATACAAGAATCTACATTGAACATTTGAATGA
The DNA here is from genome assembly GCA_029721355.1 of Tegillarca granosa. Taxonomy (NCBI): domain Eukaryota; kingdom Metazoa; phylum Mollusca; class Bivalvia; order Arcoida; family Arcidae; genus Tegillarca; species Tegillarca granosa. Next base: position 25,789,040 of record CM056594.1, read on the forward strand.
GATTAAATGCGTCTAGGAGAAATCTTGAGGACAAAATGTGATCAGGTAATAATAATAATAATAATAATAATAATAATAATAGTAATAAATCCATGAGTGTGCCAACTAGTAAGGTGAAAGACTTAACTAATCTTAATATTTTGCTTAGACAATCAACTTATTATCCAAGAAATGACAATATCCATTTTAACTGATATATTTTGATCATTTCTTTTGAAATAAATAGTCGACACAACATTCATATATGTAACTTACTCCTTTACATTATTAGTACAGTTGAATGTGAAGTAAATTAAGAATTGATTTTTTTCTGGGACATCAAGTGATGTCGGCAATGTAAACATTCTGGGAACAACCGATATGTCAATCAAGATACGCCCTGCCTGCTCGTTGATAATATGACATGATTATAGGCGGCTTAAAAATAGCACATTGAAAACAAAAGAAATTTTATAATTTTTTCGATTTGACAAAGTTACAAATTTATATTGGTTGTCAAATTACAACTTTTAAAGGTTGGATTTGATGAAAATTCCAATTGTATAGATGCCAGGTTATTCGAAACATTAATGCGCGATGATTGTTGGACTGGGTGGTGCACAGCTCCGAGCATAGAATCATCACGTGATTATCAGTTGCGGGAAGTGAAGAAGTAGCATGGTCAGAGACAGAGGGAATTACTGCAGAAGTATAACCAGTGACAGTTATTTAAAGAAGTGCATTGGTTTCTTTCACCAAAATTTGAACATTTTTTTTAAACATCTAAAATCTTTTTCAAAAATTCATCAATTGTGTTAAGGATAAAATTACCATATTCCATTTCAATGTCGCTGTCCATGATGGATAGAGAGAAAGTGCAATGCAGACGATGGAAATATTTTTAACAATAAATACAAAAAGAAATCAAATTATTTATTTATTTTATTTAATTTTTTTCTTTCAATTTTAATGTATTTTAATTAAATAGAAAGTATAAAATATGATATCTATAATGTTAAAAACAGATTGATAAAAGTTGATCATAGGAATACCTATTTTAAATTAAGTTGCATTTATACGCACAATGTATGTGAAAGAACCTAGGTTATTGCCGAAGTTCCTAGATTTTCTACAATGAGTTCATTATAGGAATTCAATAGGTATTAGAAACCAAACAAAAAAACGTACCTTTCATAGTTGTTGATGATGTATGAACAATAAATAAAATACCAATAATTGGATCAGTATTAAAATTCATAAATTGGGAGACTGTCAAACGTGAATACTGAATAAATTTAGAACCATTTATCATATAGTCTGCTTTTTAAGGACATTTAATATAGAATATTAAATTGAAAATTATAAAAGCAAACCCAATTCTCATAAATATCTTTTAAAACTTAACTGGTCCAAAGCATGGGACATTTTTGCCCAGAACTGTTTTTGTCCGACTGTATCATTTGTCCAAACAGCGTATGTTGTAGTAATGATAAGCGTCTTTATAGTATTTGACAAATGCTTGTAACTAACTTCCTCTAGCATGATTAACACTAAAATATTTCTAGTTTCCTTCAAAAACTTATTCTGTGCTATACGGATCTCAAACTGACACCAGTCACTTAATGCCAGAGCATTAGATAGTACGAACGATGATTTTTCTGCTTCTTTCCATGTTCTCCATGATATTGTCTACTATCATCCTACCGACATCAAAATCTCTATAATGTAAACAAAGTTTATATCCCTGCTCTAGTTCTAGCTTTGGTACTAATAAATCGTGTACCCAGTCTCTGTTTTCTTCACAATATACGACAAATGCATCATATAAGAAACTCATATCCGTACCGTCAATGCGTTTATATCCATTGTTCTTCACTCGTAACAGATAAATCCAATAGCGAATGTGCCACCTCAACTTGTACATTATGATGAGGAAAATGATACCTGATCCACTTACGATTCCGATCGCTTCTAAAATGACAACAAGTAGCATTTTAACCCGACAACTTTTAATCGTAGGGTTAAAAGTTTTAAAGTACGTACCGATCATTGCGGAAGGATTCTTACATATATAATTCCCTGGCCATTCATCAAGAACAACGTTTTTGTTTTTACGGATCCAATTTCTAAACCACATAGCCTCACATGAACAAATAAAATCGTTTGATGCCAAATTTAAGTGGTGAAGTGATGCCAGAAATGGTGCAGGAAATGACGTTTCATTTATCAATTTTATTTTGTTACCTTTTAAGATTAAGTTGCTGCATCCAGGTAATATTCATAAAGATTCCAGGATCATCTTCCCAACCGGTGATGTAATTGCCATCTAAATCCAATCTTTTTAAAGATTTTAGATGAGGAAAAAGGCCAGAGGGCAAAGCTCGAATTCCTACTGAAGTAAGCAGCAAAACTTCAAGATTTGTCAGGGAAATAAACATGCGTCTTAGTTGTATATAACCAAGCCTTAAAACTGTGTTTGATAAATCTAAAAATTTCAACCGCGGGCAAAGTTTGAATATCAATTCTACATTAGTTCTTTTAAAATCAAAGTTGTTGTTGAACAAATTCAAATGCAAAAGTGTCGAACTGTTAAATGCAAAGGGTTCTATTTTCTTGATGAAAGTCATTTGACTGCTAATTACTAAGTATTCTAAAGACATAAGTTGGCTAAATGTATTGTCCTTAATGATAACTAAATAATTAGAAACCATTAATAACCTCTTTAATGTATGAAGGCAGTGCAATGACCAACTTTTGATTTTTTTTATACTATTTCTGTTAACGTTCAAAATTTTTAGATTCGGAAGAAGAGCAGAATTATGGGTGCAAAAATTAGGAACATGTCGGAGATTATTTCCGCTAAGGGTCAACTGCTCTATTGAAGAAGGCATTCCCCTTATAGAAACCGATTCAAGCGACTTCTCAGTGCATATTGTTAATTTTTTAAGCTTGTAAAGTCCTGATAGAAGAAAACCATTGAAATGTTTCATCTTAAAAAGACAAAGAGTTAATGTATCCAGTTGACTTTTAGACAAATGGTTGAACATTGTTTTCGGAATAGAGTCCCAAAAATTATATCTTAAAGCTATCGTCCGTATCACGGACTTATTAAGGCTTGTAAGAGATTTTGACACATTTGATGCAGAAACATGATTAGCATTAATTTCTAAATGATATAACTGATTTTTGATATCAAGAAATGTGTCCTGATCAATATTATAAATTTGACAGTTTTGAAATATTAATGTTTTCAATGAATTATAACTAAGATTGTGCACGGTTGCACTGGTAACATGTTCGATTTTACAATCTTGCATCTTTAAGTACAAAACATAATCGGGTAATCGAGGAATATAGGTCAGTATAACTTTTTTTCTCTTTTGAAGGTTTGCAAACCGCCATGTTGTTTTTCTTCGTACATTTACACCCTTTAGGACAACCGACATCTATCGTAGCGTTACTTAAAAGTTGTGAAAACGTTAATAAAAAAGTAATTATATATATCACACTTCTAAATGTTTTTGACTCGTGATTTTCCAACATTTTCCTGAAAATATAAAAAAAGAACGTTTATTCTCAGTTGTAAGATATTTTAGTAAATTGAATACGTACATGTTATTCATAAACAGTGTGTATAAAATATGTTCGTAAAATCGGAACCATTTAAGGACATTTTGCTATTAAAGTTATTTTTACTTATTTCTAGGAAATAAATGATATTTTTTTATTTCTAGAATTATTTGTTATTATTATTCTTTTGGACAGAGTCAATGCAATTCCGTCAAAGATAAGACAAATAATATTTTACATTGTGTTAAAAATTACTTCATTACAACTTTTTTAAGTTGCAAAAGTGTTAATCGTTCAGGTAAAACTTTGTTAGTAGCATTTTGCCCAAATTAAATGCTAGTAATTGTTTGTTTTAAATGGATAACATTATATATATATATATATATATATATATATATATATATATATATATATATATATATATATATATATATATATATATATATTATACAAACAGATATACAAAAAAGATATAAATACGAAGTATTAAGGTTCAAGTATAGTATAAATTGTGTAGGTTTTCAAGGAAAATAAAGGTCCTTGAAAAATCATAATGACTACTATCAGCATTAAAAACATAACCCTTTTTCAATCCTTATAATCAAACTTGTAGTTTGGTGTGATAATTATTAAAAACTACAACAGTGTGTTTGAATAAAATTAGGTAAAAACGCACAAAGTATAGTGTATCCTATTCGTAGAAAAAATCAAACTTGATATTTACACATACTTATACATTAAAAAATATTTGTAGGATAAGGTCTAAGCATAAGTAGGGTAATGCTACACAGTAAAAATAATTTAGTTGCATGGTTTATAAAATACATCGATCTGTACCGGGGTCATTTTTCAGAATCATGGGGGCAACCATTTTATTTTTACCCACATCCAATTGATATCAAAATAAAAATCAGATTGTGTAAAATCGCAAATAATTGTATACATAAGTTTCATATCGTTTAAATCTGTTATATCTAAAATTGTCAATACAACAATAATAATGAATATCGTATAAAGTATTAAACGATTAAACCAATACAATGTACCAACCATTTGATTCTGCCGGGCAAATGTGTCATACCGGAAAACGCCAATATTACTCCGCGCGCAAACAAAAAAAAAAAAATTAATTGATTTATTTTAATGTATAGCAGCTTCAATAAAAAAAACATTTTTTTATATTTAATAGCACCAATTACATTCTTAACTTTAGCAAGAAACATGAAAAATGATGTCCCGTCTGCGTAACTATATTGGCGACCTCATTTCCGGTTATTTTGTGATATGCCTGCAGTTGTAAACATGGTATTGTGTTTGTATTGAATATCAATATCCAGGCAGATTTTGCGCAAGGTAAGCGTCAGAAAAGGAATTTTAAGATATCTAAATAAATACAGTGCTACGATATGTACGATCAGAAATAATCGATCATCTAAAACGACCATTTTGTGTTGTAAATTGCAACCGGAAGGCTGTGACGAAAACGCATTACCCGTTCATATAGAAACAGAGCACGTAATTTTATTAAAAACATTCGAAAACCTCATTATAGAGTACAAACTATAAACTGTAATGCTACTCTCAAACTAAGAATACATAAAGTAAAAGTTCAAGGATACAGAATGATAAATTTAGGCTGTCTCGATACACATATGGCTAAAGTAACAATGCATATAGCTCTTTGTGATGAAGCAAGGCAACTTGTAAAATTTAATAGATCACCTGTTTTATTCATTTCGGAACCAGGAATTCTTAGCCTGGCATCAGTACTTTTATCAAAATGCCACAGCTGTGGAAAAGTTTTCAAGTTTGAATCAAGTCCAAGTATGACGTTAATGTGAGAGCTGTATGGGGTTGCATAGTAACTGGGAATGGAGCAGCTCATCTAAATGAAATCATGGAAGTCATGCTACCATTGACTCACCAGGGATAACACAATCAATTTTCACAAATATTTAGCAGAACATAGGTGATTGGTTGAATGAAACAATGGAAAGTGAATATTTAGAAGCTGGGGCAGAGGAAAGAAGGGATAGCCATAGAGAAAGGGCAATTTTCATGAAGGTGTGCCTTTCATTACTGTGATAGCGGATGGTGTGTGGAGTAAAACGCAAGTCGTTAGCATTCATATAATGCACTTGGTGGGGTTGGGATAATAATAGTTAAAGAGACTGGCAAAATTCTACACATGGGAGTCCGAAACAAATACTGTTATATTTGTTCACAAGCCCAAAGTCAGCATATAATTCCAAAACCACATACTTGTTACAGTAATTGGACAGAGAGCTCTCAAGCTATGGAGGCAGACATAATAGAGGAAGGGTTTAAAAAAGCAGAGATTACACATGGTTTGCGATATTTAAAACTTGTGGTAGATGGTGATTCATCAGTTTTTGCACGAATACAGGAGGATGTGCCTATATTGGGAAAACATGTTTCTAAAGTTGAATGTGCCAACAATGTATGTAAATATTTACGATCTAGCCTAGAGAAATTAGTGGAAGAAAACCCCAGATATAAAGGTTAAAACAAATTGACAAAAGCTACAAGAGTTAGCATTGTAAGTGCTGTTCGCTGTGCCATTAGAATGAGGTCAAGAGAAAATGATAAAAGTAAAGCAAGTAGGTTACTGGCACATGACATAAGGAAATCTATACACCACATATTTGGCGAACATAAAAATTGTTCAAAGTTTTGTTAAGCACGTATTGGTACTGTCAAAAGTGATGCCAATAGTAACACCTTGGCAGGTGAAGATACAAATAGCATTTCACTTAATAATGTCTGCAAGGAACAAGAATTAATGTGGACAGAATGATCATCGTTAGAGGCACAGGAGGAGTCACGTTGTGGAGATTCATTGTCATTCCATGATTAAGACACTACCATCCAAAAAGATATTTCAGTGTTTTTGAATAGATTTGCAGAGAAAAGTGATCGCCTTATACACAACTTTACAACAAACCTGGCATAATCTTGAATGCACATCCGTTCAAAGTTTGATGGGGAAAAAATCTATAACATTTGCAGCAGGGGATCCTGGCACACCAGGTGTTATGGTGGATCACTTAGGCTGAATATTGGACCTCAGTGGTCACCATTGGTTTGAAAAGATGTAACCAATACTGAACCAGGATATTATTTCAACAAATTATACAGACAGAGGGAAGATCAACTTAAAAGCTGCAACAAATCCAAAAAAGATCAGAGGGCAGTGCCTCCAGGTGGAAACGTAAAATGTCATCATTAAAAGAAAGTAAATCTAAAAAGGCTAGACAATCATATGGACCTGATGCAACAGACATTATTTCAGATGTAACAGCAGACGAATTGGCTAACCTGCAAGAAAAATTTCTCAAGAAACATATTAACATCACTTTAGAACAAATAAATGCAATAGAAAGAAAAACAAATGACCAGTCTTTTCATCAGTATAGTTAGAAGAAAGGGAAAAAAAAGACTAACAGCTTTTGTTTTCGGTAATGTTGTAAAAAGAAATCCATAAATACCTGTATCCCCACTTTTGAAACACTTTATAAAACATTTAAAAGAAATGAACACACAAGAAAAGGATTACAAGATGAATGCATAAGTATACATGAGTACACACTGAAAAAAGCAGAAAATAACATCAATGTGCAAGTTTTTTCATGGGATTAGTAATCAACCAAGAGTTAAAATTTTTAGGTGCAAGTCAAGATGGAAAGGTTGTTGAAAATGGTATAAATACAGGACTAATTGAAGTAAAAAATCTTGTGCATGCAAAACCAATCAACCTAACACAGGCTGTTAAATGTGAGAAAAACGTCTGTTTAGAATTAAAAACAACAAGTTAACTTTAAAGAAGTCACACAATTATTATTACCAGTGTCAAGGATTGTTGGGTGTTACAGGCTTGCCATGGCTCGATTTTGTTACAAGAACTGTTAATCCGTATGAAATTAACATTGAACGCATATATAAAGATGACAAATTTTGGAAAAATGTAATGTTGCCAAAGTTACGTGCATTTTATTAGAAGGCTATGTTACCAGAGTTGTATGCACCAAGATACGGAAAGGTTCCAGGTATTAGAGAGCCAGGTGTTTGGGTATGTGATTGCTGAACAATTTTGCATTTCTTTTCTATTATTTGTTTGGATGCTTGAAGGTTTAATTTGTCATAATATAGATGCTATTGGAATGTTGGTTGTTGGCAAAAATACATTTATGTTACATTATATCTGAACCAGTATATATTAATTTTAAAAGAATTTGTTGCACATGTACGTCGATATTTTAGATATATAATGACTTTATTGTATTGTAGAATAACATTGCATCAACAAATATTGTCTCTCCTAGCTTTGTCATAAGGCAAAATTTAGATGTTACTGTACAAGTGTTTGTGATGTTGATATGTCAAAATGTGGAAGTTTTGTTTAAAAGTCCAAAGTCTATATGCGAAGCAGTGTGAGACACATAATTCTGCGAAATTCTTGTAAGCCTTTAATGACAATTATATTTTTCGTCTCCATAGATTTTATTACCACAATGTGTGCATAATATTTGCAGGTGCAATTTATGGTCTACCTCATATAGTACACACTGATTGTAAATTTATAGTGCACAAACGAGAAATTCTTTCCTTGAAATCAAGCACTTCACTCCCTTAGTCACATTATACTATTATACACATTAAACTTATTGTTTATTTCATGTTAAAGTTACAGCTTTGTTTTAAGAAATCAGATATACACTATGAATACGAAACTATCCATGTGTTGTCTATTTTCCAGTTTCAAGACAATTTGAAAAAGAAAAATCCAAAACAACCAAACAACAAAAATAAAACAGAAAAAACTATTAGTTCCAATGTATCCAGTTGTAGTAAAAGTAATTCAACAACTTCAGCTTCATGTACACATGTTCCAAAAACATCTGTATTGAAAAGGTATCATTATATAAAAAAGAGCCTTATGGGCCTTAATGCTCACTTATCTCCTGCAGTAGATTAAAAGTTAAGTTTTCTAGATACATATAATAAGCTGTTTCAGATATCTTGCATGACTGTGACCTTGACATTTGAATGCATGACCTAAATATATATATATATCACATTGATTGTTACATCAACGATAATTTTTTAATTAGCACATGTTGTTGATGTTGAACTGAAAATGTGGAAACAACAAGGCTATTAAGGTGAAATTTACATGTACATAATTCAATATTTAAAAAAGTCAATATACATATATTTCAAAATATATAATAAAAAAACTTATAGACATATACAATGTATATAAGAATATTTTAGGTACTGATATAACAATCAATGTGATATATATATATCACATTGATATATATATTTAGGTCATGCATTCAAAGGTCAAGTGAAAACTGTACCCCTTCATGTTCAGAGCATAATATTTTTAACAGTTTTCTTTAGGGATAACAATGAGTCACAACCTTTTCATTTGTACTCATGTCAAAGACCTTCACTTAAACATTGACAGTTACTGCCAAATATCAATGAAGATCTGTATATTAAGATAAGAAGATTAATTTTAAAGTTTAATCACAACAGATGATACACAGAAATAGATTGCAGTAGCTGATTTGAGCCTTTGCCTCGGAATCTTTAGCCTACACAGCTAATTATAGTACTTGACACATTGTCTTATCTTAGGTTTATGTTAATGTTTGTGGCAAGTTTGATCAAAAGCTATCTATAGATATAGAAGTTATGAAGTGGACAGACAGACACACACAGACTCATGTATACCCCTAAAGCAATATTTGTGGGATGGGGGTTTAATAAGTAAAAATAATAATCAAAGTAAGTTGTTGTAATGTCATGGCCAATAACAGTAATCCAATTATGTTCCTTTTTCTTTATGTACGTAATGTTAAGGATAATTTTAATATCAGATTAATGTTTTTTCAGAAGGACTGTTCGTGGCAAAACAAAATTTGTTTGAAGAAGGATATCTCATAAGTGGGCATTAGAAGAAAAAAAAAACAGTAAAGCACAGTGGTACAAGGGTACAGTTTTGTATTGTTTGTCTGGAAATGATGGTGATGAACGAGCCGTATATGAGATATTATATAATGGAGAAGATGAACCCCACGAAGTAAATCATTTGTACCAGGAATATTTAGAGTCTTCCGTACAATTTATAGATTTGTAAGTTGTTAACTGTAAATTTAAATAAGAAATATATGTCCAATATTTTCAATTTTTAAGAAGATGGTATGTTTATATTCATTTTAAATTAATGTGCCTCCTGGGCCTCCATACATTTTTAAAAGTAGTTCCATTATGGTAGCCATTTGCATTTTTTTTCTTCAGACATTCACTTATTTAAAAAAATGCAATATTATATGTTAGACATTATTAAATATGTATCAAGCACTCCCGCTACCTCGCACACGTATCAATTATGTGTGTTTATCTGTAAAATATATAAATTTATCACATAATTGATACGTGTGTGGGGTAGTGGGAGGGCTTGATACATATTTAATAATTTCTAACATATAATATTGCATTTTTTTAACTAGAAATATTTATTTATCTTTAATGTAAATTCATTTTGAAAATAAATGTCACAAGCCTGAATTTACATTAAAGGTAAATAAATATTTCTAGTTTTCAGAAATGAAATATTTACTTGGTTTTTCTTATTCTCTACAATGATATGCTGATTCATATATATATATTTTTTCAAATAAGTCATTACAGACCTTTTCAAATGTTGTTAAAATCCACTATACTTGAACCGTAAGTCGTGTGTTTATGACGAGTACAAAACTAAATCAGTATTACCGAAATAGACGGCACTTATAATTTGCAACATTATATGGATAATATAATGCTAGTAATTATAATCTCTGAAAACTCTTAGTCAACGATTGGAATTTATTGCTCTACGCTATGTTTCTTTTTTGATGCAATTTTAAAACTGAACAATTTAATTAAACTTCTGTAGTGTAGATGCAAAATTTAATATGAAATCATCAATTTGTTATCTAATCCTCTGATTTAACAACTTAATGCACTTTAATTTAAAGTATTTAAATTTCCGATAGAACAATATGCGCAAGTAAACATGCCGAGAACATGCTAGTATTTTAGTGTTATATCTTCTATTTATATACAACATTTTAAATTATTCAAAATTGTTTGCATCAACGTGTTAAACGACGTTTGAAAACAAAAAAGAAATAATATGTTAAAAAAAACTATGAGCAAAAACTTTTACTTTGTTATATTCATATATTATCATGTACCAGTTTTGAGCATATTTTCTACCACCCTTTGATCAGATTCCGCTAAAGTTACACAGTTAATAATCTCCCGACTAATATTGGCATACTGGCGTTTAAGTTCCTTATATGTTTTATGTAAGCCGCCATGTCCAACCCCATTATGTGCCGTTTTAATTATTTGGTACATTTCTTCAATTGTATCATAATAAAGAATCATTTCCTTTACGGATTATTTTTTCAATTACAGCAACAGTGATCACTTTATATTTCTTTAGTAAATACCTTTTATTTTGGGACTTCTTTTCATTGGAAAGACTTCCTTTAGTACCCCCCACTAAAATTTTAATATTTACTGAAATGGCCTAAAAATGATAAAATCAAGCTATTTTGCACGTTTCTAAGAAAAATAAATTTTCAAAAATTTTACATAGAATTTAATGGGTAGGGGGTACAAAAGGAAGTCTTGCCCAACTTATATATCCCAACTGATTTACTTTACAAAGACTACCAAAACTACTAAAGAATGTTCACCATTTATTACTTGAGACTGATCATGTTATGTATTCATGTTAACGTAACAATTACTCAGTAAACATTAAAATTACTAAGTTGTACAAGTTATTATTTTTTGGCTTAAAAAATTTGTACAAGTTATAACTTGTATAACACAAATTGTACAAGTTGTAACTTGTATGATCTCATCGTACAAGTTATAACTTGTATGCTTATTTTGAACAAGTTATAACTTGTACAAAATTATAACATGTACACAACATATATATATATATATATATATATATATATATATATATATATATATATATATATATATATATTGAAATTTTGTTTAAAATTACATGAAATCTGGTTTAAATTAAACTTAACGGTAAATCTGAGATTTTTTCTGTTACTAACTGCTTAATTTCAAAATATTTAACCTTACAATCATTTAATCTTACCTTGTATATCACACTAATTTTTTTCAGTGCTATGACACGCTTATTCTTTCTGCTCTATTAAAAACATTTTGTCAGTTTACATTTATTCCAAATGATTCTCGGAAATATGATGAATTACTTTACGAGGTACGCACGTGAATCGTGTCTGACAAGGAAGATGTAATAAGTACATACTTGTACGTGTATCTTAATTTTAAATGTAATTTTAATATATCTTCATCGTATCTTGGCATTAAATAACCATATCAAGATATGACCGAATATAAAAAATGGCAGATGTCATTGGTCTCCTTGTATTTTCTCTTGTGTTGTGTTTTAAAACTCTCTCTCTCTCTCTCTCTCTCTCTCTCTCTCTCTCTCTCTCTCTCTCCTCCGTGTATGTGTATTGTGTTGCTATTGGGGTTATCAAAGTGTTTTAACAATTACAATCACTTTCTCTAAATGGATTATCCTTAGAATAGGTCTAAAATTATTTAAAGAATTTATCAACATGAACAAATCTTGCGAAAAACAATGTTGTTAGAGTGATAAATTAGGATAGCTATGAGTACTGGTAGGTTATATAGCAATCACAAATCTTTATACAACCATAAAAACTATGCTTGAATATATTCTCCTACAGGACCTCGTGCCTCAGTAGTATTGTTATAGTAAGTCCAATGGCATAAACAAACTGATTTCAAGACAGTAAAGGGGGCGTAACTCTATGAATTTGTCGTTCCAAACTTGCCAACCGTATTAGACCCACCTGGATAAAAAAAGTATCTTACTGCCAAAGGGTACTATAGATGTTGCTAATGACAGAGAAAAATTAAACAAAATAAAATGAAAATGAATATTCAAATTGCTTATCAAATTTATATTCTACAATTTTCGTTTGATGTACTAATCTTAAAAATAAGGTTTTAAAGTCTGACTTTTTTTCTTACAGTGGTAATTTGTACTTGCTATATAAATAAAATGTGAAGTTGTTTTTGTTAAATGTTAACGAAAACTGAATAAAATAAAGAATTTTAAATTTTGTTTAGCCATCCTTTATTTAAGCATAATCTTTATGAATTTTGTAAACAAGAGTCACAATGGGTCTGATATGCCCACCTGATAAATTATGTCTAACGTTAATGCTTTAATTTCAAACCATAAAAGAGAGTTTGTATTTTAAAGATTGTATACACAACAAAAATCTTGAAATTATAAAATTATGTTACAAAAATCCAAAAATTGCAAATAGCATCAAAGTTTTCAAAACATTAATACTTCTGTGGCAACAATTTATTGTTTGAACTAAATAGTATTCATGATAATCGTCAAAGAATGTCAATTTCACAATAAATCACATTCCAGCTCTTACATGGATCCTAATATTAAAAAAAATAAAAAATAAAAAAGTGAAAAATATGTATTTCAGCGACAACAACTCTTACATAGATTAACCTATAGATACAAAAACTGCTACCATGTAAGACCTTGTCAAGCTGAACATTTTGCAATTTATTGTTATAAGCTATCTATAAAAGTCTTCAAGAAAATAATCAAAAACATTGGATTTTCTGGGGAAAAAAATCAATATTTGTTAGGGGCAACAACTTTTACATGAATAAACATATAGTCATAAAACTTGCTAGTGTTAGATATTGTCTGAACACTTTTGCAATTTATTGTTATTATTTACCTATAACAGTTTTTGAAAAAAATGTCAAAAACAGCAAAATTTGCCAACAATTATCATATTCTGGCGCAATGATTCCAAAATTTATGTTTCGATTTCTTTGAAATTTAATAAACCCTTAGATCTCACAATGTTCATAATAAGCATAAAATGTCTTTAAAAACGGCTCTTTTGGCATTAAAACCTCAAACATTAATAATAGGCCGTGACCTTGACCTCATAGAAGAACATTTCAAGTGGGCATCAGAACTGAAGACACCTTGTAATTATCTTTGTAAATAATCGAGATATAGCATTTTTAAGATAATTTTGAAATTCTAAAAATTTAAATGCAAAAACGCATAACCAATTTTCGACCTAATTTCACGAAATGAACAAACAGGCTTAGGACCCTAGAAAAGCCAAAATATCACATCAAGTTTTTTCTCCCATCGTCGGTTTCGGGAAGAAGATTTTTTAAGACTTTTGCATCCCTAGGTCTCCTAGTTTTGGTAGTCATGGCAACGACTTCAAGAAATCTGAATTGCACCGGCCCATACTTGTTTCTGACCAAGTACCACTGAAATCTACCCAGTGGTTTTAGAGGAGAAGTCGAAAATGTGAGTTAACGACGCACACACCCGCGCGCGTTAGTTAACGACGCACACACACACGCACGCACATTAACACGCCGCACCATGCTATAAAAATAAAATCTCAGCCAAAATTGGTTCATATTAATGTTCATGCTCAAGTTAAAACAAAATAATTATAAATTCTAGAATTAGGATTTACAACACATCCACGATTATCAAAATAAGTTGGACGTTGTAAAACAGTTTCTTCTTGAAAGTACAACCCCGCTTCTTTCATATTTACCTAATTAAGATATGTGAATTTTCAATTTGTTTGTTTTCAACTGTACAAATAATCTTTGATCTTCAGTACAATTTTGTAGTAGCTGCACATTGTGAAGTACAGCCTTTACTGGTGAAGACACAAAGCCAGTGTTTGCAGACTCAAAACTCGCTTGGGATGTCTGATATCAAATCTTTGTTCTTTCTTTAATGAATAGAACTTATAATGATCAAATTTAATACAGCCTTAGCTATGAAAACAATAAGTTTTTATACGCTTGTCAAAGACAGTTGTAAATACATAATGTATAGGATTGTCCCATTGTTAATGGTTCACAATAGATCCATACTATTTTGAGAATATTCTGTATTGATTTACTTTTAGCTGCACACAATTGTTTTTTTAAAAGAAAGTCGAACTTTTAGTTTTATTTCGTTATATTGTTTCAGAATTACGGAACCTAATTCGTCACACTGGTATGTTTCTTACACTACACGTATGTTGTAATTAATTAAAAGTATTTAATATGGCAGATCACGGTCGATTAGTATTATGTGACGTAGATTTTAAAATTATTAGACTTGTCAGCAACATCAAACTTTAGTGGGGATTTACATGTACCATCAGCTATTTATTCTTTTTGTTTTTCAACCGTGTCAAATTGGGTCCACGGTGACCGAGTGGATTAATCATTAGCCTTCTAACCCAGTGTTTTAGGTTCTATCTACATGACCCCAAATAAAAAAGGTTTTCCCTTGCTATAGGCCCGTTCTTGTTGTTTAGTAAACTAAATTGACTGTCATGTTTATTTGCGACATTGCCGTCAGATGAACTAGCACTTTAAAGGTCGCGAGAAATGCCCCCAGTTCAATGCATATAAAAACACTTGCATTGTGCAAAATCTTGTATCTCCTGAACATTATTAAGATTAATGAAAATCATCTCGTCATGAATAGCCGAATAATTGCTGATGTGATGTAAAACAATAATTAATGAATGAACGAATCAATTATGTTAAATGAGGTGTTTCTGGTTGGTGGAAAGAAGAAATAACCCCTGTTTACCTTAACAAGATTGATCAACAAAACAACAACAACAACTATAATAAAAGAAGACCTCCTCTTTTAAAAAAAAACTTTATTTCTTTATAGTAATATTAATAGTTTCCTCTTTCCAAAAACTATAATAATAATAATAATAATAATAATAATAATAATAATAGCAGCTTCTTTTTGGAAAAAAACGTGTATATGTTCTCTGATAAACTTTAGCGTACCTGTTTTGATATTACCCCGATAAATTAAAGCTTTCTTTCTAGCTTATGAATTCGTTTATCCAATCTAAACATACAATTTGAGTCAAATATCCATTTCAATCATGTTTAGATAGCAGTTACTCCTTGCACAAATCCTGTTTATTCTGTTAAAAAAGATTTAATTATTTTGTGTAACGTAGTAACCAGAGGTTTATAAAACGTTGAAGTAATGTGATTTAAGGGGTTTTTTTAAGACCCAATTGCTCTAGTTGCATTTGGCATTAACAGATTACTAATAATGTTGGTCTTTATTTGTTCAACAAATTAAGTTAAGAACTAAGAGTTAGGACTATAACAAATTTTATATGTATAATGGTACTTTGGGATTTAGGTTATGGCTTGAAATCCTGCACCAAAGTACACTATATAGACGACAACATATATAAATGAATAGAGAAATTTTTCAAATGGATTTTAGTCGTTAACAGCGTTTAAAATCTTTAGCTTCCTTACGAGTTAATTCTTTATTAAAGTGATAATGTTTCATGTAAAATGCTTTTTCATTTGGATCAGGAAAAGCACCATAATCTTACAGTTTTATCTGCAGAGAGTTTATTAACCGACATTTAAAATAAGCTAGTACGATTTTATCGGTTGCTTTAACGGATATAAATGTGTCCTTTTGAAATAGCACCGTGTGAAGCCCACAATCGGTGGTTGGAGGTGAAGTGATGGTTTGATGGTGTGTGTTAGTATACACAAAACTTATTTCGTTAGAGTTGGTTAGAGTGGCGTATTGGAATTTTACGACGTAGGCAAGATTCTTTTAGTTGAATAAAGTAGAACAGTTTTAGAATGATTTAGAAAACCGGAGTGGTCGGAAAAAAACACCGATTTTCGGTCATGCGAACTGACAAACTTTCTCACATAAGGGTCAGCCCAAGCGGGATTCAAACCTAAGTATTGAGAGACACTGTGATCTGTAAGTACACAATTGAACTCTCGAACACCGTTAGAATAAAAACAAAACTAAGTTTATATTTAATAAGAGCTTCGATCTTTTGCTAGCTTTGAAACGGCTTCGGGATATCCAAATACCAAACTGTCACCCCCCTCGTAAGATGTTCACATACACTGATCTCTTTTGTCTCTTTTCTGGCTCATACCGAATAAAGGATTTTACACGGAAAATTAGAAGTCCACATACACTGACAATATTATTCTGCCTTTTAAACGGCCATTGAATATCTATACAGACAACCCGCATCAGAGGTTAAGATAAGATCTTTAAAAAAAATCTAAAAAATATGTACATTCCTACCGATTTTCTTTTCTTTTTTTAAAATGGCCATTGTATCTTTAAACAGACATAAGCAGTTTTATACGGAAAGGTAGTCATAAGCTTACACTTAGCTCCTTTTTATCGCTTTGAAAAGGTTATTGTATCTTCGAAACAAGAATATTCACGCAGATAATTTAACGTTCAAATTAAAAAAATTCCCATGTATGACGTAGAATGACCCTGTTACAATGACGTCACTTCACGAAGTTTCTATTCTTATTTCGAATAAAACTTACATCTAAATAGTTGCATTTGTGAGAATAAAATAATGAAGCTATTTCCTGAAATATGTACTGTGGTTACGCTTCTGATTAACTTAATTTAACAAATAAATGGCTTTATTTATAAATTAGGCGATTTTGCGATTCAAATTAGTGTCACACTCCGTCATGTGGCTGACGTAATTATTTTTCTATTAGGGAGACGTATGTCAGCAAAAGAATATAATCAATCATGTAGATCTATATTAGATTTGCATGTAGCCTTCTGCGATTAAATACCGCCGTTCTTTACTTAGTCGTAATACGCATGTTTATCGTGACTTTCTGTCTTTCTTATTTATCAAACTTGGGAAAAATATTATTTTAAACTCGATTTACACTTTTTGCCCTCGTTTGATTTATATAATTGACGTATTAACTTGTGAATCGGAAGGCGTTTTGAATCACAGTTGTGTAAACAGGAAATACTACAGTATGTGCTTATTGATTGTCATTTCCTTATGAAAGATATTGAAAATCATAGTTGTTCATAAAATTAATTTTATTTCTAATCACTAACTGCAGTAGTGATAAATTGCATTATTTTAAGTGGTTGATGACTTGCAATGTACTTTTACGTCTTATCAACAATTTCTCAGCTATTGACATCGACAAGAAGGATATTAATCTGTAAGGAATAATCACAGAACAAGTTCGCTTATGATGTGCGAGTATCTATTATAGTCCTTGTACTAGCGTGCACTCACGACGCCATTTTTGTTAAGTTGATAGCTCACCGAGAAAGTATATTGAAAATTCTCTAGTCACATTATCCTGGCACCGGGTGAACGTGCGATACTCTGTCTTCTTAATGCCAAGCGCCAGGCAAAAAGGCGGTATCTCAAATTTTTATTAAAGTCTTATTTATAACCTGACAGGGTTTCAACCACTAAGCTAACAACGCGATCAAACTTGAGTATTGATAAGATGCTTGTAGATTAAACCGGTCTGGAAAACATTCAAATTAAAAAACCGTATTTAAATTTGATTATAATAATGTTCTGATGAAATATACAAATTTACTTATCAAACGTTTCAACCAATATACCGTTAAACAATTCTGTTATGTCATCCAATTATGAGTTTTAGATATTATTCGGCATAAGAATGACAATATTTAATACGGAATGATAATTACAAATTTTACTCTCACGATTTACAGAAATAAATAAATATATAAATATATATATAGATCTACAATTTACTTATCATTTTCTCATCTTATCTGGATATTCTTTCTGCATCATTCTATAACTGTAATAAGAGATTTTGCCTGAAAATACATATTTACATTGTGATTGTCCGCTCTATTTAAAGAGCCATTTTTGAAAATCTAACAGGTACGACCAGTTATTTGTATCGTCATTGACACGTCATAAATTTCCGTTTTCTCACAGAAAATAAAATTTCCATTATTTACAATTCAGTTTGATGTGTAAATGAAGACTATCCGTTAAAGATATGTAAATTTATCGAATAATATAACGGTATCATACATCATACATGTTAAAACCCGTTAGTGCTGATGTTAAAATCACAATCATAGCAAAAGCTTCGAATACTGTCTAATTTAGTTAAACACGTAAACTTCAACCAGAAATTGAGACCAGATGCTCCGGAAGGGTAAGCACGTCCTGTCGAGTCTGATAGACCTGCAATATTTGAGAATAAAACGAACATGTAACTATGAAAAGTGAAATATATCCAGGATAAGTTATTGTATAGCGACTTCATACTTATCAACAATATTATGATAACGCCCATAAAACCTTTCTTCATACGCCTAGACTTGTTATATTCTGAGTAAACGTTTTGTGAGCAGCTTGTGTTGTACTTAAAGTTCCTTTCTGTAAACAAGCTCTACTATATCGCATAAACTGTGAAATAAACTATACGCAGAAAAAGCAGGAATATTAATGGAGAAACGGAAAAGATGACAATAGAAAAATTGAAATCACTACTTTTGTCATGTACATGTAGCTTCAAATGTAAATTTTCGTGAGTGTCATTAATGAGATAATAAACCAAATATGAAACAGAACATGAGGAATTAGTCATATGTTGTATATTTTATTTCACACACACACACACACACACACACACACACACACACACTATATATATATATATATATATATATATATATATATATATATATATATATATATAAAATATATATATGACCAGAGGAAAAAACGTCTTTAACAGCGCCGTCTGCAGGCGCAGGCCTGTAGCTGCCATCACTTCACTTTCCGTCTACAAACTGTCGTTAATTAGAGGTTAATTTTATTTATAAAACGATAAAGCTGATGGGTCGTTTTTAAAATATTGCAAATGATTATTGTAGTTTTTTTTAATCATTGGAAATCCCCTACATGTTAATTTAGTTCCACGTACACCCATTACCCTCCCGCGACGTAGCGCGTGGTGATTATAATGTTCCTGAGAGTGATTTCATATAATATGCAGTTCTATCATAGCAAAGAAATGGAAACCTCAGCCAATCAGAACGAAGAAAATTTAAAGTCATAATAAATTTTAACACAAAAAAAAAAAAAAAAAAAAAAAAAAAAAAAAAAAAAAAAAAAAATAAGAAAACAAAAAAAAAATATTAATCACGATACATATAACATGTTCTCAGCTATATATAATGGGTAGATAATTCATTCACAAACTACAAGTTATGTAGTGAAAATTCATTCACAAACTATATTAAATATTCCGATATTTCATTCAAAAGTTCAAGGTATATGATGAAAATTCATTCACAAACTTTACTTAATTGGGCGATGTTTTATTTCACGTGTATTTGAATAATTTACAATCTACAGTACTGTCATGTTTAGTACTATAGCGATATTTCATTACCATACTAACCTTGCGA
Organism: Tegillarca granosa; assembly: GCA_029721355.1. Taxonomy (NCBI): domain Eukaryota; kingdom Metazoa; phylum Mollusca; class Bivalvia; order Arcoida; family Arcidae; genus Tegillarca; species Tegillarca granosa. The sequence continues at coordinate 25,809,045 of CM056594.1, forward strand.
TAGTTTATGTAACCACGTATATCCATTGTATACTTACTGAAGATCAGGTATATTTGGATCTCCCCGCAATGTCTACCGAGTGGCCTTGATGAAGACGAGCGGAAATGTCGATCGCATAGCGGTGTCGCCGCATAAACATGTTACAACAAGTCCATACGGGAGATTTCAGCGCATAAAGAGGACGCTTATATGCGGCAAAAAAGGCTACATGTACCTTCCGTCGCAAATAAGCAACACTATCTTTATACGTTGAACGCCGCCGCATAAACGTGCTCTACCTCTTTATGCTTTAAATTCCCCGCATGGACGCGTCGGGCGCATTTATGCGGCGTTACAAAACGTGAGTGAGTAGTTTTAAGTCGTACCGTTATGGATAAAACACATTGTTCTCATATTATGTCAGATATTATGAAGATACATATGGCTTTAATTGGTACATAACTTGTTTAATTTTGTTAATTTTTATGAAATCTAGTCATCAATACAGATGCTTGATGCTTGATTTAAAATATCCCTTGGGTTTTTTTTAAATGCATTTGATTCTTTTCTTCTTTTTTACTGGAAAATTTTACTAGATTTTCACTTTAAAGGCTTCTATCAAAATATGTCTTTGAGTTACTTAACAGTCCAGGAACAATTTTACTATTATTAGCTAGATATTAAAGAGTTTTGTGTCGGTGAAGGAAATGAAAACAATACGTCTAAAACTTTCTACAAATATGACATGGGCTTTTATGTCATGGCAGCTTGATATTGCTTTTGATCCAAAAATTGCTAGCCATTTAAACCCGACACATGCAATAAAAAATCTAAGCATCATTAAGAATACTTGCGAATTAACCTTATTCTCCATACAGTCTAGTAAAAATCGAGAATAATTTAGATTATTGACATAATGTCTGCTAATGTCTTTAGATAGAAACCGTTATTATCCAACGTGATTACTTGACGTCTCGGACAGAACGGTTAAGCTCTTTATGATACATGATCTCTTAACATGAGGAAGTTGATATCGCCCATCAATTAACAGACCTACAGCTACACATAGATAATAAATGCCTAGTGAACTTAAGAAGATTGCCACTATTATTTAAAAGAAAAATGAAACAGAAAATACCGGCGTGATAGCCATGTGACTAATCCGGTCTCGTCTATCAAAATACCTACTCAATATTTTACTATCATTATAAAAAGAATATAAACCACAACGTTTGTTTACAGGAACGATTGTTAACATAATTCAACGTGATTAATATAGGTTTTATCCTTTTAACTTCGTCGATAAATAATAAAACTACTGGAACCATCATAAATAGTTTTTCTATTACAAAGGGTTAAAACATTCTGATAAAAATCGTTCTGGTTTAAGTTAAAGATGATAAATTTAAGTTTTATTCTTTTTTTTTTTCCCGTCGATCAACCAAGATGATAAATTTAAGTTTTATTCTTTTTTTTTCCCGTCGATCAACCGCAAAGTTATTTCTTTCACTTCTTCGGAAGATATATCATAGTTTCAGGATGAAGTAGACGTTATACGATAAACGTTCGTAAAATCCTTTGTGCAGACAAGTATGTTACGATATTAAACACTGCATTATTTTCGGTTGTTTTGAAATCTGAGGCACTTCTTTCTCCTCGCTTGGCGATCGACATTAGGAGTACATTGTAAAGACTGATTCACAAAGTGTAAGAGTATATGACGCGAAAAGGGATATACTTGTCTGTGGCTTACTGGCTCGAAAAGCTAACACCAAAAAGTCTCCTTTAGTGTGCGCTTGTACAAAGCTGACCTTAATACACATTTATACATAAAAATCATACAGGAACTTGTTCTTGGATTAATTCTAACAGATTAATTAACTTTTTTTTTTTTTTTTTTTTTTTTTTTTTATTTTGGTCCCAAATAGTTTAAAATTCCTGATACGACGTTAAACTACTAACTACTTTAAAACAAACCGATCAACCGTAGTTTTAATCATCCTGTACCTACAAACATGGAATAAAAAAAAATAAGTTGTCCAAGCCGGGCAGTTTAAGGATGGTGGGTCCATAAAAAAAACTACTGGCCTTCCGTAAGCGAAATGACAAATTTCTTTCACAAGATTACATCCCTTGAAAAATTCGAGCTTAAGCGGTAACATGCATATGGCGGAAAACAAGATCATTTGTTCAAACGGCAACAAAATTAAGTCCTTAATATGATTAAATTATAAAATATGTTCATTGATAAGACTGTAGTATTACCAACACCTTTGTCATACATCTTTATAAAAACAGATAAAAACAGATACTCCGATATTAACAAAATCCATTTACAGCTTTAAGCGTTTCCTCTGGAAACCACCAACCATTCAGTTTGCAGTATGTTGAATTAAATAATTCTCAATTATTATCATTAACAAAGCTTAACATTGAAACTTATAATACGTAAAAATTCAATAAGTATTACCGGTTTTATTATAAAATCCTATCAAATCCAAATGAATAAAAATTTATAAATAAATAAATTTAAATACGAATAAAAAATTATTTACGAAGTTTCAATCATATCTAGAACTTATGTGCACATATGGAACATCAAAATTTAGCAGGTATTTGTTATATATTTACTACCCCTGAGCGGATACCACTGCTGGTGGAGTAAAACTCCCCAGGGTATCCATAACTCAGTAGGCAGTATTTTGTGCTGTCAGTAATTTATACCATTTAGCAAAATTTTCAGCCGTTTTAATTTCTGAAATTTATTTAGAACTAAGGTCTGTTCCCTCATGCAAAGCATTCCTTAGCTGGATTTGGATTCATATAATTTTGGAACTTTTATTAATTAATTTTCAACTGTTTGGCTTATGTTTTTTATCTATCAAACTTTTCGGCCCCTAGTGTCACTGATGAGGAATGATTTTCCGAAATGTGCATATATGGCACGTCAAAATTTAACCGGTATTTGTTATATACTTAACAGTTTGTAGCACAATACTTGTTTCTGTTGTTTGCTTAAATAAGATTTCGTGATTGATAAATATGTTCAAAAACAACAAATTTGTTTAGTCTAAATCTTTATACATGTAATGACCTGGTAAGATATTGATTAAAAGGTTTATTTCATGACAATAAGTTACACTTTACCCACTCCTGTGATACAAATAAGTAGTTTTATTGAATCATAAAACAGTTAAAATGCAGACATTGTGAAAGGTTATGTTTATCCTAAAATGACATTTAAGTACGCAATATAATTCTTTACTAAAATCGGTTAATACAAAAATAAAAATAAAAATAATATTTTATTTTAGATACATTACAAAGACTAATCTAGATATGCTAATAAATAAGATTTTGTGTCTGAAAAAAGTTTTAGACCTGAGACGTTAATATCATGGTTTTTTGTTGGTATGCTGCCTAATTTCGCGATATCGACCCGACAAATTAAGAAGTAATCTCGTGATGGATATTAATGATCTCTTCCATTGGAAATTATTTACAGAATTTCTCTTGAAAGTCCTTTACGCTGCAAAGTGCGTTTTTCGTTTTGGTATGAGGATAAAATCAATGTTACAATTACATTTATATAGTAATTAAGTTTGTTCCACAAACAAATTCTTATTTTATATTCAATCTAAAACCTTAATTTTTGTACAGTTAGTTTATTTCTAATTTTCTAATACCGAGAGTCACATGGCCTTAGAACTTGTAAAACAGCATCGTACTAAATGGAAAATCGATAAAATCGACTGAACTTGCATTCAATAATCTCGACATTTTACTAAAAAGAAACCAAAATATTAGAAATAATTTTAACACTCGTTGTTTCTGACACTGCTAGTAAATTGTATATGAATAGTTAAGAAAGGTTTATGAGGAACATAACTTACAGAAATGAACAGACTGGAGTCTGGACAACTCCATCTAAGATTGTCCCACATAAAGGTATTAATTATGATTCATCTCTAATCAACATAACTTCAACAAATGCTAAGTTCAGATCAATTTTCCGATGTAGTCCCTCCAATAATTTTTTTGTATTTCTGTATCATCTTAAAGTATTACAATGTATATGGAAAAGATTAGAAAGTTCATATTACAAAGTCAAGGTCAAACGCCGATGTCAATGGGCTTCAATATGTTGACGCCGGCTGTAAGTCCATAAAATCCCTGCTTGGCACTTTTGAGTGAATCTGTCACTACAGTAAATCGTAAAGTTTGATGATATTTACAACATACCGGAAACATATTGAATTCTGAAGGAAATCTCGTTAATACTTGTTTGATATCCCGATGTACTCAGAACTAATCATTTTTAGCCCGGCTATTTTGTAACAGTATACTACCCTTATTCACTTTCATAAGCTTATCTTAGTATTTATTTATACTTTCATTAGGCATACCTAAATTGTAAACTACGTTATAGGTGTGATTGCAAGCACATTTGAGCAATGCGTCCAATCAATCTCGACGAAAGGAAGTTCTTTCTGTTTCATACAGTATTGCGCTAAAATTTAAATAAGTGTGTATTTAACAAAAATACCCGTTTGATTTTGATGTGCCACATGTGCACATTTCGGAAATTCATTTCTCAATAGTGACATAAAGGGCCGAAATAATAAATAGAAACCTATTTTTGTATAACATACATCATACGTTACGTTGTGCAGTATTTACTTTTATTATATAATCTACTCAATAATCCATGTAATACGGTCATACAATAAAAATCGCATTGAATGAGTGTGACGTCATAAAAGCGTGTGAATTAGGTTTTATCCTTACGCACTACGCACGGGTATTTACACGGCGGATTCCAAATTGAAAATGTTTGTTTTGCTTTTGTATCCTGCGGACAGACCATTGTTTAGTTTTAATATTTCAGCAGGATTACTTTTGGCGCATGTACACGGTAACGTAAACTTGTTGTGTTTCGGTCAATCAGATGTTTTCTTATAATGAGAAGACAAGTTTTAAATCTGTGAAAAAGCCGTTTTTATGGGATTATATAATAAATAGAATCTGGCATTCGTGTTTATGTAATATTGAATTTATTCAACTCGTTTAATAATGTTTTATGCAACACGCCAAGGCTCGTTGCATAAAACATTATTCAACTCGTTTAATAAATTCAATATTACATAAACACTCATGCAAGATCCTCTATATATAAATTTGTGTTTACAATAAACAGGACTTTTTCACGTGTTTTTGAAATTTATCGATATTTTTGTTGCACATTGAGCTAAGCTTGTTTTTAGAATTTTTTCTCTCTCTTGTACTTGATACCAAACGCATTGTGATTTAGTTCACACTGTTTTCCATTGATATTTGTGTTTTGGGCATATCGACATTGATACTTATATCTGCGAAATAATATCAATTTTAGTATCATAAGCTCAGCTTTTTTAACGTTGTTTTCATTCGCTCCATTGAGAACCTATTCTATCCTATGACCGATATACGTCCAGCACATCCTGGAGTTTCGTGTTTATAGTTTCTTTCTTTTCAAGGTTTATGATAAGTTGGTTTTTAGCAACCTTATTTTATTTTATTATTTTACCGATGAAAAGGCAGTAACAATTTGATTAAATAAATACCGGATTCTTTTTAAGGTTAGTGTGACCTTGAATGTATGACAAATTTCGCTCGTAAATAATAGAATTTGTGAAAAATGTTTGATGACCCAGAAAAATAAATTCTGAAACATTAGAAAGTATGATGATATACCTACAGGGACACGCTATTATTACATTTTGCACGAGCTCCAGATTAACACCTTTTTTCTAATGTCTAAAATATTTCTGATATTACATAATAATTGCTTTGAGTTTAGTGATCAATTTCAAACGTTTGGGTGTCTTTTTGCAACAAATTAAAAGCTTTTTTCCCTTTTAATTTAAATTAAAATTGTAAGAACAATAATTTATACAAAGTAGTTTTTTGACTTGCTAGGAGACAACTTTATTACAAAACCTTCTGGATGCTGAAGAAAAACGACTTATTATGTTTTTTCTGAATTGAAGCATGATTTTTGTTTGTTACAAAGACACCACACAGTAGACAGTCAATTATTCTGTTTATACAAAAACCAGTCAATTTTATTTCTGCCACAAACAAAGCAAAATGCAAAAACAGATATTTTTGGAGATATGTTTTATTTTGAAAACTCAAGAATATTACAAACCGTTACTATCTTCTTAATGGTGCAACAATAATTATAAATTAGTTATTTAATTAATTTGCTGGTGTGTTACTTTTGACTTTAGGATGTTGTGAATTTTTTTTTTCCAAAATTAAAAAAAAAAAAAAAAAAAAAAAGCCGCCGTCGGCGAACTTGGATTTTATACTTCACATTGCTTGTGCATTCAAACCTTCTTCAGTTTTTAGCAAATGTTTTAAAACCCCATATTTATAATACTTATGACTTGGGGTTGCTGTTTCCTTTTTCAGATTGAAAAAAGTGGCCTTGTCGGCCATCTTGGATTTTATACTACACATTGCTTTTGCATTGAACTCTTTCTTTGAACAAATGTTTTGAAACTTTACAGGTATATTATTTATGACATGTTAATGCTGTGGTAGTTGTTTTCAAAAAAAAAAAAAAAAAAAACAACAAATGTTTTTAAACTTTATAGGTATATTACTTATGACATGTAGATGCTAGGGAAATTTTTTTTCAGATTGAAAAAAAAACCAAACTGGCGGATGTCGACCATCTTTAATTTTTATACTACCAATATCTTTTGCATTGAACTTCTTCTACAGTTTTTGACCAAATATTTTGAAACTGCAAGTATGTTACTTATGACATTTGAATGCTGTAGAAGGGTTTTTTTCAGATTGAAGAAAACGGCAGGTGTCTTGGATTTTAATGCTACACATTCCTTGTGCAATGAACTACTACAGTTTTTGACCAAATATTTTGAAACTTTACAGGTTAGTTACCTATGACTTTTCTAAGATGAAAAAAAATATAGCCACTGTTGGCCATCTTGGATTTTTATACCACATATTCTTTGAACATTTAATTCTTCTCCATTTTTTGACCAGATGTTTTGAAACTTTAAAGATGTGTTACTTGAGGATGCTGCGAAATTTTCTTTTCTCGGATTGAAAAAAATGGCCGCTGTTGGCATCTTGGATTTTTATACTAAACATATCTTGTGTATTGAACTCATTCTACAATTTTTATACGCCTATTATTTGACAGGACGTTTTTAGGTATACACTTTGTCTGTTTGCCCGTTCGTTGGCTTTTTGCTTGTACTACGAACTAGTTTTTTGTTTTTACATCGAACAACTTTTAAGTTTTTGAGCAAATGTTTTAAGACTTTGCAGTTCTCTCCTGCGGACAAATAGCGATGAGCGTTTTTTGCTGCGCTTGGTCGTGCTTTTGTTTATAAAGAAAAGGGCATTTTATTCAACTTTTTAAAAATTCAGTTAATGTTGAAGTTGTTTCATTTTCCTTGATATATTCATACGAATAAAAAAGAACATTTATTTTTAAAAATATGGCTTAAATAGATGGCATTCAAACATTTACAGATTAAGCGGAGTGGAGTGGAGTAATGGTATTTTTGGCCCCAGTCAGTCAAGATTTTTTCGATTATTTCGAGGCGGTCAGTTCTGAAATGATGGAGGAAATCGGAGTACCCGGTAACCACCGACTTCCGGCAAGCGAATTGACAAACTTTCTCTCACTAGGATCTGCCCCGAGTGGGATTCGAACCCAAGCGGTGAGAGGGGCTGTGACCCGTAAGCGGAGCGCTTTAGACCACTCACAGATTTAGCAAGCAACAGCAACATCAATACTAATCAAGTTATATAATTATATAACACTAAAACGTTTCACAAAATGAATTGTGTAGACAATGCTTTAATATAACAAAGATGTTTTTGAAAATTGAAAAAGTACACAATCTAAGATAATACATATCGCAAAACAATTTGATCGGATTTTAATATGTTATAGAAAATAATTTCAAACAAATTATACAAATCAACAAGAAGAAGCTTATAACCACAACGGTATCTCAATTACAGTAGGTTATGATGCCTTATATTTCTGTTAAGATTCTCTTATTCAGACAAAGAAATCAAGTGCACATCTTTACGACAAGCTTAAAGATGCTAAAAAATGACTTAAAGATTCTGAAAGGTTGTTCGAATTGAAATATACATAAATTATATGATTGTCATCTTTAAGCCTAACGCCATTTTAAGACACAATTATGCCATCTTTAAACCTCTTCATGCTCCATGTATAGCTTCAAGGTGGCTTTTTGGTACCGGGATTATAGGCTCCTTGAATCATTTGGCATAAATATGGCTTACAGATGATATCAGGTGTAATAAAAAAACGAATCTATGCATCATATAATGATCAAAATATATGTTAAAAATTACGTAATCAGCGGCAGTCTAAGTAAAATATGTTAATGACAAAAATTAAATCAGCTGATATCTGAAGTATTATAATATCCAATGAAATAAATAAATAAATAACAGTTTTTCTAGAAATAAATTGATAAAATATTGGCAAGAACACGTATTTCAGTACCGAATTTCTTTCTGTAAATTTTTGATTACTTTTACAAAACACTAATTTGACCATATCAAGATGTGTTTTTCTATCAATATACTAAATACAAAATCTAATGTACCTAAAGTACTGACATCAAACTTGTTAGTGACTAGAAAATAATGAGTCATAATTATATGTATTACTTAAAGTAAACAACTTTATAAATAAGAGTGATTATGTAATATACCAGACATTAGATATATATAATGATTAGGCTAAATACAATGCATCCCGTTCACAAGAACTTAACAAACAAATGGTAGTAATTATATACGACTTCTGCTGATATAAATTACTAAATTTAAAAGTCTTGACTGTAGCAGTATCTTTTGTTCCAACGTAGCAAATACAGCTTAGATACATATAAAGGTTGATAGTTCGTTGTTTGGTATAAACAAGGCTAATCTATAGGCCAATGATCGTAAAATATATGGGACAATTGAGGACCCTCCAGTATTAATTTATCTACAATGCTGGAAATTTCCTCCAATGCCTGTCCAAATTTAGGACTTTAATAAATAACGGGTCAAATATGTATTAACTTTCCTGTGTTGTATTGAGAGTTCTGTATTGCAAAACAAGATAATGTGTATACAATAGAATAATAAAACTCAATGCGGATTTTTATGGTCTTTTTAACTGTTTCAATATAATAATACGTCACTAAGGTCAATTTACACAAGCACAATGTCGTTTTGTGTAAGCTCTTTTCTTGTATTTCACTCGTAATGATTCGATTATTTTAGTCTAGTTGTAATTCTAGTTGCAATTGCGATAATAAGGAAATATTTCAGTAAAAAAGGAAAACTGTTGCTGCTATGAGGATTTTACACGTCGGAAATGGCGACGTTTTAATTAAAATTATGTTATTGATGCATTAGGTCGTATCCGCATAAGAACCCACCATTTGCCTTAATCTTTAACATGTAAAATCCCTATAGCGGCCATTTTTATTTTAAAATATGCCTTAGTTATCGCGGATGTGCATATCAATTTCCAGTTGCAACTAAACTCAAGTAAAATGAAAAATACCCAATTCAAGTTCATTGGCTTTCTTTAACGAATGTCAAGCAAAGTTCACTGTTACAATCACAGTGACGCCAATAGTATATTCTCTAAGGTGTTACTGCTTATATGATGAAGGAAGGTTGAGAAAATTTAACTGCATTAACAACTAGGTTATCGAAAATAGAATATTATGTACAATAGAATAATCTGTATATTAATAAAGGTTTAAGGTTAAAGGAAATATCATCTTATTTAACAGCAGTGTAGTGTAGCGTTAAAAGTTTACGGGTTCAATCCGCTCCGGTTCACAAAGACCAGATGATTTTAGGTGATCAGTTGTTTATCTCGGCAACATTTGTAGTGCAACTGTAAAACTGTTATCTTTTGCGACTTTATGATCATGTTAATTGATTATTACTTATTATGTCTTTCTATTATCTAAGAACCCAATGTTTTGTTGTTATGTTATAATGTCAATTATTCTGATTGTTTTTCTTATTCTAAACAGCTTTTTAACATTCTCAAAAGACAAAAGAAAAAACAGTAAACATTGATTATAAGCAAACTTGTTATCTTATGGAAAGCCGATTATTCAGATTTATTATGCAGGTATGTGTTGATTTTAAGATTATATATTATACATTTAACTTAATAGATTTTGATCCTATGGATTTCTGTATTTTCATTTACTGTGATTCATCATTATTTTTAAAACCCATTGCAGTTTTTATTGATTTGATGGCTTTAAATTCAACCTTAGAAAAATGCAAGTGCAAAACAATCAAAACAGTTACATAGAGACATTAAGAAGACACAATCACAATGCAATCCGCTTTGTTTGGCATGGGAATGCTCTTCAAATTCTGTTAATCTGAAAGCCTTTTGATAGATTGTATCCACTGGGAAATTAAAGCATAAAACAAAAGTGAGAGAAAAATTTCGAAGTACTCTTAAAAACAGACTGCAAGGCTTTATGCAGTAAACAAGGATGGTTTATTTGTTAAAAATTAAGGCATTTTATTTCCGTTACATGTTAACTATAACTAAATCGTGGTCCAACTGAATGTCATGTTAGATAATATTCAAATCAATGATAAATGAAATCAACATTTCTTTCCGGTAGTTTAATTAATCTTTAAATCGACTATAGAGATTTGGGATGGCAGAAGTTCACAAAGAGTTACATACCTCAGGGTTATTCATTATCGCATTTCAATTGATCCCAATACATCATTTAGAATTTGATGTAATTGTAATTATTTACACATTCATCAAAATAAAAATAATCAACTGAAATATTTTGGCATATTAACCAATGCAAATAAAATAAAACACATCTTTGTCTCATAATACATTACACATTGTCTCTTTTAATTTAGCCTTTAAAATCTTGTTTTATTTAAAATACAGCTCAAACCAAATTATCCAATTTCAAGCTTGTAAAAAATAGAAATAATGAAACAAGCCGTATTTATATTTTCTCAACTTTTTAAATCTTGAAAATGTTCTAAAACCTATATTACTTTTGACTTTTTATCGGATACTTTTTCTTAAGACCAAATTATCTCTTTATACTTATTTGGATACTGCAAAAAGGTATACTGTAAGTTGGTGAATTTAAAATATGCGTGTTTACGTTAAAATGTCAATAGCAACTTATTTACATCATAAACGTCTTATTTAAACAAGAGGCCAAGGCCTTAACGCTCACCTGAAGATATGTCCAATATTGTTTGCAAAGTGCAATAGACAATATATTAAGTACAGAAACTTTAAAAGTTTTCTCAAGTTAAGAACTCCCACTAAACTTAATCAGAAATAAATTCACTCACATTGCATTTATAAGAAGCTTATATATTATGAATGAAGTGACTGTAGTGATATGAATAATTTCCAAATCATTAATCAATTTCAGTATGATTATGCAGCTATGTCCTTGACCTTTGAACATATATGACCTCAAATCATATATGGTTTTCATGTCAATACCTACAATATTCTAATATATATGCCTATGCATGAAATTAATAGCTTTCAAGATGATTAATAATTTCAGTATTCCTATGTTGATATGACCTTGACCTTTCAACATATGACCTTGAACCATATATAAAAATGATCGTCATGTCAATAACTACATTAGTTTTCAAGATAATTACCTACAATATTTTAATATACATGCCTATACAAAAAGTTAATAGTTTTCAAGATAATTAGCAATTGAAGTATCCTTCTGCAGCTGTGACCTTGACCTTTCAACATATGAACTTGACCCATATATCAAAATGATCGTCATGTCAATACCTGAAAAAAGATTACCTAAGGACGTTATTAATGAAATTATTAAGGTATATCTCTTGTAGATTAAGAGGAGAAGATTTTAAAAGGTTTTTTTTTTCACTATTTCCCCTTATGGGGCTCCAAGGGGACATAACTCCTTTATTTGTGCAAATCTGAAAGGGCTTCACCCAGGCATGATGGTTACCAAGTTTCATTAAATTTGGCCCAGTGGTTTTGGAGGAGAAGATTAAAATGTAAAAAAGTTTACGCACGACGGACGACGCTCGACGCACGGCGGACGAAGATGGATAGCAATAGCTCATCTGAGCTTTCAGCTCAGGTGAGCTAAAAAGTATAAATATTGATACATGTATTAGCAACTTTTGAAAAAATTGCATTTCGTTTGCCAATAAAAATATCTCTCATTACTTTCCATTTAGTAAATAAAAAAATAAATTAGCAAAATTTTCAGCCGCCTAAAATTTGAAATTTATTTAAAACTAAGGTTTGTTCCCTCATGCAAAGCATTCCTTGGCTGGATTTGGATTTGTATAATTTTGGAACTTTAAATTCATTAATTTTCAACTGTTTGGCTTATGTTTTTTATCTATCAAATTTTTTCGGTCCTTGTGTCACTGATGAGGAATGAATTTCCTAAATGTCACATCTGGCACATCAAAATTTAACTGGTATTTGTATTTTAAATTTACATAATATACATGTATGTCAGAGGCGGTTAGCTGTCACCTTAACCGTCCGTCCGATTTTAAAAATTCTCTATCTTCGGCGTTCACTTAATGCCATTCTCGGGAAAAATTAAAGAAATTAAAATTCACAAATGAAAGGTTGCTGTATGAAGTAATAAAAACATTTATAATGTAAATAAATAAATGGATTTTCAACAGGAAAATTTAAAAATTAGCCGCTTAAAGTGATACTTAAAAAAACTAGTTACTTTAACATAAAAGTTTTTTTTTTAATTTGTGCAGTTCACAAACACTTAGATACAATATATATATATATATATATATATATATATATATATATATATATATATATATATATATATATATAATCTCTTTCTCAGAAACGTCTCCAATTGTATTAAGAATCAGTAAAAATGTACCAAATTATCGGCCGTTGTATTTAGAGGCAGTAAAAAATGTACCAAATTATCGGCAAAACAAAAACAATAATCTTTTAAATAGACAATAAAAGGCTACCTGTAACGATTTTCAGTTTTGACATATTTTATTCGTCGTACTTAAATATGGCTGTAGCGAAAATTCCATAAAATTCCATTCCATAATAAGGTAGATATCGGGTGATTTTCTAAAACATCCCTAGAAATCCAAATAAAAAAAGTCGATATCGGGGCTCCCGTGTTGTGACGTCATACCAGTAACATACCTCCCTAGAATATTATTTAACAACCACTAAAATAAGTCAAATACAAACTTGTAGTTTAACTTTTTATGATTATTTTTCACGAGAAAACGAAGTGGAATTAATAGCCGTTTGACATGTACCGATAATTAAGATTATTATTAATCCTTTTGTTTATTAGACACATTCCTTAGATTCAGACCCACACCTAAAATTAACAGGATGTCACTTATAATTTGCAAAATTTGATTTGCAGGTTGATAAAGTTATCTTCCGACCTGTAATATACAATAATATATTTATAGTTTGAGTAAATTAAATAATTTTTTTTTGGTACACGTTATTTGTCATATACAGAATAAAGATTTCACTCCGGAAAAATGGATATTTCATTTTTTAAATTTTAAAAAGTAAGAAAAAAAATTTACCTTAGTTTTCATGTCAATAATAATAAATTTTAGGCAAAGTTAAAAATTGACAACCAGAATAGTCTTTTAAAACATGTTAATTGATTTACTTACAGCATTTGATTTTATTAGATTTTAGTTTTTACTTTTTTTGGGCATACATTTAGCTGTGATATTTTTAAATTCTTTATTCTATGTATACAAATCCTTAAAATTTTTATTATTATTATTATTTGGATTTTCTTGTAACTTTGTGAAATAACTAAAATGCCGGAGTCATACCATGACTCTGAGGCAATTTCAGCGTTCAAGTGATGGAAAGCGTTTTTCTCAAAATATGTGCAGTGCCAAGCAAAACAATTTTCTGTAACTCCCGGGTAGACGGGCCTCCTGGTATTTGCTGGAGGTGCTTATCCAGTCCTTTCTTGATGAGACCCAGGGCTCCAACCACCACAGGCACTGTTGTTGTCTTCATACCCCACATTCTAGACACTTCAATTATTATTATCATTATTATTATTATCTCGTTTTTTAAAAATATGGTCTGATTCATGTCATTTCATTTTAAACAATTATAATTTATATTTCGCGTAAAATAATTTGAGATGGAATATCTTGTTTATTTGTTTTTTTTTCTTTTTGATTACCCCAGCATTTATATGTCATCGGTCGCGGACAGTTGCAGTGGAAAAGAACTATGTTACAAACTTTAATTGTGTCAACATCTCCAATTATCGAGGAAATGTAATGCCGCCAGACTACTAAAAAGTTTTCTACATCACGATCATTTAATTTCAACTGTCAATAAATATTGCACAAAAGAGCTAGGCGATTGAATTTTTATGTATTGATTTTTAGCCGGTGTCACTGTCATGTGCTGATTTTGAATTTCTATAAAAATAATGCATTCAAAATCAGCACACAGACAGTTGTCATGTGCTGATTTTGAATGCATTATTTTAATAGAAATTCAAAATCAACACATGACACCACAGTAAGTTCCATAATATTCATCTGGTAGTCTGTCCAGTCTGGACTTGATATTTAATTTATTTTAAAATGATAAAATTAATTTTTCGTGTATTTGACAAGTTAAAACTAATCGCGTATTTTTGCTAAAGCTATGCAACTTATTGTAATTCTCGAATCTGTCCAGTCCGATTTAATAAAATAATTGATTTTTAAAAAAGTCAAAGATATAATCAATTTTCGTGTTATTGACAAGTTAACACTCGTCACGTATTTTTCAACAGCTATGCAACCAAATGCAGTCACAATTCTCGAGTAGGTCGGGACTCGACTCAATATATACCTCAGATTCGTCAGTTTCTGGTTCGAATAAATCACGGCTATACTCAAAATTCATCACTTATTAGATTGTCTACTGCATCCCAAAATGATGACTAACTATTTAACATAAATAGGTACATGTCAGAGTCGTTACTTTCTTCTACATACATCAATATATCCTCATTGTTACTACTGTCTATTATGTTAGATACTACTTCTAAAACTGCAATGACGTCACACGTTTATAATTTAAAACGAGGCGTTTCACTTTTGCGATAAAGAGAAAGTTATAAAATGTGGATTTCAAACCGCTATAACTTTTTTTTACTTTGTCACCAATTTTGATGCGGTTTTCAATATTGTTATATTTAAATAATATACAAAACAATTGTGATAAAAATATTTTGGTTACAGGTACCCTTTAAGTCCGAGAAATGGATTCACAATAAATGTTCTACAGAAATCCCGAAAACCCGGAAAAAAAATTTATTTTTTAGGGAAAAGTTATCCCAACCCAGGGCAGGACAAACAAACGGAACAAACAACTCCAAAGACAATGGAATTATAGATAAAAAAAATAATTAATTTATCCAAACGCATTCTCGATGAAAGTGAACTAAAAATTTTAAACAGAGGACTTAAATTCAAAGCAAAGATCAGGAAAAGCTAAAGGATGACATAAACTCGTTTTGTCAAAGATTAAGGCTCGCTGAATTCTTTGTGGACGATGATGATGATAATTCTTTAATACGGAATAAATCAAACTTTACCCCTAACAAAGGACGTGATATTCATCTGGATAAATTTATCGATGTTCTAAATAGATTTCCATTGAAACAAGATAACAATCAAATCAAAAGTAATATCTCTTCAAAAGAAAATGAGGCGATAAAACGACTGAGTAAGGACGAATCTATTGTGATCAAACAAGCAGATAAGTGTGGTGGGATTCAGAATATTACAAAAATAAGGTAGAAAACAAATGAACGATGATTCTTTCTACCGGGAAATAGAAACAAATATTGACAAATCTACGATGAAAGAATAAAAAACTGATATCTAATTTCTCATCGTCATTAACGGAACAAGAAAAAGAAGCTTTAATTAAGAATTGACTGTCTTTTTTTTACTGGGTTATCAAGGAATGTACCAGACTTTAAAACTAGCAAATCTGATGAACGGCAAAGCAGTTCATTTTAGATTTGCTAGTTTTAAAATCTGGTTCATTCTTTGATAACCCAGGAAAAAAATGACAGTCAATTCTTATATTTACAATATTTTTCCTAACATTCTTTTCACAAACTTCTCGATTGCGTCATACAAATAAGAAAGAAAAACCGGTATATACCGAATCTGTTGGCAATGTAAACATTCTGGGAACAGCCAATATGTCAATCAAAATAATTCCCGCCTTCTCACTGATTGTGTGACGTAATAGACGGCTTAAAAAGTAGTACGCTGGAAACACAAGAACATTTCATACAATTTTATTCGGATAGACAAACAAAGTTACCAATTCATATTGATTGTTAAATTACAGCTATTAAACGTTAAATTTGTCAAAAATCCCAATTGTATGGATGACAGGGTATTGGAAACATCAATGCGCGACGTTTTGTTGGACTGGGTTGTGCACAGGTCCGAGCATGGAACCATCACGTGATTATCAGTTGCTGGTAGAGAAGAAGAAGCATGTTCAGAGGCAGAGGGAATTACGACAGAAGTATTACCAGTGACAGTTGATGAAAGAAGCGAACTTAAAGCATGTTTTTGCATGGTCGAACAGTCGCGAGGGTAGCCTCTGACAGAAGCTTCATTACGATGACCGCTCATAAACATTATCTGTCTGGTCTCAACACCGACATCGCTCATAGCTTGTATGGTAGTGGCCCGCAAGCAGCGTGCCGTGTAGCGTTTAGAACACCCTGACGATGGAAATATTGTTAAGTATACAATAAAAATCGAAACAAATAATTTATTTATTTATAATTCAATATTTTTTCTTTTATTTTCAATGTATATTTAATTAAATAACAATATAAAATGTGATGGCTTGAATGTTAAAAATAGATTGATATAAGTAGGTCACGGGAATCCCATCTTAAATTTAGGTGTATTCATACGCACAATGTATGTGAAAAATAGGGTGTCATTGCCTAATGTTATAAATTTTCTACAATGAGTTCATCATAGGAATTCAATAGGTATTGTAAATATTCAAATTTGAGGCCAAAACAAGCAACTTTTATGGACCTCCAAAGATCCATAAATCACAGGAAATTCAAGCACAAATAAAGCAACAAACTAATACATATGTGCAAATTTATCAACCTAAAGATCTTAAGTTGCGACCAATTATTGCCGGCCCTACTTGTCCAACGCACAGATTATGTAACTTCATAGATATCATTCTAAAAGAGTTATGTACATTAGTACCCAGTTACATTTGAGATGATTCGAACTTCCTCAACCATATTCCTAACTGTGTACAAGAAAATGCAAAGCTCGTGACTTTTGATGTAACTAGTTTATATACCAACATACCGCATGACTTTGGTATTAAGGCGGTACAACTTTAGATCGATAAACACCGGAACTTGATTGATAGTCGATTGAACACCGAATTTATACTACAACCAATTAAATTAGTCCTTACTAATAATTATTTCTACTTTAACGGTAAAAATTATCTTTAAATAAAAGGAACAGCAATGGGTACAAAGTTTGCACCAACTTATGACACATTAGTAATGGGATTTCTAAAAAAACCGTTTGTATGAAGATTTAGTTGTTCACATGGATGCAGCAATAGCAGATTATATAAAGAACAACTGGAAACGGTATTTAGATGGCTGTTTCATCATATGGTACAACACTAATGAAGATACTGAAAATTTTCACGGGATACTAAACATCATGCACAGATCAATTCAATTTACACTTGAAAGTAGCTCGGAAAAAAATCCGTTTCTCGATATATCGGTATGTAAAGAAGGAATAAATCTAACAACAGACATTTATTACAAGTCTACAGATACACACCAATATCTTAATTTTCAATCATGCCACCCATCTCATATTAAACGGAACATCCAATTTTGGATTTGACATGAAGGGAAATAAGCTTCATTCCTTTAAAGTGCAAAAATGTGGTGACTCGCGGTGTGGTACATGCGCACACATTCAAACTGGCTACTCCATAAAATTACGAAATGGCAAAACTGTAACACCCAACTGAAACTTTACTTGTAAAAGTAAAACCTTACTTTACATAATAAACTGTGGAGGAGGTAATGAGAGTTACATCGGCCAAACGGGGAACAGCCTATATATATATATATATATATATATATATATATATATATATATATATATATATATATATATATATATATATATATATATTGTTTAAAAACAAAATCTTCAAGCAAATAATCGGTTTGATAACTAGCAACTATTCCACCATTTTCACTGTAGTTTTCTTTATGACAAAAAGCTTAACACAATTCAATGTTTTAACATACCTCTTGTTGCTTGATGTTATTTTAATACCAATAACCTGAATCTGAAAAAAAAAACCATCCGAAAACCTTTCAAAAAGTATTCAATTCGGCTACACGGTTCTTTTATTGATCTGAATCTTACAATTCCAAATTAATATCACTAAAAGTATTGATTTCTAAATAAAAACTTTTCTTTGCTTGACGGAGACATTTCTAGATCTTCTTAGTATTGTATCTACATGTTTTAACTTGCTTGGGCTTGGTAATGTATTGAAACTTATGTTATCTAAGAAAAACATTGAAATTTCGTGTGTTGTTTTCTGTTATGAGTATATCGAACAAAGAACCTTGATTGACAGGATTCTGTATATGAGTGTACTTCTCATGCGATGTAAAATTGTCAGTAACTATTGTTTTAAAGGTTCTTGTAGGTGTTTAACAACATGCTTTTTAAGAAGTATTATAAAATATTATTACACAGACCATACCTATGGTTCATGAAACATTTTCCGCCTAAAATCTTGTTTTACTGTCTGATAATGTTTTAAGGGAATCAATGACGGTCAATCCTAAAATTAAACGCAGGTAATTTAAATTTGGCAACTTTCCCCTTTGTTTTTCGGTCGGAGTTCTCCAAAACAATATTCTTTTTTTCAGAATTTTATTACACAATCTTTTTTTTCTTTTTTTTTTCTCCCTGTTTTTCAAAAGTTGACGGATAATTGTTTGATAAAATAAGTCTTTTTTTAAATTGTGAAATATGCGTATATACGGTCCTCTGACTGACTTAAGCTGCAAAGACAGGAGTCTTCAATATTACTAAAATGACAAAAACAAAATTTACTCCAGTGTCCGTCCGAAGTCGAGAAGTTTACAATTACTGTCCGAAGTTGTGATAATTTTTTTAATTGCCGTGTATTGTTTGACTGCTTTTATTTACAAATTATGTTTCCTAATTTTATTTGCCTTGGCTGTTTTTGTTACTGTTTTGCAGTAACAAAATACTTTTTTATAATTTAAAAAAATGTGGAATTTATCGATTTTCTGGAAAATTGTTAACCATCTATGGTTGACTGAATCCAAGAGTTTTATCGATTTTCCGGAAAATTGATGACAATATACGATTGACTGAATCAAAGTTTGAAGCGATTTGACCCCATAAAACACGATGTTGGGAAATGGTCTTTGTAAACGTTTATTGCTCATGCAATGAGCTGATGATGGAAGAAACGATTTTATGCTAATAAATTGTCAAATGTTCCGGTACAAAAAACTTTAATCAAAATAATTTTCTTTCTTAATGTCAGATCTGTTATCATTCGGCTTCTTTATCAAATCCAAATGCAAAATCGGCTTCCTTATCGTAAAATCAATTTGACGCTGTTTAAATTTCATAACTGAAATAGAGTTTGTTTTTTTCAATAATGGTTTGTTCAATTAAGCTGTAAGACAATTTGAATAGTCTACTTTCAGACAACATTTTTGCAATTATACGATCAAGATCTATTTTATATAAAGAGGTTTTACAGTTACACATGTGATATGTACAATTTATCTAGTGGTACCATTAAATATATGAATTGGACCGGGATTCCTATCCTTAAGTAAGACATGCCTTAATGAAATTATTGAATTTACTAAATAATAATAATAATAATAATTATAATTTGGCTGTCAATGCATTGGTTTGCTATGAGTTTAACAATTATTAATACTAGATCTGTTGATGTTTGTGTGAAATGTCTCCAAGATGCGAGGAAATTCTAAACTTGGTAAATGTATATTCTCTGACTTGTATTGTCTTTATTACCGTTTTTTTTTGGCGCATGTATTTTCAATTCTTTTATCATATAAACAGGGCCTTTCTTTTTTCTTTATTATCGTTTTTTTTTTGGTGCATGTATTTTCAATTCTTTATCATATAAACACGACCTTTCTTTTTTAGTAATTTTAAATTATTATTGTATTTTTGAAAATTATTGAATTTAAAAAAAAAAAATTTATTTTTTAAAATTATTTTTGTCTATACACATTAAATACTTCTTTATGATTTAAAATCTTTAGGATTATGAAAAGTATGAATACTTTTTTAATTTTGATTTTAAGTTGCAACATATAATATTATTTATCAAAAACTCTCACATATGACATGTACCATTTTTGTACCTTTGCCTGACACAACAAAGACGCTTATAAAAGTAAGCTTCATACGCCTATTTACATATACATGTCTATCAGTTAATGTCAAAGTAAGATATTTTGTAACACGCATGACCTTATGTTATTTTCCTTTAATAGATGTCACTATATTTCAGAATAATTTCTGTTTAATGCACATAACCTATTTCTTAAGTTTTAACAAATTAATACACTTAGGCAAAACCATTATTGATTTTGTAATTATGATTTTATAAAAGTAAAAAAACAAAGACACACGTGGCGGTTTGGTTAATAACCTAAGATATACATAATTTCAAACTATATATAAGCTACTGCATGACAGAATCATTGAACTATGGTTAATAAATTAAAATGGCAAACTATTTAGCTTATTTAATTCAATGATTTACAGCATTTAATTTTTTTACTTATACTATAGCTTCATTTACCAATTTATTAGTTACTCGCAAATTTAAAAAATCTTATGAAGCTTTTATTTTTTAACGAAATACTATTATATTATAAGCATTTTTGACGCATACATAATTCTATATTCGAGTGTTGTGTTTCTGTTGGTTACGCTAAATGATCTAAAACTTTTTTTTGCAAAAATCAGCGCATGTCATTGTGTACTTTTTACGACGCTTTAACATAGTTTAAAGTCTCTGGAAAGATATTATTAAACGTACCCGCTTAGTGAAAATGCTTTTGATATCAAACCCATCAAAAGAAATGATGATGGATGATATGAGTTGAGTCGGGTTTAATAGATATCCGTATTATTAAATGGATAATATATATCTTCTGAGAATATAACAGCTGTAAGCTTATATATATATATATATATATATATATATATATATATATATATATATATATATATATATATATATATATATATATATAATAAAATAAATAAATGAGTACAACACGATACAAAATCGTGTTGTACTTATTTATCTATTTTATTATGTTCTACCGGACACTGAAAAACTATTTTTTTCTTTATATATATATATATATATATATATATATATATATATATATATATATGTGTGTGTGTGTGTGTGTGTGTGTGTGTGTGCGTGTGTGTGTGTGTGTTGTGTGTGTGTGTGTGTGTGTGCAGTTCATTTTAATCAATTACAAGTAAATGGAAAAACGCTGTAAAATGAAGTTATATTGTATTGTACTTGTTTCATGCTAAGAAAATACATTTTCATGTTGCTGTATTTCGCCGACGTCTGTTTTACTTCCGTAGTAGTATTTAGTACGCATCTCGTCATTTACGTTGAATATATCGACAAATACGATAATTCATTTTCAGATATGTTTTTTAAAAACTACTTTACTTTTATTAAAAAATTAAAATTAAAGCAATTGCTATGAAAAAAATGCTTAATTATGTAATTGAAGCTGCGGCATTTACCTATATTCACTATTATACAGCTTCTGTGATACGGATAGGGAGGATTGATGACAACACAAATTAGGTGGATACTAGTATATAAATAAAGCTGGTATTTTACATTTTATATTTAATGAACAGTTAGTATTCATTAATAATTTGAACATCCAAAATTTATTGTACCAATAAAGAAAGATCATTTGCATATATTTAGAGACAATTGAATAAGATAAACAGATACATCATTAATCAGAAGAACATATAGTTCAAA
The DNA here is from genome assembly GCA_029721355.1 of Tegillarca granosa. Classification (NCBI taxonomy): domain Eukaryota; kingdom Metazoa; phylum Mollusca; class Bivalvia; order Arcoida; family Arcidae; genus Tegillarca; species Tegillarca granosa. The sequence continues at coordinate 25,831,324 of CM056594.1, forward strand.
CATAAGAATTAGAGTTACTTCTACTAAAACCACCATACAGCGAAGTACGACTCGGGCATGTATTTGACATTTCTTTAAGGCTTGATTGACCATTTGTATAATGCGTCACAAAATATCTTCTGCCTGAAGGCCGTGGGGACTGCTGGCGCCCTCTGCAACATGTCAACAAGTCTTTGAAACCTTTCCTAAATTTCTTACAAAAGAAGCAGTATATTATCGGATTCATACCACTGTTAGAAGAGCCTAACCACTGAGCTAACGGTACGATGACTTTATTAATTCCATTAGAATCATTGTCCATTTCAAGTACAATTGTACTGAAATTAACAACATAAAGTGGTAACCATGAAAACGCAAACATTACTACTACCACCGCCAACATTTTTACTACTTTAACTTTTGATTTGTAGACGACATATGAACTAGAGTTTTTTGCTCCTAGAGTTGTCCTTTTACATACACGGATTGCAATGAATAAGTAGCAGACGACAATAAGTACAAGAGGAATGGTGTAACAAGACAGCAATATTAGCCGCAATGAAGTAGATCTTTCTAGCTTCCACACTCGGCCATTTTGGATAACAAACTGGTAAAGTCTGTAGGGGCGTACTGTAGTCTTCTTGTGTATAATATATTGCCCATGGTATCATGATGCTTAGAGAGAAAATCCATATACATACTATTATCAGCTTGCATGCCTTTGATGTAAATTTCATCGTGATTGAATGGCAGATTGCAAGATACCTGAAACAATAAAACAAATACAATAATTATAGAAGCATTAAAAAGATAATATCTGCTTTTTAAATCTAAGACTATTTAAAAAAAGATATCCTTTCGATTTTTATGATTGTATAACTTCCAACTATTTCGATAATAAACATGGTATCATTTGTAATGTTTGAGAGCATTCAGAGATCTAGATTTATTACCACATTCTTATTTCCCAAACAGTGTTTTCTTTTTTGTAATCATTAACAAGTATGGGATTTCTAAGTTTCTACTGTATAACATGTACTTAGCAAACGGTTTGAATAGAGACGACACAATGGATTCCATGTGATATATTATAGATATTACCAAGATTTGTAAGCTGGATTCAAATGAACCTTGGTCTTCTTGTGTTCATGACAAATTACAAGCTAGTGTTACCACAAGGACATAAATAAATATACAATTAACAAGACAAACGTATTACTTTATGTTTCTGCCAATTAAAATTGAAATACAAGTCTTCGATTTTAGGCTTACTTAGCTATAATTGACAAATTAAATTCAAGGAATTTTTATAACTTAAACAATTACATAGTGCGTATTCACAAAAATGAATTATATATGTTGGAGCTAACAAGTTAACAATGTAAACCAATCTGTTATTCGAACAAAAATTTAAAAAAAACCTCCACTGTTGGCGTTGTATTAGATGTTCCTTGTTCAATCAAGTTTTTTTGTATTTATGTAATATGATGTAACCTTATTTAGTTGTTTACATATGCAACAGTCCGTTTTGGTTCCGACGTAAAGATCATTTTAAGAAGATTTTTAAAGATCATTTTTCATAAAACATAAAAATACCAACAGTGGCACTAAGTATTTTCACATTTACTGTTTGACTGTTTTTTGGTAAATTAAAATATATCAGACCCGACACTCGTTATATTTGTTGTTATGTAACAGATATTACAGCTATTTAAAGAAGATACGTAAATTTACGCATTGGCAACAATCAATGCAGCTTTTATAAAAAAAAAAAAAAATAAATAAATATAAAGAGCAGAAAAAAAATAATTCGACATTTTTTAAATTGATGTCGCCGTTATTATCTAAAATTTTTTGGAAGTTCCAAAAGTAAGGTAACGATTGGTTGTCAATAAACTGTCACAAAAATAGCTTTGCCAGGAAAGCAGATAAAGATATCTCATGCTAACGGATTTTAACACTGCAAGATCAGCAGAGCTGGATATCTCTAGAATATTGACAATTGGAAAACTCTAACCGCACGCGATAAGTAGACTACATATCCTAATCATTGAATTAAACAGTCTGACGGATTAAACTAAATTAGATTTCTAAACCAATGCAGGGTTAGCTAGATACTCCTAGTCTTAAAACAACATCATTTTATATACTAGAAGCTAGAAGGTGGATGTGTCATTTTAAATTGAATGTCATGAAGCTTTTTAAGAAACTTTAGTTGGCGTTATCGTCAATTATTTTTGATATCTCAAAAGTTTTGATTAAATATGAGAATCATTACACCAAATAAAGATTTTATATTATTTTTTAACGAGCGTTGACGAGCGAAAAAAATTAAAGCATTTTTTGCATGAACTTTAATAAAACATTTTATTAAAAAACTGTTTATTAGATTTTTTACTTTTTGCATGTATGAGAAATGGTGTTTAGAAATGGAATAATGGAATATACATACAGGCTTTACATATAGATATTTTAAAGCCAAAAGAGTTTTTCTTTAAAATTCGCAAATGTCACAGATTAAACTTTTTGAAGCCAGGAATAGGGTTATTAACTACAATGTAAATGGATATTTCAAGTCATAGCTCATATGTAATTTGCAAATTTTCATAATTAAATCATGCGCAAATTAAGTTTTTTAATTAATAAAATCTTTTAATTTGTTTGCTATCGTACAAGCAAGGAAAAAGATTTTAAAATCATATTCAACCGAGTGAACTACATATTTTTGAGGATATATATTCATAAGAATATATGTAAATGATGTTGAGAATAAAATATATACAGCTTTACTGCCATGTACATATTATTGATCAAACGGCTCTTTTGAAGCATGTTCTCCAGCTTTTACAGTAGCTAACTAACGATACGACTTTCAACTTGATTTTTTCTACTGAACTAAGGTGAGTTTTATCAATGTTGCAAAAAGCGAACTGCTTAACCACTGTCGAAACAATATAAATAGCATATCTTTTTCAGTTCAACGGTTGTATTATTAGGTCTTTCTCGATTCGTAAAAGGTATAAGAATTGCACTTTCCAATTAGAAGTTGTCTCATATGTGTCTCATATATCATTTATAAGATCATCATTCATAAATACAACAGCTATATTTTTTTAATTAAGGTTGTAGTAACTTCGTTAAATATGAACGAAAATGAAAGAAAACTTTATTTGAAGTTCGAAATAGAAGTTAAGGTTAAAGATTTTCTGAACCAAAAACCTTTCGTTGTTAAAAAAATGCATTCATATATCTTCAGTATGATGTTAGAATGTTAGTTTGCTAGTGATTGTTATGCAGAGGATCAGTAAGGAAAATGGTGACATTTTATGATCCTATTTTTATATAATATTAAAACTGTCCTTGAGGCCAATATATAAACGCTTTGACCACTCACGTTTTGTACAGTCTCTTTGCTGAATGGTGGGCCTCTGATATAAATAATATCAAACTACATGTAATTATTTTGCGTTGGAAGAGAATCACAAAATACAGTCAGTAATAAACTTGATTTTATTCTTCCTTTAAATCTCAAAATATGTTGAAGAAAAAAGTAGTTTTATGTTATTAATTACAGAGGCTCCAACAGTCTGAATAAATCAAAGGGAAAAGGACAGATTTGAGAAAGTATTCATAATGTGCTAATATACTTTTATTTTTCACACTTTTATGGCGTATAACGCTGAAAGCAATTGTTATTATAAAAAAAATCTATTTAACAGATTTCTGTTGTTTTTATTAGTGAATTTATTTTATTAGACAAAACTAAAAGTCACCAAATGAAGATTTAAATGTAAGGACTTGCAAAACCAAGTGTTTGTTTGATGTTTTGTTGTTAGACAGGGTATTTTCTTTATAGAGAGTTTTACACAACAATGTACTGATTCAGTGACAATTCATACTTTTTACCTTCGTTTGCATCTTTTTTAAAGGTTTTATAGATCAAAAATTCAAAACCGCAAGTCTAATATTTCCCAGTTTTAATTTTCAATGTCAGACATGCACTTAGTTGAAAAATCGACAGTTTGCGAAATTGTAAAACAAGGAAAAAACTAAATACCAAAGGGTAATGATATTATCTGTTACAGTTAAACATACCACCACTTATTACTCATTAGACGGGCGGAATGAATTTAATTCATTTGGAAGAAAATATGTTTACGTGTTTATGTACAAGTAACGACCAAGCCACATAAATGGTCACGTAGTTAATGATAACTAAATGATAATAAGAGAAAAACGGAAGCAATGATAGTGTAAGTATGCTTTTGCATTACAGTGTAATCATAATGATTATTCATTAAAGGAAAGCCTTCAATTGCCACATATATATATATATATGTGTGTGTGTGTGTGTGTGTGTGTGTGTGTGTGTGTGTATCAAAAACTCCTTAAAACACAGGAGTGACTGGTGTTGTTTCGGTTTAATTTTCTTATTTACTTTTTTAATTAGAAGCCAGATAAATCTATTAACAGTTCCGTGTTTTATATCGGTTATTTTCTAGATGCGAATTGTTTAATGTTGACCATTTATAACATGCTTTATTTTGACTATAAATGATTTGCCAACATTAAAATTAGATAAAGCAAAAGACGAACGAAGAGAAATCACATTCTGATTTAAATTACTTGATTTTGTTCCTATTTATCAAACTTAAGTTAATATTACTGTAATGACTTTCGGTCAGTTACTCTGATGTTCCATAGTGTAAGGAATAATTGAAACAAAAGACCCATCGGTCTTAACGCTCAAATAAGGATATGTTCCAAATCTTCCGCAGAATTAAATAGATAATTACAGCAATCGTTAAAAAATTATCAAAATTTCCCCAAGTGTGTACCTCAATGCCACAACACTTCCAATATAAATATCACATGTCCAAAGAACCTGTCTATCAATATCTAGTCAATAATTTTCCTACACAACTTGTGGCATTGACCTTTGAACCAATGCCATATAACCAAATGTCAAAATGATTCCCAAATCAATACTGACAATGCTCTTCTATATATCACTACACAAAAAAGTTTAGAGTTAGTTTTTTTTTCGATAAGTCACTATTTTAGTGTTCTAATACAGCTATGAAATTGGCCTTTGAACCCATGAGCATGAGCTAGTTATCAAAATGATAGATATATCAAACCTACAATATCCAATATACATGCCAAAACAAAAGTTCTTGAGAGCGCCAAAAGGTTTATTCCTCAATGTCTTACTCGACAAAAAAAGGCAATTAAACGCTGACGCTTAATTGATTTAACTTTTAATGAAGGTATTATGATTGAAACAGAGTTATAAAATACACGGGTCGCTTTATATTTAAGAATTGAATTTCACTTTTTAACGTTGTTATCGGGGTGTAACAACGTGAAAATTATTACAAATTGTGTAAAACTTCGTAACCTAGCGAAGCGATTTTACGCATTATTTGTAATAATTTTCACGTTGTTACACCCTGATAACAACGTAAAAAGTTAAATTCAATTCTTATGATTACAAACTCGAATTAAACAGTTTTTTAAAGCTGGCCTACAATTCTGAACTGATTTTCTGAAAATCGATGTTACAACGTCGCGGCGTAATAATACATTAAATGTCACCTTTAAAAGACGATTAAATGTCTTGTAAAAAAACTGAAAAAGGTTTAAATTGAAATCTTTTTATTCATTTTCTTGTTAAATTCAGTCAACATATAAATAATATTACAATTAAATCCTTTGTTTACAATTTAAAAACAACTTCTATTAATAGAACTGAAAGATGGGTAATCACCGAAACTGGTCGAAAGTAGTTCCGGTAGTAAACGTTGTTATTGGAAAATAACAACGTCATTTGACAGGAAAACGACCAATGACATTGCTATAAATCGTGTTATAACGTGAAGTTTGTAATTATATATATATATATATATATATATATATATATATATATATATATATATATATATATATATATATATATATATATATAAACACAAATTATTTTAATTCTTCGCGACTCATACATACACATATATATATATATATATATATATATATATATATATATATATATATATATATATATATATATATATATATATATATATATATAATGAAAGTATTGTGATGATCCATCCACATGTGGGTGCCCGTGTTCACAAAGCGTCAATGCCTTCACGGTTTCCAATTCGTCTTCTAGATAAATATATATATATATATATAGAGAGAGAGAGAGAGAGAGAGAGAGAGAGAGAGAGAGAGAGAGAGAGAGAGAGAGAGAGAGAGAGAGAGTGTGTGTGTGTGTTTGTGTGTGTGTGCCTGTTCTGTTGGTATCGCTTTAAACGTTTTGTTTGTTAGCACACTGTTACTACTTATAAAGAAAAGTACTAATAAATAAGACAAGACTAGGATTCTACGGTAGTTGTTAAATTGTTTTTCTTTGGGTCTCATTTTACATTTTTACGCTATAAGTTTGTCTTTCATTGACAAAAAGATACATTCACTAAGTTTTGATGAAAAATTATCTAATAAATCTCTGTCCAAGGCGTACATACATATACACAGATATTCGATAAAAAGATTCTTTAGTGATTGAATATGTATCGACGTACAGCACTTTCGAATAACAGCTAAGTCGCTTCATTTAATGGATCTCAAGAAAAGATATGCAAAGAAATCAAAATGTCTCCATGCGCCAGATAGAAATATTTCGCAATGCTAGAATTATTCTATTTCCCAAAAACTATGTAATACCCAAAATGTAAAAGGCTATATAGCTACACGAATTAAAATCAATGTTGTTCAATTCCTCCCATGTAAATACCTAAAATCGTTATTTGGATCATTCGAATAAATAGACTAATCTACCATACAAATGGTATGATACAGAGATTTCGATAATAAAGTATAGAAAATGTACTATTTAAAGAAGAGATAAAGTTGTGAGGAGGAAAATGTTATGAACGAGAAGACAAGTAATCCTTTAGCCATTGTAGAACTTTGCCCTTAATACTTACATTTCTAATTTTTGTAGCAAATATCTATACTACACTTTATCGAATGCTTTTGAAATATCACAGATAACTACAAAAATGTTTAAATGTTAATTTGCGTTAGAGTAGATGGTGGCGCACAACTCAAATACTTTGTGAACAGTTAAATGACCTCCTATAACACCAGAATAAAATTTTAACAACTGCTTGTGTTTAAGAAAGGAGATATAAATATGTTATGTATATAGATTACCCTTTCAAAGACTTTACCTACTCAACTTAACAAAGCAACAGGTCTATAGTTAGACGGAGCAGATTTATCAATTTGAAGAAAAATGTGAGCTAGCAGTCATTGACTTTGATATATCCCGTCATCTAAAGACTTGTTGAAGAGCTTAGCTAAAGGCACACACACTGGTGATAGCAGTTTTCCTGTAACATTTTATGATTGATCATGTCAGGAGTAGAAGCTTTTCAAACATGGGGATTTATTAAAACATGTTTTACACATTTACGTGTAATAAAAATTATCCAAAGAGCTAGAACACCTTTCCTTGAAAAATAATATATCAAAGGACGAATCATCAAGGCTTGAAACTGAAAGGAAGAAATTGTTAAGAGCATTTCTATAAGCTCTTTTAGAGACACATACACAGCCACTATCCAGATCAACTAGAAAAGGGATTTCAGTATGAGGACTATTTATTTTTGTCAATTTTCTAACTAGCTGTCTGAAACCTTTTGTATAAGATGCATTAATGCCATCAAGTCATCCACTAACACTACTAAAATCTTTCTCTTATAGTATTAATTAAGATTATTAGCATGGTTTCTTTGTTTTTGTTTTTGTTTTTTTTGTAATTACTTTATCACTCTGCGTCTTTGAGTTTTTCATTTACTTTATTATTTTATTATTTATTTTATTTGCTTGTCTGTACAGTCGGTCACGTGTTGGTATGTCACTGTTAAACCAAGGTTTACCCTTAAGACGTAAAACAACGTCTTTTTGTTAAACGGACTCTTGCAATTTGTTACGGCACTGCATGCTTCATTGACAGATAGGTTAGATACATCCTTGTCAAAAAAGCGTATAAATACGTAAAAGTTGTTGAAGTCTGTTTGTTAAAAGTGTTCTTTATTTAGAGGTTGGTTCCTATCAGACTTTATCGGTGTTTTCATGCCCTTGTCAAGATTTTTTCACTTATATTGAGGCAGTCCGTTCCTGGATGGTAAAATAAACAAAATACCCTACGTTATCTTCGTTTAACAAAATGACACATATTCTAACACTCGCATCTGTACCGATTTGGAGAGGGGTCGAAGCTGTGATCTGTAAGCGTGAGTTATACTAATCGATCACAGAGAACTCTGTATTTAAATAAGAGTTAATTTAAAAGAACATATTTTTTAAATATTTTATTTATTTATTTATTTATTTATTTGGAAACATATACCTTCTGGTAAAGACATAAAAGACATAACAAAGAAGTATGGGATATTACATACCTATCTACGGCTATTGCAGCTAACGTGTTAACTGAAGCACATACAGATACTCCCTGTAGATAAGGTGTTACACGGCACATAAACGGACCAAACCTCCAACCTGTCAACAGAAAAAACAAGTGAAATCAGAAGTTAAAATTACTTGATAATGCAAAGTTACTAAAGTATTTTTCATGATATTATCCATGACATATCTTACCCCTAAAATAAAATAATAATAATAATAATAAATCGATAGACATAATATTTATGAATTAACAAATAATGTCCAAACAAAATTTCAGCGTAACAAAAATTATTATTATTGTTATTATTATTATTTTTCGATTGTACAAATCATTTGATTTTACGTAACGTTCGTCATTTACGTAACGACGTCTCTAGATAATTATCCAGGCGTGTGAAAATGTCGGACTATCAATGCTACTGCTCCAACCTGCAAACAACAAGCTAAGCAAAAATATTTGTCATTTTTATTAATCAAAATCGTATAAGCTGAAAACACCAGAATGAGAAAAAAATTAGAATGTTTATTTTCTAAATGTTTCTGTAATGTTTCCATTAGATATTTATTTCATTTTTTGAATTTGCCACAGCATATTTTCTTTTAAAAAAGTAACAAACATCCAGTGATAATGCATGGTCGTGATGAATATCGGATTATTTCCATCTCGTGTTCTTTTTTGCAATAGATGATGGCACCCGATACCTTATGCAGGACTACGAAAATTTGATCATGTATATAAAGTTTATCAGTTTATCTTGGTTAATTTCATTTCATATACAACTTACATTTTTTACTGTCATATTTATCTTATCATTACCAGTTAAACAAAATGTTGTCATTTATATTGCAAGTTAAAAATTTTTGAACACAGACACTAAAGTAATTCACTTGCGCCTTAGCCTTAGGACTGCAAAATATAATCGTTAGATTTGAAACAAATACATATTTAGAAGAAAATCATTTTATTTATAAGTAAAAACTGGAAAAAGTTACTGGTTACTGTCAACTAAACATAACATGCAATTATCAAAGTTTATAAATAAAATTGGTAATAAAACTCCCGATAGAGGACGTATAATGGAATTTTTAGAGTAGATTATAGTATCCCTGAAGAGTAACTGACCATCAAATCTATTTTAAACCCACCTGCACTCAAAAAGCATTCCGTCGACATCAAGTTAAAAACAAGTTGTTCTTGTAAGTTTGTATTGGTTGGCTGGTTACCCGGTAAATGCTTCGTGTGGCATATGATGTTTATCTGGGTGATTGCGGGCATGTGTACTAGTAACCACTATAGGTGCGGACTAGGTCAATGCAAATCAGAAAAACTTATTTCAAATTCACGATCAACATTGACTTCCATTTAAATGAATCTTTGAGAATAACGAGACAAAATAAAGAGGAATAGCAAATTGACATGACTCGAAACATTCGACCAATCAAATAAATCAACCTTAAATGCGGACAAATTATAATTTACTAGTCGGTGTGTATCATAGGAAACATAACATAGAAAATTCTAATTTGAATAAATGCAATGTTTCAGTACAGTGACCCATAAACATGTTTTAATAAATCTTACAAGTAAGGGGATCGTTATCAGGACCAACCCATCTATACGAACCAAAAATCATTCAAGAAAACGAATTAGATTAAATTAATGGACTCGAAATACATGATTTGTCAGACTTATCCATCTATATATACTGATGAGGCTGTTATAGAAAACATTCAATACATAATCTGATAATACTAAATTGCAAAATGCTGTCATATATCTTATCATGAATATATTGCTCAAATAACCAAGAAACGTAATGATTAGATTATGATGACTTTTTCATTCAATGACATTTTATTTATTTATTACAGGTATTATTAAATCTTTTTAACTTTAATAGCTAAGATGCCATTTATGAACAATACTGACACAATGCTACTAACATAAGACGGTATCATATCAACCGGTTTATTAAAGTGATCACGACATGCTGAAAGTCTTGGATATCTATCAAACTTGCTCATCATAATTACAAAAACACTAATCATCCCTCATTTATCATGCTGTAAAGATTGTCCATTCTCAATCAAACCTCTATTGTCATCGCAGATATAAGTGGAATTTAATGAAGCTTTCCATTACTGGAACTCCATTTAATAAAAGTACTGGCAGACGTGTCAAAAAAGATAAAGTACCATTTGTATTGATCAGCTTGAAATATAATACAGAATTTATAGGTATAACTGTTTCATTTTAATGATAAAGCTGTTTAATTACATCAAAAAATCGAAGGAATCGGTAACAAATGGTATTTCTCTTATTTAATGACCTTTACAGATATCCCAAGGGCGTATTTATGTTGATGACAATTGAAGTTACAAGTAATTTGAGGTATTTACTTGACTAATAAGCCATTGACCCGAATTATTTTTAAAAAAGACACCACCAGATTTTTGTCTGTAGTCTCACTATATACACAATCAGTAACAACCACTGCTTTAAAATTCCACTAAATCTGAGAGAAAAATATGTTTATTACAAAACTAAACATTTCATTAAAGTGTCAGCTACATTTCATAATAAATGACAAATATTAAAGAATGCAACCTCAAGTAAGATATTTTACGTCCGACCACATTTGTTGGTACCTGACAAATAGCAATGCTAACAAAAACACAAAACTGCAGACAAACGTATTTGACAAAAAGAAGTACTATTAAGAACATAAAACAGCAATAACAAAAAGAAATGTGACGAAGCACAGTTATACCAAGACTACAAATCAACAAACACGTGTAATTGACGTATACACAGTGCTACAATGAACACCAATAGCACTCTTCTATCATTTACTTCGTTAATTCTCTTCATCATATTTAGTGTCAACATGATGGAATCATTCTTTTCGGTTTTTGTGCTAGCAAGGTTAGTCTCTTCCAGGTCTTTCTCAACTGCTTATTCCTTCTTCTTTGTTTGTCTTATGGTACTTTTTGGTCTCTCTTGTTTTATCTTGTCTTTGAATATTTAGGTGAGGCTCCGTCTGGTCTTTTTTATTCAAAGTACATGTCCTATCCAACACCATCTACTTTTTACTTCTTTTGTTATGTTCACGGATATTCTTGCTTCCAGATTTTTATTACTAATTATGCTGGTCCATTTTATGTTCAATATACGCCTCAGACATTCTTCCATCTAATAATCGTAATTTATTTCAATTTCTTTTATTCCTCCATGTTTCCAACCCAAACAGTATCACAGATCTTACATCGCTCTTATAAGTCCAAGTTTCGTAGATGTAGACTTCCAGATGTTCTTAAGTTTATTGTAAGCTGCATATGTTTAACCTATTCTTGTGTTCACTTCTTTTATGATGCCCTCGTCCTCTGTCAGGGTGCTACTTAGGTAACATAACGCGCATTTTAATTCCCCGTCTTTAATTTTAATCTTGTTTTTTTTTTTTTTAAATTCATCTTACTTATAACAAAACTTATTTTACTAAACATTAAGTTCTTTCCAAAAATATGGGAGTTTGTAATAAGATACTCCTGATTCTTTATGTCCAAGTCCATATTTGGATTAAACCTAAATTATGACATCCAATATACGTTACATCAGAATCTATACAACAAACGGGATGACTTCAATTTCTCTAGTGTCAACTATCCATTTCTTTGCTGTAATATCTTTGCTTCTCGTGTATGGTGATATATTTCACAGTTAATACGGTATAGTGGACCTTGTTCCCATTGCAGTGACTTTCTAGAACGAAACAAGCTGCTTACATTTTAATTGTTTATTCAATGATATATTGCAAGCCTAGGCAAATCAAGGCCCTTGAAAATTGTTATGACCGCCATCACAATATTGTTAATAAGTATGAAGTCACTTTATCCAAACCTATACTGGATTGTCTTTTCTGTACACTTCAACATATTTAAAGTATTACGTTTTTCGGCAAACGAAATTACTTTTCCGATAATTGCTTTTCTGGCGATAGCTTTTCTATACGTTTTTAACACATACACACACACACACACAAACACACACACACACACATGTATAGAATTATGTTTCTTGAAATGCTACAACAACTTGTCTTTTGTTGCCCATAGCGTTAAAAGTATAAATATAAGCCATTCTTCTTTAAAAAAAATATAGGTAAACAGGTAACATCCTATTCATGCAGATTTTACTTTACTTAGAACATGGTGTTGTTGGGCTTCTACATGTAATTCCTGATAGTTTATGCCGTTTTACATGTTCTTTTAATGTTTGAGTTCACAACAACTTTATCATAAATAACCACGGCTTTGTTTCCTAATGACTGCTTTTTGACCGAATAAAATGATAGGTATTTCAAAAGTGACAAAAATGCTCCGATTGATATTCATCACGTTGTTAAAGTTGCAGTAAATTAAGTACACCGATCAAATTACATTGTATTCATAAAAATCGCCAATCTCATAAAATATTCAATCTCGGTTACATGTATAGTGAAACAAAATAGAAAAACATAAAATAATTTATGCGCATGATGTAAACAAAACATTTTTCTGTTTTTATTGACAATATTTTTCCGCTTTTTTGCAGTTTGAATAAATAGCCCTAATAGATAACAAGTTAGGATTTAATTGCAAATCTTATGTAATTGATAAACATCTATCAATATTGAAGAATTCAACGTCAAGCCGTATACTAAAGTAGTACATTCGACAGAATTAATCAGTCATAGAGCTTCGTTATTAGCTTCATTTGTCTGAGTTTTATGAGAAGTAGAATTTCAATTAGATATCACGACAAACCCGTTATCGATCACTTGTCACACATCAAGTTTTTAGTTCAACTTTATAATATGATATGCTTATAAATAAACCTTAAAACAAATTTTCTGTATATTTGCATGTAAATGTTTGTTCAAAGCAATTTAATGTTCTGTTGTTGTTTTTTTTCGAACAACTTATTTAACAGAATCAGACGTTTTTGCACGATGACCGGATAACTATACTGTACAGATAAGTTTTAACATGACAACTGACAGAATTAGAGGTAATAGTTGTTCAAGTTATTTAGTATGTAACCTCAACGGTAGATGTAGAATTTGTGCACTTAATTTGTATACAACAACCACTTTTATATTTTAAAAGTTATTTGATATTTATTAACCCTTTAAAATTCATGTTTACCGAATTTTACTAGTCGCAGCTTTACACTTTTTTCTATTTATTACTTGTTTGGTGAAAAAATAAAGCCTTGGGGCTTTTATTCTGAGTCCTTTAGCCTAACACATTGAATAAATAAATAAATAAATAAATAAATAAATAAATAAATAAATAAATAAATAAATAAATAAATAAAAAAATAAAAAAATTAAGGAAGGAAAGAAATAATATAAATAAAAAATAAAATGATATATCCTTTGAAACTTATGAAAATATTATTCAAGTGTATGAATTAATACTATAAATAGTTTGAATAAATACAAATATACAAATTTAAGAAGTTAAAAATTATAGAATAAATATTTTTTTAAAAGTATAGGTGATTTTTTATGAAAACTAGTGACGTTCCGTATACTAAAATACATGAAGGCTGACGTGTTACGTATATATTTTATAAAATCATACAAGTTTTACTTGTACAACTCTGACGTCTTATACTGAAGTGACAGTTGTCATTATATTAAATCGTATCACGTTGATTACAATTCTAAAACAGAGGTACGAAGTGTAAGCCGTTATTGGTCATCGTATTTTTGTAAAACTCTGACTATAAATGTATAGAAAGGAAGTCGGTTATTATTTATTTAGGTTATTAAGTTTTATTTTTATTAACCATTTATTTTTTGTTAGTAACTGTGGAGTCTTTTAATAGTGCCGTCACCTAGTACTGTAGGTTATTTACCCCGTATTGTGATATTGATTCTACTAAACATAGCAATCAGTAATATTTCTCATACATTTATAATATTTTTTTGTATTTTGGTTCTTTTACTCAATTGGCCAGTCTTGGTACCTGGTCACTTGATTAGCATTTATTATTATTTCAACCTGTATGAAAGAAACCTTAGGTCATTGAAAGAACTATTTAATGATTTACTATTTTCTTCAAAATTCATTTTATCAGACTTCAGTATATTTTAAGTCAATAATAAATTATTTTAAAAAAGGGTAAATAAATTATGATCATTATAACGTAAGCAACAAAACATTTCATTTCATTTAATTTCAGAACATTGTTTTCGTGTTTGGACGATTAAAAATAACACGTCTTCTTTGTTTTAGTTGTGTAAACGTGCGTGAAATACATTTTATTTCAACTATAATGAAATTTTAAAACAGTCCAGCATTGTAAATTTTTTACGTCTATGATCTCATAGACAAAACTTTTTTGGACGCATACGTCACACGTCATACGTCATTACCCCTTAGAAACCACTGACGTCGGTTTCCTGACAACAAGGTCAAATATTCAGTCTGCCGCCATATTTTTCTAACTTGACGTAACCGGTATTATTTGTTTTCTTTATTAAAACGCGAAATGTATGTAGAATTAGTCTTAAGATCTGCAGTCATAAATGATGATCGTGATGACAGCAGCGAATTTGAGGTTTTGTGAACCGGAAGGTGCATCATATCAATTATGGAAATGCCACACTGATGACAGGGAAATGTTACAACTCAAGTACAGGAATATCAACGGTTGGCTACCAGCTGGAACCACTTTATTTTTTACTTCTGAAAGTTGCTGTATTGTTTATAGTGGTAACAACGTGTTATTGTTTGATATTTTTTTACGGGTTAACATTTCCGCTTCGAACTCGGATGCCTCATTTTGTCCATACATATCTTGCCCCTCCCCCAACTTGAAGCCATCGTCATTTATATTTTAAAGCGCAGTCGCGAACAACTAGTGTTTGCATGTTTTCAAGCTCCCTTTTAAACTGATTTCAATATATGCAAGTGATACATGTACATACTACACACATGCACACCGAACGATTTAGAAATGGCGGTAAAACTAGCGTGCAAAGGTACCTGGCGGTAGTTATAGGCATCCAGCTGCATTGCATTGAGATTAATGCACAGTTCTGTACTTTCTTTAATGTGTGAAGTTGTATAAAAAGATAAGGTTAATGTTGTAAAAATTGTATTTGTATTTGAATTTAATTATGAATTAAATCTAGTTACAAGGAATAATTGTAATTTTTTTGGTCTATGATCCCATAGACCGAAAAAAAATTACAACGATTCCCTAAATTTTTGGCAATGTAAAGTACATGTATTCATAGGTACAATAACTGACAGCGCTATATATTTAGGTTTTCAAAACAAGGCTTTCAATAGTTAATTAAATATGTTTTTGTAACACTACAGATTCTTTACATGAACAAAAAATAAAAAATTAAATTAAAAAAATATATGTTTTTATAACCCTATAGATATTTTACATGAACAAAAAATAAAAAATAAAAATTAAAAAAAAAAAAATTAAAAAATTACTGGAAACAATTTGTTAATACTGATTGTAACGAAAACTCAAACTTATCGCAATCTTCTCTTCACTTGTACTTCAACAGCACTAATGTTACATACAGTTGAGTAACTTTAATCTTGTTATTATTATTATTATTATTATTATTTAATTTATCATTATTTTATTTGTTAAATAAATTTATTATTATTTTATTTATTTATTTAACAAAGCCACGTATATATGACTACATGTTGTTAAATACTTGGGATGGATATATTACAAGAGGCACATGGGCCTTAACGCTCACTTGAGTAATGTACAAAATTGTTTGCAAAGTGCAATAGACAATATATTAACAAAAAGTGTATAGTTTTTGAGATAATTAGCAATTAAGTTTTCTAATGCAGCTATGACCTTAAACTTTGAACCTGTAAGCTTGACCTATATATGAAATGATTGGCATATCAACTACTACAGTATTTTCATACACATGCCTTTACAAAAAGTTTATAGTTTTTAAGATAATTAGCAATTACGTTTTCTTATGCAGCTATGACCTTGACCTTTTTAACATGTGACCTTGAACCATATATCAAAATGACCGCCATGTCAATACATACAACATTCTAATATACATGCCTCTACAAAAAGTCAATAGTTTTCAAGATTATTAACAATAAAAAAATCATATCCTGCTATGAACTTAACCTTTAAAAATATGACCTTGAACCATATACCAAAATGATCGTCATGTCAATATCTACAGTATTCTAATATACATGCCTATAAAAAAAGTTAAAAGTTTTCAAGATATTGAACGATTCACCTGTGAACTTATTACCTTGAACCATATATCAAAATGATTGTCATTTCAATACTACAATATTCTAATATATAAGCTTATACGAAAAGGTTATTGGTTCCGAGATGATTAACAATTTCAGTCTTCTTTTGCAACTGTGACCTTGGCCTTTGAGCTTATGACCTTGAGCTACATATCATAATGACCGTTGTATAACAACCTACAATATTCTAATATACATGCCTATGCAAAAAGTTAATAGTCTTCAACATAATTAACGATTTAAGTCTTCTTATCTTGCTATGACCTTGACCTTTGAATTTATGACCTTGAAATATATATCAAAATGACCGTTGTATAATTACCTACAATATTCTAATGTTCATGCCTCTATAAAAAGTTAATAATTTCAAGATAATTAACGATTTCAGTTTTCTTTTACAGCTGTGACCTTGACCTTTAAACTTATAACCTTGAGCTATATATCAAAATGTCCGCCATGTGAACACCTACAATATTCTAATATACATGGCTATACAAAAAGTTAATAGTTTTCAAGATAATTAACGATTTTAATCTTCTTTTACAGCTGTGACCTTGACCTTTGACTGTTGTATAATTACCTACAATATTCTAATATATATTCCTATACAAAACGTTAACAGTTTTCAAGATATGTTGACAAATATATAATTTTTTGCAATTTTTCCACCAAGTTCCTTGCTATTTTCCCTTTTGAGCCCCTTGGCTCTTGTGCAAATCTGAAACTAGATGACCTAAGAATGTTATAAATGAAATAAATAAAGTATATCTCTAACATTCAGAGAAGATTTTAAAAGTTTTTCACTATTTCCCCCTTATTGGGCCCCAAGGGGACAAAACTCCTTCATTTGTGCAAATCTGAAAGGCTTTACCCCGGCATGAAGTAGCCAAGTTTCATCAAATTTGGCCCAGTGGTTTTGGAGAACAAGATTAAAATGTTTAAAGTTTACAGACGACGACCGACGCGCGACGGACAACGGCCGACGCACGACGGACAACGCATAGGATAGATAGCAATATCTCATCTTAGCTTTCAGCTCAGGTGAACTAAAAGGGCTTCTAATAGCACTTTAACTTCCCACTACTGAACAATATATTTTAAGCCTAACTTGGATTATAAACTATTACCTTCCACAAGAGAATATAAAATCAGTTCCTAGTCAAAGACTCAATGATACTATAACATCACACTAAAACATTATATATACTTGGCAGGGTGACATGTAAAATATTTTTTATAACTAAATTTTGTAAAAAATAACAAAGATCAGTCTTTTTATGTCATTAATTGGGGTACGGCAACTGACCATAGAAGTAGAAGAATGCTATATCTATTTATGGATCCTTAAAAACATGGAAACAATGGTACTGTTTTGAATACTTCACATAAGATTTATAGAATTCACGTGTTTCAAGGATTGTATGGACTAGAGACAATATCTCTTCAAAAAGGGCAAGTTGCCGAACTTGAACGATTTTGTATGACAGTACTTAGACAGCTACAGTCATCAGCAGCTAGAACAGTATGTTGTGCTAAAATAATGTTACTTTAAGCCATTCCAATATCAGCAGAGATACATAAGAATCAACTGGCACTGTAATATACTATTACATAGTGTAAATGAAATACTACATCACCCTATGTTTCGACAAGTAGCAGTGGCACTTACATACCAACTGAAGCTTTTTCTCCTCCATTCAGGATGTCCTGAAGCAGCAACATCTTCCTCCTATCAAAAGTTAAATAAAGTCGACACAAGCAATCTATTCTGAAAACTTATAACTCAAGAAAGTCGGTAATGTAATTTGATCGGACAAACTGAGAAAAAAATGCCCATATACGGTGTTAATTTTTTTTTAAGAAATCTACTTAACAGGCACAATAATGTTACAAAAAAACAAAAAAGAAATTTAATAATGAACCGGACCAAAAAAAGTTAACTATGCCAATTTCAAAAAGAAACTTTCCAACACAACCCGATTTTGTATTCTGCATTATATTCCACAAGACATGGAAAACTATAAGAATTACAACACATTATTATCAGTTGAACCCCACCGACCTTTGTAACCAAACTGACACTTTCCTACACCAGAATTTGCCAGACTGCGATTCGAACCAAAGCGCCGAGGTACTGTGATTCATGAGCGCGCGTTTAAAATCACTTCATCACTGGGACTCCTGCAAAAGTTGAAAAATGTATTTGTCCCTTAGAACGCTCACGAATATCAAAATAATAATAACAATAATAATAGCACAATTATTTTGTTGAAAATGTATTTAGTGGACCAATATATCTCCAAGTCGCTTGTCAAGTAATGTGCCTTTGAAATAAGAAAATTTATAGTTGCTTACTAGATGAATATCTCCAATTTAACCGGAAATTCCACTAATTTCGCTTACATCATTAAATGTGGTTATGGTCCATCAAACTTTATTAGAACCTTGTTTTTTTTTGCATAAGTCTAGGAATTTTAAATCACTGTTTAATTTCAACTGCACGCAATGTTTAGCTGTTTTCAGTTTAAGATACACAAACAACAATCGACAAAGACATAAAACAAAATATTACAAGTTAATTTGCTATATACCTCGTAATAGACCTAAAAGTGTGAATTGCAAATTTCCGAGTGCTATAACAAATCACCGTCAATCGGAACCGCTTTAATGATGTTATGAATCCATTTAAAAAAATAAATAAATAAATAAATAAAAAATTAAAAAAAAAAAAAACAAAAAAAAAAAAAAAAAACAAAAAAAAAAAAAAAAAAACCTAATAATGAATGCAGTGTGTAGGTACAGTCTTTCGTACGAGGTCGAGTCCTATTTTTAGTAGCCGGAATCACTTCGCACCAGACCTGATAGGAAGGGTTGTACTTATATATTTTTAATCAGTTTATCGGGAAAAAAAATACCAAAGAAAAACATTAACTTTGGTCATGACAAATATGTGACGTTACTGACAAGTTCCATTCTCAAAAAGTTCAAAATGACCTATTTTAGTCCGTTTCGTTGCTGTAGGTTATCAAGCGAGGCCCTTTTTCGTTTTTGATAATTAAGGCTTGTAATTGCGATGAATATAGTGGCATTGTGACACGTTTCCACAGAATATTTATTTGGCTGAATATAGACGATGAAGAACAATACAGAGAAATTGTCTCTGTGTTGTTTGAGTGTTTACATGTGTGACTGCTATTACACAATATGTTTGACATTCTTTTCTGCATGGTGTAGCTGGATTATTATATACAATGGAATATTTTATGACGGGACAATTGTTGAATTGTGCTTTGGTCAATTCCTGGATTAAGAAGGCGAGTACGTGTTGTTTTTCTGGTGCCTGTATCGATAAATTTGCAGATGATGCCATGTTTTAATCATTGTAACAATGTTCTGAAACGGGTTTCCTGTTATGGCAAATCGCAAGGAATGATAAAATAAGTAATTACTATTCAATGCGCTTCCCGGAGATTCCCCATTACAAAAAAATATCGGACAAAAAGTGCACATGTACTTTAGTGCCAATGTTGTATCACTACAGTGTGGTAATGCAAGATTTTGTAACATAAGTATTCGATAAAACTTGTATTTTGTCATATCAAGTAGAAAAAACTAGTCTAATGTTAGATAAAATGATGAGACAAAGTAATTAATGAATCCTCAGTCTTCAATCTTATAAAACTACTTTTTTATACACAGTAAGAAAGAGCAATCAAAACAGTCTTTGATTTGTTAAAATAAACTGATGTCTGCGTAGAAAGCACAAAAAGGTTCTTGCTTGTTTCTTTGGTGATATTGTAAATACCTTAATCCAAAAACTCAAAGAAAACGTTAATTTCGTAGATCTTTCTGTACGTAATGACATTTACATACGAAAGGCAATTTATACGATATCGTAAGTTTGACTATACTGATGTCTTTTACGTTTTACACAGAACATGCAAGTCCTTTATTATTCGTTGGTGTTATAATTTTTAATAAATGTTGTAATTTTTTACGAATGCAACAAATAAATAAATAAATAAACTTTAAAACACTAAACGGTTTAGACCTTAATTGTTTGTACAAAATTAAATTAGCTTACATGATGCTCAACGTCAACCTTTCATGTCATATAATAGCATTATGTTTTTGCGTATCGGGTGCATCAAAAGGAACAATATTTTGTTCAAAAGGAATGTAATTACATACCTTATTTTTGTCTTTGTTCAATAACTTAATAAATTTCGATTAATTTCGAAAGAAAAGCAAACTTCAGTTCGTTTTCTGCATTTGTTCACATTGTAAACACATGCATATCCGGTACAGGATATTATTTTATAACATAACAGATTTCAAAGAACATTTTACCGATTATTGTTTAACATTTTTGAAACCGTTTAATATTAATATGGCGTGCTAAGAAGTATTAGGAAACGCCACAAAAAGTTGCTTAGTGCATTTGATAACTGTAGAATTAGAAACTATATATAAATATCCTACCTGTACCTAGTTTCTGTCAGCATCATAGGTCAATTCTGATTGGTTTCTTTGTGACCTAATAAAAACCAACTTTTGACAGTCTAAATTCATTTCATGTCAGCATAAGAGCAATTTTCCCTTTGACCAAGGTAAATAACGACCACTTAATATTTAAGATTTCATATTTATCACTAACGGAAAATAAGGACACAAGTAAAAATTGTTTGATACTGAAATATTTGATTTCTAGGAACAAGAGTATAGTAACTTATTTGACGGAAATTGTAAGAAAGTTTCACTAAAGGTACAAATTGTCGCCGGTCGGTACTTTGTGACACCCCAGCAAATTTGTAACTTATTCCACAGTACATATTGTTGCCTACTAATGTGATTTATAATGTTCACGGATGATGATGATGATAGCATTTTCACAAAAAGACAAATTTATTTTAGTCAAACGAACGCAAAATTTGGACATGGACCATCAACACTTCATCACTTACTTTTAAGAATAGCAATTACACTTTAGACTGTTGTGCTGAAATTATATACTGAGTTTATGTATAGCTCACTTTTTCACTGCGTGAACTTGTATAGAGATACGTTGTCGATAAATATAATGAAAACCATGACCTTAAGCTCTTAGGTTAAAATTATTTTAATTTTTTTGTTTTTAGTTTTTCCAGTTTAAAAATTGCAAATATGAAACTACCCACATCCAAGTATTTGCATATTTAATAAAGGCTTAATTTCCTATGCATTTTGTATAAAAGTCTTTTTTCGTACAGACGGATTAATATGTCGTCACAAACAGCAGGTCAGTCAAGATAACAAAGAATGTGGAACTTGTAATCATTTTGTCGGAAGCAAATTTGCTTTTACTTGTAATGTTTAATATTAAGAAGATTACGTAACATTTTACTGAGCTATTAATCATTCTATTTGAACTTTTATATTTTTAAGCAAAAAGTAAAGCACAGCAATGTGCAAATGTTATAATCAATAAAAAAAGTACATTTTAATTCGGAAAGGTAATTATGATATAATATAATATTGTTCAATGGCATTTAACTAATACTAATACTACTACTACTAATAATAAGAATGAGGATGATGATAATAATAGTGTTTTACAACTATCTTTCACAACTTAAATCTAAACATGTTCTTTTTTTCAAAATTATTACAAAACTATTACAGAACTTCTGCAAACAAATTAATATGAAACATCACAAATTATATATCTGCTAAAAAGGGAGTATTTCGGTCTTGCACGAAATTTGTTCTGGCTGATACCTACAAACAATGCTTAAATAATGAAACTGGTAAACTGAGAGAGAGGGAGGGGTCTAGCACTGGGATTTGTGCTGTCTGTTTAATTTTCTTTATTATTAAAACAGACAACAGTTAGAAAAGGTAACCGTTTCTGGTGTTCCTAAAATAAAGGATTGAAACAATGTCTTTATGTTTTTGTCGTGTGATGCATTTTTACTCTGATATTGATAAACTTTATACTGTTTTTATTGACACCTTTTAGCTTTACTACTGTATTACGTGCGGCAATGACGGTAACTGTCATGTCTTAAAATTAACTATTATCACTGTAATGGGAATCTTAAACAAATTTATGATCGTCGAACTTTCATCTTATCAAACATATCACTGTAATGGACATTTTCAATAATCTGATAAAATGGGAACTTTTATCTCTACCGACAATCTAAAAATACAATTTTCTTCTATTATAATTAAGTTAAACTGAAAAAATAGTGTATGTCGTTTTTAAGCTTAGAAATGGAACAGCGCTTTTTTCAACAATTGTATGTTTTATCCAATTTTTTCTAGTTGCATTACTGCGTGTTAACGATGTACATAATAATCTCCAGTTATACTATGTTCATATTGGTATTTAATTAAAACTGCTACGATAATATAAAACGAAAGTTTGTTATAATAGAAATAAACCTCTCTTAAAACATTACTTCAACCATATAAAATAATCTTAAGTAGAAAACTTTAAAGGTGCTATTTTTTGTTTTCAAAAACTAAATTGTATTTTTCCACTTCAGATATCAAATTACAATTTTAGACAGCTTTATTTAATTACAAATATAACCGATATTGAAGCATTTCAATGTGAGCCGTGTGTGGGTTTAACTTGAAGATAGCTATATGTAGAGCTAATTTGAGCACGTAATCGGTTTTCTATCAGTTATCAGAAAATTTAAAAAAAAAAGTTTTGTCATTGTTAGAACAGGAAGTCAATATAATTATCAACCTTTTAAATGTAATTGTAAACATCGCCTACGAGTTCTTTACAAAGCACGGAAAATAAGCTTATTATGTTCAATTTTTAAAGAATCGTTTATCATCAGTAATATGGTAACAGTTTGACAATACATCTGATATTCGATCAAAGAAGTAGGTCTGATATTAATAGGTTTTCAACACACGGAAAAATCTTTTTACCATTTTTTTTTTAGAAAAAGATTCTGTAATGGCATAAATAAATGAAGAATGAAAAAGAATAATGATGTTTAACCACTATCATAGTCAAAAGTGTTTAAATTTTATCGAGGCGACCCAGGGGAGAGTTATTTGAGGTAACAAGAGGATACCGAAGAAACCATTAACCATCAACGAAATTCTCGCGCTAGGTTCTCGCCGAGACAGAGTCAGGCAAACTCGAGAACTTGTAAATTGGCGTTTGGGAATTTACTCATTGAGGACATCTTTTTACAAGAAATTTTATTTAGTTGTTTAATAGATTTGGATGTATCGATGGATTGTAGAAACGATACCAGTTTGTTTCAACATTTACTATCTACATCAATCACTGTAAGAAGATTACTTGTGTTACCTCTTAAAGGTATTTTCTTGAGCATTGTACAGCATAACCTTTTCAATGCCAATACTGAATATTAAATATTAAATTCCCATAGAGCTTTTTATTCTATTATTGACTTGTTATTTTTCTCACTACATTGTGACATAATTTGTAATCTTGTTAAGGGATCTCTAGAATTACTTGATATTTTTTTTACTTAGCTAGCTCGAAACACTTTATACACTATCCTTATAATCTTATTATTAAAATGGTTTGATTCATTTCTATTTAAAAAGCAGTAGTTTGTACAGAATAATTTGATCAAACTCGTAGTTACAAACTACTTAATTCAATCATGTGATAACGTCATCTCACTAAAACCCATAGCCAATGCAAGAAGTAACGTTGAAATGGAGTAGAGTAAAGGTGTTTTATACCAAGTTAAGAATTTTTTCAGTTATATAAAGGCAGTCAGTTCTAAGGTTCGTGAAGTACAACGAATTTTCAGGAAAAGACTACTGACCTTTGGTATGCAAACACATCGAGAAAACCACATACAATAAAAATTATATTTATATTTGCAATGTAAAATATGACTCTAAAGCTGTACTATTGATAAAGATTCGATATGTTTAAATTAGTTTGCTTAACAAAGTGGAATTTGAAAAGCAGTAATTATGTTGATAAGATATATATATATATATATATATATATATATATATATATATATATATATATATATATATATATATATATGAATAAAAAAATAACAACAGGTAAAGTTCAAAATTACATTTCCGCAAGTACTTTCATACGTGTGTGTCGCAATCTTCAGGCGAATGATTTATTATAATAACATTACATAGCAACATTACTATGACGTCACATAATTAAAAGGGCATAAACTGTAACACCCAACTTGAACTTTACTTGTAAAAGTAAAAACTTACTTTACATAATAAACTGTGAAGGGTGTAAAGAAAGTTACATCGGCCAAACGGGCAACAGCCTATGTGAACGCGTAAGAGTTCATAAGCAGCAAATAAGAGACCCAAGGACACGAAAAATACCACTCAGTAAATACTTAGAAGTCTGATGGTAACAATAATTTTAAGATTTTTCCAATCTATAAATGTATAGACGAAGATCAAACAAGAAGGTTTCAAGAGAACAGCACTTTATTGAGGTTTTTAAACCTAAGTTAAATGAAACATTTTGATTAACTCCCATTGTATTATTATCTCCCCTTTTAATTGGGTGACGTTATAGTGACGTCATAGTAACCTAGATTGAATGATTTCATAGATCACTCTGAGAAATTGTCTAGGCATTTAAGAATTAATCTTTAGAAAGTAATAACGCAATATCTATAAATTTCCGGTTTAGGTTTAGGTTTAAGTACGAACATTCCACTATTGCATAATTCAGAATACTAAACAATATATTAAGTTCCATAATGTACCAACTAAAACCTAATAAAATTTGTATAAAACTATTCCTTGCATTTAGAATCCAACGACAATCACATTGTTAAGAGTTTCCTAGTAACTATAATCCCGAGACATAAATAAATATACAGATATACAAAAAAAAAATTGAAACTAGTAAACATAAATGGAAAATAATGAACCATTTATCAAAATGATCGATAGAATAATATTTTTAAAGTTTCTAGGTGTCATATTATGCGTTTTGATTAAGTATTACGTAATTGCGACAAACTAACAAAGATTAGTACAGCCTTAAAGACAACAAGACAAGACAAGAAAAACGCCTCATGATTTCTTAATTTCCAACTTTTGACACACTTTTTATAACGGAAAAATAGTTTCAACATTCAGATTCCTGAATTAAAATCAAAACGTAAGAAATAGTACAAGCATATTACATCACACGAGTTGAGAAATGCAGATCTTATCAGGGACCTTTAGAAATAAAGGCGATTGAAGTAAAGGTTACGATTAAAATCTCAGCGCCTGTCTTTTTCCTGAATTTTACATTTTTATATGAAAAGCTTTAAGATGAATATCGAAAGATAAAAGCGTTTTTGTATTGTTTTTTGTCTGTTGTGACAAATTTCAGATTATTTGCTAATGTTTTTAATACCGTCATGCTACCAAGAGCTTAAGAATTATGTTGTTTTCCTTGGGCGTTTCATTTGCAATTGAGTAAAAGCCAAATTGTGAGTTATTTGGATTTAGTTATCTTACGTTTCTAAGATTGATTTTTTGTTGTGTTTTTATAACCTCGCACCAGCTATTCGCAACGAGAGCAACGATATTAATCTCTAAGAATTGATTTATAACAGGTTCGTGCATGCGTGAGATGTGCAAGTGTGTACTTAGGTCTGCCTTTTACGAGTAACCGTCCAGGGCGGCATTTTGTTTAGGTGCTAGTACATTTTCAACAAATAAACTAACAATTTGAGACGTTTTATAAGCTCCTAAACAAATACGTAAACCTTGGTGATGAATTGCGTCAAGGTCTTTTAAATATGATTAGCAAGCAGATCCAAATATAATGGATCCATAATCAAGTTTTGATCTGATAAGCGATCTGTACAAATAAAGAAATGTAGGTTGATCAACTACCCCGATTTGTATTGGATAAAACTTTTTGAATGTCTAATGCCTTTAGGCATTTTGCCTTAAGGATTTCATATGGGGTATAAAAGATAATTTGGAATCAACTAGGATTCCTAAAAAAAAACTTAGCTTCTTTTACAACTTAAATTAAACTGCCATTGTAATACAGCTCCGGGTCATTATGAATTTGGCGTTTGTTGAAAAAATGTATGCAACAAGTTTTTGTTTCAGAAAACTTAAAACCGTTTTCCAAAGGCCATTTTTTAATTTTGTAGAGGCAAAGCTGAAGTTGCCTTTCAATAGCATGCATACGAGTCTCTCTACATGAGATGCCAAAGTCATCAATATAAAAAGAGCCATCTATATTATTATTTAAAACTTTAGCTAAGCTGTTGATTTTGATACTAAGAAAGAGTAACAGGTGCTGAAAAATACCTGTGCTGAGGGACACCCGTCTCTTGCTCGAAGACATCAGAGAATGTTGACCCTAAACGAACTTGAAATTCTCGATTTTCAAAAAAGTTTTTAATAAAATTAGGGGTATGGTTTCTCAGACTCATGTCGTGCAGATTTTTAAGAATGCCATATTTCAAAAGTCGTATCATATGCCTTTTCTAGGTCGGAAAAGATTGAGACCGCATGTTGTTTATTAATAAAGGCATTTCTAATAAATGACTCCTAGGCAATCTAAGTGGTCTAAAGTACTTCTGTTGCGCCTGAAATTGCACTGATAGAGTGAGAAGATTGTTAGACTCAAGATAATAAACGAGCCTATTGTTAATTATCCTTTCCATGGCTTTACAAGCACAGCTAGTTAAGGCAATACGCCTTTAATTAGATGGATTAGGGTGTTCTTTACCAGGCTTAGGAATAGGAATAATAATTGCTATGTGCCAAGATAATTGGAAAGTATCACTCTGCCGAATATCATGAAATATATCGAATAGAGTAAAAAGACACTGAGGAGGCAAATTTTTAAGAAGTTGATAATGCACATCATCTAGGACCAACTGCCGAATCATGTGCTTTGAAAAGTGCATTTTGAAGTTCTTCATATGAAAATATATCATTATATTGCTCAGAATTATCTGATTGAAAGGACAATTTATTCCTTCTTGGATCTTTTGATATTTTTGAAAATCTGAAGTATAATTAGCTGAAGACATGTTTTTTTTATATATCGTCTCAGCATTTTTGTAAGAAATGCCTTTTTCAGATGTTAAAATTGTTTCATTTATTTTCAGGTGTTTAACATTATCGGAAAAACCTTTACCTTTAATTTTACGCACCACATTCCAAACTTTATTTAATGGTAAGAAACTCTTCTGCACTTTTTAGCACGAAAAATACGGAGCAACTGTCAATTATTTTGTGTTTGCGACTTATTAAATTATCTCTCAGCTTGTTTCCTATTTTTCCTAGCTTGTTTGTATTCCTCGTTATACCATGGTTTATGGATTCGAGGATTTGCAGAGGTTTTAGGAATGCAAGTATTAGCAATTTCTATAAGGACGTCAGTAAAACTCTGAATTTTATTTGTTTCATTTTCAAATCTATCAATAGAAATCTTTTCTGCACAGAGATTGCGATGCTGATTCAAATCAGCTTTCGAAAAATTCCATCTAGGTATAGTTGCATCATTTGCCCCAGATGTATATTTCAATACAAGAAGCCCATGGGCCTTAACCCTCACCTGAGGATATATCCAAAATTGTTTGCAAAGCGCAAAAGATAATATAATTGGTACTGAAACAGTAAAAGTTTTCTCAAGTTAAGAACTGCCACAAAACTTAATCAGAAATATATCCACTCACATTTTATTTATAAATAGCTTATATAATATGCATTAAGTAACTGTAATGCAATGAATAATTTCTAAATAATTAACAAATTTCAGTAAACTTGTGCAACTATTTCTTTGACCTTGGAACATATATGATCTTGAGATATATATGATTGTCATGTCAATACCTACAATACTCTAATATACATGCCTATACAAAAAGTTAAAGTTTTCAAGCTTATAAGCAATTTATGACTTCTTTTGCAGCTGTGACCTTGACCTTTCAACACATGACCTTGAACCATATATCAAAATGATCACTGCTGCAATACCTACAATATTCTAATATACATGCCTATACATAAAGTTTATAGTTTTCAAGAAAAATAGCAATTTAAGTCTTCTTTTGCAGCTGTGACCTTGACCTTTGAACATATGACCTTGAACCATATATCAAAATGATCATTGCTGCAATACCTACAATATTCTAATATACATTCCTATAAAAAAGTTTATAGTTTTCAAGATAATTAGCAATTTAAGTCTTCTTTTGCAGCTGTGACCTTGACCTTTGAACATATGACCATGAACCATATATCAAAATGATCGTCAAGTCAATACCTACAATATTCTTATATACATGCCTTTACAAAAAGTTAAATAGTTTTCAAGATTAGCTATTTCAGTCTTCTTTTGCAGCTGTGACCTTGACCTTTCATCATATGACCTTTAACCATATATCAAAATGATCATTGTCACAATACCTACAATATTCTAATATACATGCCTAAACAAAAAGATTAAAGTTTTCAAGCTAATGCACAATTTTAGTATTTATAAGCCAAAAATAACATTTCAGGGGTAACAACTCCTACGTGGATTATCATATAGTTACGCAACTTGGTACCTTTTTAAATGTTGTCATGCTGAACATTTTAACAATGTTTTAATTTCACATATCTCTTAATATTTGCTAGAAAATTGCCTAAAACTGAATAAATCACAAAAAAACATGACCTTGATTTGTGACCTTTACCCTTTTTAAAGGTTATTTGAAAAAAAAAAGACAAAACTGAAAACCTCATGTCATTATCTGTTCAAATGGTCAAGTTATAACAATTTGAAGCCATTTTACGAAATTTTTAAAATTAAACGCAAAAACGCGTAACCCATTTTTCGACCAAATTTCACGAAATGAACAAACTATAGGCGTAAGACCCTAGAGAAGCCAAATATCCCATCAAATATTTTCTCCCGTCATCGGTTTCGGAGAAGAAGATTTTTTAAGATTTTTGGACCCCTAGGTCACCTTGACCTAGTTTTGATAGCCATGGCAACGCCATGAACAAATCTGAATTGCACCGGCCATATATGCTTCTGACCAAGTATCATTGAAATCTGTCCAGCAGTTTTGGAGTTGAAAATAGGTGTTAACGACGAACGACACACGCACGCACGCACGCACATACACACGCCGCGCCATGCCATAAGCTCACATGACCTTTCGGTAAGGTGAGCTAGTAATTAGAAAATGATCGCTTCCACAACCATTATCATGGACTGTCCGTGAGAAATCATTCAGAATATTTGGATCAAGAATTGACAGATCTATCGATGCGTAAGTACCTGTCGCATCAGATAAAAAAAGATTGACCCATCATTTAATATGAAAAAGTCGTTGTTTGAAAGCAACGTTTCAATAATTTATTATCAAGTTGAGGACTTCCCAAAAGAGAATTATGACAATTAAAATCGCTAACTAAAAGAAATGGTTAAGGTAACTGGTCTATTAAGTTTTGTAAATTAGCAAACTGTAATGCAGAAGATGAAGGAATATTTATGGAGCATAATGTTATTGCAACTTGCAGCATCAATCTTACTGTAACCACTTGAAGATTTGAGAAATGGGACTAGGAATTATTCCATTGCGAACAAATATTGCAGCTCTTTCAGTATTGGGTGAAAAGGAATGATATTGGTTATAATATCGGAATCGAATATCTGTATTGGACTCTTTTATATAGGTTTCTTGAAGACAAAATACTACAGGATTAAAACCTTTAGCTAAAAGTGCAATTTCGTCCAAATTATTTCTAAAACCTCTGTAACTCCATTGAATTATATTTGTTTTATTCATTTTTATTTGGTGTTCGAATTGGTGATATTTGCTGAGAAGATGGAGTACATTCCATCTCCTCTGATGAAGAGACATCCCTTTGTCTCGCAAGAACATTCAATCGATGCAATAGATGCTTGGATTTAACGGGTGTAAAACCGTCTTCATCCGATGCTAAGAAATCTTTGAATGCTTCTTTTTATTTGTTGTTTATTTTCAACTGATGCAGTTTTATTCAATTCAGTTTTTGTTGCAGGTTTGTTTGCAGCATTGGGTGCAGATATTTTCTGCTCTTTTGATGTTAATTTCATTTCAGTTTGGGATTGATAGGATGTTGCGGATACTTTCTGTTGATTTAAATTTAATGTTTTAGCCTCTACATAAGAAATGTTTTGGTTTGTTTTTATTTTAAGAATTTCGTGCTGTGTTTTCCATATTTCAAAGTCTCTAGAAGATGCCATATGGTTTACATATTTTGGAGGAAGTGTACAGTCGTCACCTATGTGATCCTTTTATCCACAACAACAACATGCGCTTGTGTTCCAGAGCCATGACCTTACTTTTGGCATTTATAACATCGCAGTTGATTAGGTATATACTTATTCACCACGATGCTATAATAACCAGCCTTTTTATGTGTTGGTGAAGATGCCATGTCAAACGTAAGAAGGTATGTGCTTCTTTTAATAATCTTACCTCCTTTTTTAACTGTGAAACGTTTCACTTGAGAGACACCATAGTCTTTTAATTCGGAAGCAATTTCGTCTTCCGTCATATCGGACGTTATCCGTTCAGGGTCTCTTATTATACCCCTGCTAAAATTAGGTTCTTCATGCGGAGTTACTTTTACAGCAACATTCGCAAAATGTTTTGATGCCAATAAGTTTATTGATTGTTGCCTGGTTCTACATTCTATAAGAAGAGAACCAGATTGAAACTTTTTAATTTTAGCAACAGAATTAACTATGCCGCTTACAGCGTTTTGCACTGCAAATGGGATTTATCTTAAGATAGTTATTTGTTGCAGAGTCTACTACAAAACTTTGCCCATGAGGTACATTTTTCAGGTAACTCATAATCGCCATCTTCTCTTAATCTTTTGAAACTACTTTGGCTTTTATTTTTTGATTCCATAGTGTTGTTAGGTGGTTCATCTGCCTTGCTCCCCATCAGCAAATCCTGAGTGCCAACATGGGACAATGCT
The DNA here is from genome assembly GCA_029721355.1 of Tegillarca granosa. Lineage (NCBI taxonomy): Eukaryota > Metazoa > Mollusca > Bivalvia > Arcoida > Arcidae > Tegillarca > Tegillarca granosa. The sequence goes on from CM056594.1 coordinate 25,863,082, forward strand.
GAAGTTCCGGGGATACCATCTCGGAATAGCACCAAGGATTACATGGTAGATATACTTCCCAATAAAATTGCAATGACCGGATTTAAAATCATCACATAAGAACAAGGTTTGACCCATAAGTCCACTGCCTTCTACAGGCAAAAGGAAAAAAGAGTAAGGTCTACAAAGCACTACGATTAATGAAGAAAAGAACAGAGCTAGAAAGAAACTATTTTCTTGCCTGTAGGACTCTGCGTGTCCCGTCGATCTGTTGGACACGGGCCTATGCCAACCGTCCTTCTAGATGAAGTAAGAGTCGAAGTGATGTTTTGGACCGTGAAAACCATAGTAACAAAGTCCTCAATTACCGATTGTCCTCTAACATCAAGGACCGCATTCCACGGCAAACAGAATGCCCCATTTTAGTCGCTTTCACGACAAGCATGAGGTACTTGGGGCCTATTCTAATCCGGGCTCCCCGCTGGGTTACTACGATAAAGCTCCCGACATTGGAAAACAAATCAAATAAATAATAATGTTGAATATCTCAACCATTAGTTTATTTTATTTTATACAAAAAATCTGATTGTTCTAAAACCTGTATTCCATGGCTTTGTTTCTACCGAATGGTTAGATCGAAGAAGCTTCGATTCACCATATATACATGTTAGTGTCTTTTTTGTTATTGTTATTGTCAATTATCTTGTAGCTTTTTTAGCTGACGGTTAATGTCTTTTCTACAAATAGAGATCTTGGATCATACTTTCAAAATATCAGCCTATTATACCTACTGATATCGAGCTAATCAGTAACTTTTATAACGTTGGCCGAGATTATGATATTATTAATAGCATCTAGGGTATTACAATCAGTGATACAATACTATTCCATTATACTATGTCAACTTCTTCGATTTTATTTGCATACAAAGATTAACAGAGCAACTTTGTGTCTACAAAAACCAAGCCAGCAGATAAATCATTTATAAATGCAGTTGACAGGATACTTTATGGTTTTATTTTATACGCAGGATTCAGAAATATAATATATTCTATTTACAGGGCGGTTTGATTTTTGGTTCAACGCCCGACCAAAACGCGATCAAACACCAGTGCAGTTCTTTCCTTAAAATTACTGATAAATGTCAATTTATCAAAATCATGTAAATTTGGTTTAATACTACCACATACATAACACATATATATATGTGTGTGTGTGTGTGTGTGTGTGTGTGTGTGTGTGTGTGTGTGACAAAACATGTTACAATCTTTTCCGAAGTAAAGCATTGATATCCTTAATTAACAATATTGTTAAAATATGGTAATAGTGGAAAAAATAACATCAGAATGTAGCCTGTTGTTTTTGAAAAGAAACAGTTTTGCTCTCGACGTCATATCCTAAGTCAATGTAATTATCTGACTTCTTGTGTTACGTCAAAGAAAATCCTAGACCTTTCTTATTTACTGGTCAATTAACAAGCCTGACTTGCAGACCTAATGACAAATTTGCTTATTTAGAATGACGTTCATTTGCCTTCAAAATTTCGTTTCTATATTTAGTAATTACGTCACGCGAAATAGCAAAACAGCATACAATATTCAACATACTTGATGGGCTTTAAAATGCATGTATAGAATTTTAAAGGACATCAATTTACATCACCAAACTTAATCGACAAAACCAATGTAACCATGTACTCGTTAATACTCATAAGATAAAATAAGTATTCAAATAATTGTCAGTTTGCGAATTTGGTTTTTATTGAAATTGACGTAACCTTTCGAATAAAAAATTAACGAGTACAACAAAACATTTTATTAGTGATTATTATAAAAAACGTGATTTGTGTTAGGTTTGTATTATAACTTGAGAACAGTGTAATTATATATAAATATATTGTTGAATTAAAGAAAATATTTTTCTCTAAATATATATCTCTCTATAATTTTTCAGGATTTATTTGTATATCGGAAACATTGCTTCGCTGAAATACAAAAATAAAGCCATAACAGTTCGGTTAAACTGGTTACGTAAATGGCAGTTTTTGACTGATTTATGTCCTTCACCTCTAAAGATCACAAATTACTTGAATTTGTAAGTGAAAACCCCTACAACTTTACCATTAACAGTGTTTAAGATAAAGCAAACTTCATATTTGACATTAATGATTATAACTTGCCTTTTTGACACATTCCTCATTTCCATTTTTTCTGTTTTATTGTTTGGCAACTGAGCCTGCTCTTAGATTCAGGGTCCTTTAATAATTCTCTTCATTTTTAAGACCGTTAAGAATGGGTGAAATGATAAAAATGGAGAGGCACTAAAAACATCCATCAAAACTCTAAAAATTTCGAAGTTTCCAGAGGAGAAACCCCTCTTGAACACCTTCCAGGGCACTATACTAGACCAGTTATCGCCTATAACGGCTTCAGACCTCTCGCCAGCATAAGTGTTTATTCTCCAGTTTGATCCTTGCTACGCCCCTTGTAAGATTTGATCTTAGTCTTGTAGTTTCAAGGAGAAAAGGAAGATTATAAAGTGAGTTACAGACCCAGACACACGAACACACAATCAGACGCTGCTTATACCATAAGCTTTATAGACCTTTCGGCTAGCTGAGCTAAAGATAATTAGTATGAAGTCTAACAGCGCTTCTGTGTAATGTTCCTGTAGGTAAAGCTTATGACCAGTACATGTATTAAGTTACATCAGCTGCACATTTCTCTTTTCTATTTTTCATACTTTAAAACTTAATGCAAATAAGGTTTTAAAGCTATTTTTTCAACTTTAAACCAAAGAATAACATTTGCTTGGCTTACTTCTTCATTGATATATTCATCTGTCAATCAAAAGTTGTGTCTAAGAAAACAGGAGACATGATTGTTAGCAGCAATGTTATTTTTTTTATTAAAAGAACAAAATTCTTCCCATTTCATTTTGTGTTTTTGACATTGACCGTCCTTTAGAATGAGAGGTAGAAAAAACACTATCGATGATTTACGTTGATCCATTCACATTGTAGTAGTTTGCAGCTTCTCTAAATTAATCTTTGACAAGATTTTTGTTTACTCAATGAATAAGGCGATTTTTCAAGTGTAATGTAATCGTTACAGGCAGATTAATGTGCAGGTTCAACGCCCGTCAAACATCCAGGATAACTTGTATTATATACATGATTAAGTTTACCAATATCATCGATGTATTGCTGTTTGTCGTCTTAAGAGACACATACAAATTTCTTTGTGATAGCAAAATACCAATATACGCCTGATTTTGTTTGTTTTGCTTGTAATATATATGACAATCTATAATTATGGAAATGATTATAAATAATATAATAAAACTCTGGATTTTTAAACGCAGACATGACATAACCTTATTAAATAAATATTTTATATACTAGATTGTAATAAAGAATTAAATAATCATGTTGTGAAATGTCATCAGTTTTACAAAACACCTACGTAAGGATTTGGACATGGACTGGTATGTTTGTTTTATTATGCATTAATTGTCAACTGTAGTTTATCTATGATTTAAGACCGCCATGCGACAAAACTCTGAAATTTATATACTTTAAGTCGTATCTATAACAGATTTAGTGCTGTTATTTTGTTCTTGTTACTGCCTGAAAAATGCAATTAGTGTTATAGTATCTATAACATTGGTTTTTATGACCGTTATTGGATATTGCTTTCCTTATACTACTTTGTTGTCTGTTAGAAATTATACATATTTTCATGTCTGAAACTTAGTATATTGTAACACAATGTTGTTTTTTATGTTAAAAATCCAATGTTAGACCGGTTTCATCATGTTTTTATGCCCATGGCAAGACACAACACTGGTTTTGTCGTTTGCTTTCACTACAACATAATTTATTTTCATCCCTGAATTTTGCTATTGTATTTGTTACACCGTATTATTGTACAACTGAAGCTAGGTATCACACTGATTACAACATGTTTCTTATGTCAGGAGGTTGATGCTTCAATATCATGATGTTCTATCCAGAGAATGTACCACTGTGTATTTTTGTCAAACAACTCTTTACAGTATTGTTTTTAGATATTCTTTTACAAGGCTTTAGCTTGGTGTTAGACTGGTAATAGCAGAATTAGGTAGCCATTAGAACTTATTCTTTACAAGAATTATTTGTCGTTTATCTAAATATGTAACTCATAGTCAAAAACACTTAAACAAAAATGTTATATTTGCGTAAATATGAACCTCGTGACGTTAAATTAAAAAGATGACCGAGGAATCATAGTTGCACTAATAGTACCAAGCGCGGCCAACATTCTATCATTAAACAAATACCCATTTCATTGGCGTAGCTACTATTAGGCCATATAGGCCAGGGCCTATACATCATTTTGAAAAATGAAAAAATTAATAGCACGGAAAATGCAATAAAAAGATAAGAGAGAGATAGAGCCTTTCTGGATAATAAGTAGGTATACCGCAAGACTTCTGACTGTTCTGTCTGAATATATGCTCTCTCTCTCTCTCTCTCTCTCTCTCTCTCTCTCTCTCTCTCTCTCTCTCTCTCTCTCTCTCTGGGGTCTCGGTAGCCGAGTGGTCTAAAGCGCCCGCTTACGGATCACAGTGTCTCTCACCGCCTGGGTTCGAATCCCACTCGGGACAGATCCTAGTGTGAGAAAGTTTGTCAGTTCGCTTGCCGAAGGTCGGTGGTGTTCTCCGGGCACTCCGGTTTCCTCCACCATATCAGAACTGACCGCCTCGAAATAAGTGAAAGATTCTTGACTGGGGCGTACAGCACCATTACTCCTCTTCTCTCTCTCTCTCTCATATCATCATCATCATATTCTTTTTTCGTTTTAAATAGATTTAACCATCAGTACCACGACAGAATGGACGGAGCAGATCAGAGCCAATCATGCAGAACAGGATCCTAGCCATTACTGGAAAAACGCAATGTATAATGTTTTATTGACCACCTACTACAAGAAATGGATAATAGGATTGTAAAGAATGGAGATCGTTATCAGGCCCGGATGCATACTCTTATAACAGATATCAAGCCTGGCCAGATTGATGAGATTTATTACGCTTTTTCTACAGATCTTTTAGTTTCTAGGCAGGTGTTCCAGAATGAAGTTCAACGTTGGCATACACAAATGGCTGCGCAAAAACCAACGACTCACCGAGAAACTCTAGATAATACCAACCAAGATGCCTATCCTAGCATTTACAATGGGATCACTGTATTACTGACCATGCCTTCGACATCAGCATCATGCAAGCGGTCCTTCAGTTCCATGCGCAGAATAAAGTCATATCTGCGATCGACGATGACCGGGGAGCGACTGTCTACATTGGCGCTATTACATATTTATAGAGGCATGGCTGCAGTTTTAGATACTGACAAAATGCAGACATATGATTTAATATCATAAGAAATTCAGATTTTGTATTTTAATGTTTTTATCATTTTTGTCATATAATATTATAGAAAATCATTATAACAATGTTCAATTGCTAGCCTGTAGTTTAAGGTTCAAGCAGCAACAAAAATGCATATTTTACCGTTTTAAAAACTTAGTCCTTCTATGTACAGAAAAAGTTTCACGTTTCTTTTTAAAAAGGTGCGCATTTAATGTGTGCGTGTGTGTGTGTGACAATAAATATTTCAGAGAAACGAGCTGTACTACATACCACAAATATATATATATATATATATATATATATATATATATATATATATATATATATATATATATATATATATATATATATATATATAAAGTGAATAAATGATGACTTTCATTATACCGAAAGCTGAATTAGTTTAACTTTACCATACAATTTTTCAATTTTAATATTTTATAACATTATCTTGAAATTGAAATTACTATATTAAACGCTGCCGTTTCTCAGTCTCTTTAAGTCTTTAAGTTCTCAAAAATAATAAAATGGTTAATGATGCTTCAATGTTTTTATTTTACTTCTACTCACTTACACATTTATTAGGAAAATGTTAGGCCTGCTGCAAGCGGAGCAGGAGATGCACAGAGACACCTTTCCAGAGTATCTGATCTCACTTCCAGATGTCCGGAAGTTCACGCTTCATTTAACTCAATATTGCCTATGTTTCACTGGACTATGGAGATTCGTTCGCGACTTGGTAATTTTTGTTCCTTTATTGTTAAGTTTATTATTTTTATTTTACTTTATTTTATTTTTTATTTCTTTGTTTATAAATAAGTAATTCGGCGCAATATGGACTCATATATTCATTTTACGCTTTCTACGCCCCTGCATTATTTGGACAATAATGTATGTTTATAGTGTGTGATTGTATATTAGTAGGTTTAGTAGTTTTAATTAATTAATTATTATTTATTTATTCCTTTTTGCTTAGTTTCCTTTCGCAGGGATGTTTGTGAATCCTATGGAAAAAATTTAGCTGTCAACCTGTAGTTCAACTTCAGTAATAGTTTTTTTTATTCCTTTATTTACTATTTATTTTGTCATAAATTATTTGTAGATTTAGCTTTATACAAGGGTTGTTCGATATTTAATGTATTATTCGATATCTTAAAAGAATTCTGCGCAAAAAGTGAAATGAACATTTAATCCCTTCAAAGTATTCTCCGAGGTTTGAAATACATAATTTCAATCTCTGATTCCATTTCTAAGATGCGTAACTGGTAACGCTGATTTAAGTAAACCTCTAAGGCACTGACAGATGGCTGAGCCAAGGGCTTGTCAGAACTAGTAACGACGCCCAGATAACAGGGCGTCGTTTAAGATATTATTTTATTTAGCTCAGTAATACCGACCTACAACACTTTTGCCCTACAGAACCGGAATCTGTACGGCTTAACCATCACCAAAGAATAAAATGAAACAAAGAACGTTCTTGATGTTTATACTTCTTTCGACAACTACTAACATCTCCCGTGTTTAGTTAACCATATTTTGTTTCCTATTTATTTACTGGTTCGAAATAGTGAACCCATGTTTCGTCATCAGTAACGATGTCAGCGAACTGTCTTTGATTACATTTGGAAAACATTTTGAGCAATTGCTTATCGGTTTGAACTCGTGCCCGTTTTTGTTTCACTGTCAATATATGCGTGATCCATCTGGCAGAAATCTTACGTATTTTCAAAATACACTTCAAAAAACACTTGCGATAGCGATATGACATATATGCTTTGGCAATAAGACAAATCCTTTATCTCTCATCATTTTCAATTTTTTTCCTTGACTTATGAGACATTTACCTTGTCTGTTACAGTCACAGATCAGCAGGATTTTGCTGCATTGTTACGAACTCTGTGTAGTCAGAAAATTGTTGTTCTCCACCTACGAACTGTTATATAAGATACCTTATCAGACCTACAAACTTCCCTAATTCAGTAAAAAAAAAACAACCCTGTAATATCAAATGACGTGTTTTGTGGGTAACTTTATATAAGCTCTAATTTCTTCAGTATTCTCAACCCGTTTCCCAACTATTTTCACAACAGTGGTCAACGACTGGCTCCATTGATATTGCTATAATTTTAAAACTATTAGGAGCTAAAGACATATTTATACTGTTGGAAGGTATTGAAGCTAATCAAGCGTATCTTTATCAACGGAATTCGTGCAAAGCGTTATCGCGATGTACTGCAATACACATTATATATTGAACAGCCCTCATAAGTGGGGTCATGCAAACGTTTACTTTCTCGCGTTCAACAATTACTCAAATCATCTGTAGACCCTGATTTACAAATAAGTGCAGCTTGAAAAGGTCCATTTATAACGTTATTAAAGCTGTGAACTGTGTGTTGAAGTTCATGTATTTACTATAGTATGATGATTGTCATATTTCCTATATTCAGAATTACAATTAAGAAAATCTTCTGGATTAAATGGAATCGATATTAAATGCTTTGAAGAAAATAGTTATCATAATTAACACTAAATACGATAAAAAAAAATTATTGTTATAAGTATGAGATTTTTTACCAACAATTTAAACCAAGTAGATTTTCAAAAATTATTAACATTGCTTAAAAAGATAAATAGATTTAACATAACAGCCCCTTCTTCAATGATACATCTTCCAGAAATATTTAGAAAAAATAAAATCAAATTAGTTTTTTTTTATTTTTTAATAAAAATTCTAAAATGTATGTTTTAATAATTTGCCATGGTTCCGGTCGCTATAAATAAAATTCCTTTGAAAGTTTTTCTAAGTTGTCAAAAATCAAATGATTTTTTTAAGATTTATAGCAATAATTTGCTTTGGTAACAGTGGCTATGTATAAAAAACCATTCGATTATAGAATCTTCAACATATTTTTCTAAGAATACAAAATCATTATTTATTGAAATATGATATTACGATAGTAAATCAGTTTTGTTTTGTTTGATGTTTGTGATTTGATGGATATACGTAGTATTCAATGATGATTGTAACATGTTTGATGACAAGAACTTAAGAGAGCAAAAACCTGTTAATGTTTAAATTCTAAACCACATTGAGGCCATTGGCAAAACTGATCAAATGCTGGAATAAAAGGCATAAATTTAAAAGGTTTCTCGATAAATTAAAACAGCAAGGATGTAATCAAGAAAATTGAAATAAACAACATTTAATGACCTACTTTACACTATAAAAATATTCCAATTTATCCCAGGTCGTCCATAACTACAGTCAAACCTCCCCCGAGGTTATTTACTAATATCATAACATGACCTTTTAAATGAACAGTGTTATCAACCTGAAGTTATTATTAAAGACGTTTGTTTTTAAGCTCATAAAGCTTCATTTTAAATTAAATTTGCCTATTCACAGTTGATCATCTCTTTTAAAAGATTTAAATGAAATATTTTCACTTCCTTGAAGTAAGATTATTATTCAAGTCATATTGTTATATGTAAATTTGTTAAGGTTTTGATTTGCAAATATTATCGATCGAGGAAGCTTAGGAACTTCCTTAAAATATTTTGTTACGCAGGTTTTGTTGTTTATTGTTTGACAATTCAAAGCTTGCTTATAGCAAAATTTTCGGAAAATAATTTGAAATCTTCGGACACACACACACACACACACACACACACACACACACATATATATAAACTTCTTTTTTTAAATTGAATTAATAAGAAAAAGTAAACAAAATCGCTTGAATACAATGGCTAGAAATTGTAATATGTATTTACCCAGTTCAGTGCAGTTAAGAGTTATATTATCAGTGGTGTAAAATACTCTTTTTTTCCGTGTAATAGTTATGTCAGGTCCAAAAGTAAAATCAATAGTTTTTTTTTTTTTAAATAATAGAATGAAGATCTGTCTTGGGTAAATCATATTTAGTGATGGTAAGATTCTAAAAGTTGTACAACAATAAACAAATGATAGACTAATTTCTCATTTTGTATAGCAAAAGTATTTTTATCTCATGGTAAATGTACTTACACTCATGTGAAATTGACATATCATTATAATTTCATTATATACCAGTTAGTATCGATTTCACCTAGACAAGTCCATGTAAATGAGAATTATGATTATTTGAAAGCTATAAACGTACTGGTTTCTTGTATAATTAACGAGCTACTTTTATCAGAAATAAAATGCTTTCTTTTGGGATTTTTATTGCATGACAAAGACAAATGCATAAATAGTCTTGATTTTGATTAGAGGTATTAACAAACTATGTCAACAGTAACTATTAACATAATCCCAATAAAAATTCTTATAGTTATGGTTTGTTACAATGTTGTTATGTAAGACACAGAACATTCTTTATCAAATTAAAAATATATAATAAAATTAAATATAATTTAACATAGATGAAAAATTATTAACTACATATTATTCTTTTGTAAAATGGTTCTTCAAACTTATTATTTAAAAAAAAACCCGGCAATTATTCTGATTAAGAAAACTCATAAGCCAGTAACCTTATACCTAGATATTAATATTATTTCAAATTAAGAAATAAAATTGCAATGTATCTATCTGAAATTATGAATAAAATTATTGATCGTTATCAAATGTAAACCAGGAAGTATGAATTATCCATAAAAATTACTTAACTGGTTTATAAAATACAATGATTAGTTACATCCGTTTCTTTGTGTATGAAAACGCGCTACCACTAACTGTTCAAAAGTCGAAGATAATAGTTTTAAGCCACATTAAGTTTTTCTGTTCATAATGAATAAACGGCGTTTTTGTTTCTTACTATGCCTCTCATGTAATATTTAGTTCCATGATAAAAACTGTACTTGCGTTGAAATGAATGGGGAGTCTTACTGCTGGTATGATCGAAAACGAGACATCAACAAACACAGCAAAACAGCATGCTACTACACCAAAAATTTGGTTTTCCTATAAAAAATTAATATTTGCATTTTGATATTTTAGTCAATTAAAGTAAGAACAAGCTTTTTCTCAACAATAAGTTTACGTTTCGCCTGAAAACACCTTGTGTTAGTGGGCTTATCCTATCGCCATTTTCTATCTGAGACAGGTCGATTTGAATCCTTGGATTTAGTTTTTTCTAGTTGGCATTGTTCTTTTCTTTGTAGAATCTGTTGAACAGAATGAACACATTTTGTTTTTTGACGACATTGTTTACTTCCATGTAAGACTTCCGCGCATGCTCCAAGCAGATAATTATCATATCATCAAGTTGCCCCTCTACTACAGTGCAACTTCCGAAAACCGACTTCATGTGGGACCAAGGAATTTGGCAGGTTTTCAGAGGGGCCGGTATTTAGAGGGCTTATAAATCCGGTAGTCCGATCCAGTCCGAATCTCATTCATTTCAGAGGTGCATTGACAAAAGACGTAAATGTCATTTTATTCCCATAAGTATTGGTCGTACATGTAATGTAAAATTCAGTTCTTGATCTTAACAAAGTCCTCGTTTCTAAATTCAAAGGTTATCAAGCTGACAGATAAATACAAAGAACTAAACGATATCCAAAACCGGATGCGTGCTCGTGTTAATAAGGGCGCACGAGGTACAGTTTCCGGATAAAAATGAAACAATTCATTTATCAAAACTAATTGTTTATGAATTATATACATTATATACATCATATGAAGCAAAAATATTATCCACTTCACTTAAAACAAGGGCCGATTCGTTAATTACAAGCGGATCCGGTTTTTCTTGACACTGGTTTCCGGGTCATGGCGACAGGAACATTTTGACATTAAATAGTAATAATTTTCTAAAGTGTCAAAATATTTCTTAATATATTTGCATTGCTCGAGTGAAATAAACATAATTATTTATAAAAGGTTCTGGTCACCATAATACTTTATTCAAGTGAGGTGTACTTCGTTGGTCAAAACCTTGAAGTAAAAAAAGACCATCAGAAAGATAATAAATGTAATCATTTTATAATCAATAAAGGAAACAATTAAGATAGAATTTATTAATTATTCAATTACACCAGTCACAATGATGTAAACATTCCGACACGTTGTTCAGTAATCGGATTAGCAGACAGAAAATCACTTGACCGTTACAAATCAGTGATACGACTCTGGACGACCGGTTTTTGGGGAAAAAAAAGCTTTTAAAAAAGCCGGTGTTCGGAATTAAAAGGGACTGGTTTATGGAATTTTATTTTAATATAAACAAAGAAGGATAAATTCAGGACCGGTCTCGCGTTTTCGGTTTGTGGAGGTGATCGGTTTTTAGAAGGGCCGGTATTCGGAGTTAAAAAAAAGAAGAAGAAGAAAACAAAAAACACACATAATCACACATATTGTAATAATGAGCAATTCATATTGGTAATAATATTTCTAGATTTTTTTTAATAATGGCTTAATCTTAATGCAGCTTTGAACATAAAAGGGACATTATGTTACCTAATAATGAGGAATAAAAATACAAAAAGATGTACACTTCACATGTATATCAAATACGGTTAAAACAGTGATAATTTAGATTTATATAACAGTTGAAGAAACACTTTTGCACGATCTAAGTAAACAAGGGAAAAAGAAAATGATTTCTAATGATAAGGGAAGCATCTGTAGCCAAAAGTGCGCCCTTATGGATTATATGCCTCTCACAGATTTTGGCAGATCCTAGGGTAAGGAAGTTTGTCGGTTCGATTACTGAGGATTAGTGGTTTTCTCTGGGCACTTCGGATTCATCGATATAAAGACTTAAGGTATCAAATAAATTTTAGAAAAAATATTATGCCGGAGTTAATGTTAAATATATAAAACAAGTATCTGCCTATAACGTAAGATTTGCATTTGACATTTTACTTTGGTAACAAAAGCATTAAAAGGGTAATTTCGACTTTTATATAGCATAATGGGTTAAACAGATTTAAATGTCGCATTCAAATAAAATAAAATAATACAGGATTGTACGTTTACAATTTCAATATATTTTAGATATTATTTTGACCTAAATTTGATTTTTAACATACATACATAAAATAACAATTATAACCGTGAATTATTCGGCTTCCTCTAAAATTTTTAATAATTCTTATGTTTTATAAAATAAGGAATGATTGAATATGTAAACCCTAGAAAAAACAATCATTTTTTAACAATAAAATGATGGGTATTATTCAAATGCGGATTGCTAAAGAGTTTAGTGTCATATGGTAAAGTGTCATTTTGAAAAGAAGAAAAAAAATCTGATTAAAACCGCCTTAAATATGTTTAAAAGTCTGAAAAGAAATAAGTCGTTATGTATTCAGCTAATACGCACTTATTTGTTAGGAAAAATACAATACAGCTTGTTGCAAAATCGTTTTCTTATCCCGCGTTAGTTGTTATCCGTGATGTTAGGTTAGCATCATCACTTCAAATGTGACGTTTGAATTCTTCACTCAAACTTTTACCATATGTTTGTATGGATGTTTGAACTACAGAACAATTCATGACTCAAGGTTGCTACGATATAGGCCATCACGATATTTCGAAATTTAAAAGACCATGATTAATTTTACAGCTTACATAGCATTTAAATTTGACGCTTGTATTGTTTGTAAAATGAACCATAATGATTTTCTTTACGTACAGATAGTCATTGACTTTTTTCTATTTTTAGAGGTTTTCAGTTTAGCTCATAATAAAACAGTAAAAAAGAAAGAAAAGGTGTTTAAAAAACAAGCTAAATGGAACGTGATATAAGTAGCAAAAACGCCCCGGCTTAGAGCAATATCATAAACAGTAACAAAAATTATAATAAAGGCCTTAAAATGTGTTCTAACTGCCATCTCATTTAAAAATGCTGGCAAGAGATAACTATTTATGAACATTCTTTCCGCAGGCTATTTATAACTTGTAGTTGGTTGTTAATTGGCCACGTTAAATAATTCGTGAAAAAAAATTCATTTAGCCACAGACTGTTTATAAATTAGTCATTGTGAGAAAAAAAAAAACAGATTTTATTTTAGAAAACTAAAAAATGACCTCTTTTAAAGTTATACATTTTCAAAAACCATATAATTTATTTCAACTACTACAAGAAAAAAAGGAAACAAAAGAAGAAAACAAGAAAAAAAATTAAGGAATAAAACCACCGATATGAAAATTCTGATCTTAGACATGCGCAAATGTTTTTCATAAACTTATTATAGCACAGCTCCAAATGTATGTTACAGTAACAATTTAAACAGTTAGTACAGTCAAGCGAGGGATGTTCGATATGTAATATGTATTGTATCACAGTGCGATAAAGCTTTGCACGATTTTGTTGATGTACCTTCCAACAGTAAAAACAAGTGTCTTCAGTTCCACAAAGTTTTAAAATTATAGCCATTATAATAGAGCCATTCGTTGACCACTGTTGTAAAAATTGTTGGGAAACGGGTTTAGAATATTGAAAAAGTATGTAAGTTCGCAAAATCATTAGGTATTCTTGATTTCACTGTATTGGAGGAAGTTTATAAGTCTAAAAAAGTTTTTTATGAGACAGTTTGTAGGCTGACTGGCACAGATTACGTCAAAGATGCAGCAAAATATGACCGACCTGTGACTGTAACGGGCAAAGCGAATGTCTCAAAAGTAAGGGAAAACAAAAAAAAAAAAAAAAAAAAAAAAAAAAAAAAAAAGTAATGGCACATATACAATGCGTGATATTACCAACGCTGTTGGCATTTTGCTATGGCAAGCGTATTTTGAAAGTACGTAAGATTTCGGCCAGATGGATCTCGCATATATTGACTGGAAACCAGTGCAAACCGCTTAGCAATTGTTTCAAATGTTTCCAAAATTTAATCAAAGACAATTTGTTAACATTGTTACTGATGACGAAACAGGGGTTCACTAGTCGAACAAGTAAGAAAAAAAAAATAGTTGCTAAAAGAAGCATAAGCACCAAGTAAGTTTTTTATTACATATTCTTCTTATGTTATGGTAAATCCGTACAAATTTTGGTGCCGAAGGACAAAAATGTTACAAGTCGGTATTACTGAAATGTTGTACTAAAATAGCTAATGAAATAATATTTTAAACGACGCTCTGTTTTAGGATTTAAGCATGTTCGTCTACTTCATGATAATGCTCTATCACATACATCTGAGCAATATTTGAAGTCGGAGAAGGTTACTGTTTTGCCATACCTACCCACCATTCTCTCCAGATCCTAACCACAGGCAACATTTTTCTATTTCCAAATTAAAAGGTTCTTATCTGGTCGTCGCAACAGTCCCGAAAAAACCCTGGCTATGCCATTAGTCGGTGCATCAGCGATCGAACTAAATCAGCATATAACGTACTGCATTTCAGAAATGAATTCAGAGATTGAAATTATGTAATTGAGACCGCAGAAAATACTTTGAAGGGATGTAATGTTAATTTTACTATTTGAGTCGATTGCTTTTGAGATATCGTACTATACAAATTACATATAGAACAACCCTCGTATATGTTTTAAAATTGCCAAATGTTTTACAGCACATAAAGTCCACAAACTCATTACTCTGCACCACGCCTTAAAGTGAAATTTAATTGTGGCCATGTCTGCATAAAAATACAAGCTGGTTAATATGAGCTTTATTCAGAGAAAAATCGCTTTAAGAAAAATCACATTCTGATTATCAGGGCTAAAAAAAATTCAAGAAAGCAAAAAATAGATTGACTTAACAAAGAAATTAATTTTTAAGCAAGTGATGCGTGGAACATTATTGATGCTACTGAAGTGATTTCGCAAGGTAATTAAGTGTTTGCGACATCATTCATTTAAATTTGGGATTTAAGTGATTATATTGAGTTGAATTGCAGGTCTAAATTTGTTTATGTATTACGTCAGAATACTCATTAGACTCTTCTCTAATAAAATACATGAAGAATACATTTACATCATTATTATTCATGTAACTGAGGTGTTTTTGTAGAATAAACCAATTCTAAACTGCAACAGTCTTAATTTGTAATCGTTGAATTTATTTCATGATTATCGGTGAACATGGCTACGGAGCTTGCATGACACGTTGTAGCTAGCAACAAGATGGCCATGGGCCTTATCGCTCACCCGAAAAAATGTCCAAAAACTTGCACAGAACTTAATTAAAAAAACTTTACAAAATTCCTTAGGTTTGGAAATCCGACAATAATTAATTAGAAATATCAACCGTTAGTGATATTTCATTTATAAATAGCTCATATGCATGATTCAAATAGTAGAATGAATAATTTCCAAATCATTAACCATATGGTTATGCAACCATGATTTTGACCTTTGAACATATGAACTTGCGCCTTATATCAGAATGGTCGTAATATCAATACCTACAATATTCTGATATACATGCCTATACAAAAAACAAAGAACATATAGTTTTCAAGCTAATGTATAATTTTAGTATTTATTAGCAAAAAAAAAAAAAAAAAAAAAAAAAAAAAAAAAAAAAAAAAAAAAAAAAAAAAATATTCACGGGCAACAACTTCACATGGATTATCATAAAATTACAAAACTTGGTACCTTGTTACATTTTGTCATGCTGAACATTTTAACAATGTTTTGATTATATATCTCTTAATGTTAGCAAGAACTTGCTTTAAAATGCATAAATCACAAATTAGGTCATGACCTTAATTTGTTATTTTGACCCTTTTTTAAAGGACATTTCAAGAAAATTTGAAGCCATTTTACGGAATTTTAAAAAAAAAAACGCTTAACCCATTTTTGAACCAAATTTCACGAAATGAACAAACTAGAGTCTTAAGATTCCAGAGAAGCCAAATATCACATCAGATTTTTTTCTCCCGTCATCGGTTTCGGAGAAGACTTTTAAAGATTTTTGGACCCTAGGTTACCTTGACCTAGTTTTGGTAGCAATGGCAACGCCATAAACAAATCTGAATTGCACCGGTCCATATATGCTTCTGACCAAGTATCATTGAAATCTGTCGAGTCAAAAATAGGTGTTAACGACGCACACAAACGCACGCACGCACATACACACCATGCAATGCCATAAGCTCACATGACCTTTCGGTCAGGTGAGCTAAAACGAAGACAAAGAATTAATATAGTTTAATGTGACAAATGGATTTAAAAAGGTTCTTAAAGATAATTTCCAAATGGCTCAAACGCTAATAGGACATTCTCAGTTGTTGCCGGATAGCGTAAATTTAATTTGACATAAAGAGGGACGATATGATTGTGTTTACTTTTGGCGGTTTAGTAAACGAATGCTGCAGTTACTTGCTTTTTGCGCAGTGTTTCGATTTGGTTAAAGTTGTTTAGTGATATAAATTGTTTAATTTTTATAAAAATATTTCATAAAATATTCTTAATTCGGATAATCGAGTAATAAAATAATATACAAAGTTAAAACTTTTTCTTTCATTTAACTTATAACATTAAGGAAAATCAGATCTAGAATGTTTATGCTGATAATGAATAATTCAAGAAAAAAACCCTATTTGACATTTTTAATCAGTTAATAAGTTATTATATGTTTTAAACCATATTTTTTATGTTATTTTCATTGACTAAAAAGTCTTAGCATCTCTAGTTAATCAGTATTGCCAGACAAAAATATTAAATAGATAAATATATAAAAACAATTAATAAAAATTCAAAGTAAGAACAATTTATACCAATAAGCTTGCTGAACACTTTGTGTAGATCATGAAGAAAGAAAGGTAATAATTAATTTCAATGAAACCCGTTCCTCCAGAAAGTAAGTTGTTTATCACACGGTCTTTTATGGTTATTTTAAATGATGATTTCTTCTATTAGAATGATAATAATAATTCATTGTATCACAAAGATATGTAATTTTTTTTGTTTTGCGACTGCTATGACCGGTATCTGTACAAAGTAGGATAGTGATTATCTTGGGTGTTTATCGTGCGTTTGATGTTTTGTAAATGCTTTTCAATGAACTTTTTGTTTGTTTGATCTGTCCGTTTTCTGTTTTTCTTTTTATTTTCTTGTTTCCTAGTGTATTCTTGCAGCTAAAACTAAAGATTCTCATCAACCACTAACAAACAAAACGATAAAGCAGTCAGAGACCAAAATGACAAGCGAGGAACTCTATAGAAATAAAAAAGTATATGTAAAAAAAAGAAAAAAAAAAAGAATTATAAAAGACAAAACTAGTTAATAAAATCACCACATTAGATCTTTCCATTTGTCTCCTGCAACAGCAGCAACAATTTTAACAACGTTTAACAGGATTGGCATCGGATCCAGCAGCAGCAACTAATTAACCAGCAACAAATACAACAATAAGTTACAATCAAACTACTGGAAGTTTAACACAGAATATAAATTTTACTCAGTTGTACAAATGAACATCGGTAAGGACAAACATAAAAGTTAATCTAATAATGGTTGTTTGTTACCGATGGCATTGCGGTAGGTCCTGGAGCAAAACACATATATCATGAATAAAAAGAATTACTAATAATTCATTTTTTTTTTACATTTTGATTATGATCCATCACGACTTCATCAGTTCGTACTCCAACTTCATTGATGCTGATGTAGTTTAAGACAATGCATGCCTGAACAACATCACATACTCTACCCAGTGTCATTCTTAACTAATGTAAACCCTGAAAATTTAGCGGCAGTTTTATTTAAGCGAAATGGGCCCAAGAATTCAACCGCTAACGTTTTACAAAACTAACGAGCAAATACAAATGGTCCCCCGAAACGGCCGTCTGTGACGACGTTTAACTACCATTATTGTTAAATTATACCTCTCTCCGTTATATTATCATTTTAATAATCAAAGAACAATTTTTAATCACATTTAATCATTGAGAAGCAATAACAATCTACACATGCCTAAAATTAACAATAAGTCTGATCAATCAGTCCACAGAGTCCAATTCCATTTCAACTGAAAGAGAATGTTATGCGCCGGACATAAAATTTAAATGGAATGAAATCAGATTAAATCACATTTAATCCTAAAAATCAATCCACAATAAAACACTTTGAAAAAGCACTAAAATCCACAAAATTTAAAAAAAAATCTTTGTGTCATAACGTTACATACATATTATTAGTATCTTATGTATGTACAATTTTGTGTATCAGATGCGAGTTGTAGTTTCCATAGTGATGGCACGATGGAAACTACAACGAGCATCTGATACACAAAATTGTACATACATAACATACTAATAATATTTTTATCTAACAATTTATTATTTTATAGAAAACAAACAAATCCATTCATTAAAATGAAGTATTTATACACAAAATCACAAAATTCATAGACCTATTTTCTTGCGCATTTATACAATGAGTTGTATGGCGGGAAAGTATCAAAACAGTCATTTCAAATTTCGTCGTCGCTAGAACTGGACTCACAAATTATTCTCCGGTATTTTGATTTTTTCTGTGAAACATTCAGTGTATTTTCTGTGTTGGATTCAGTGTTTGATAATAATTTCGACAATTAATATATTGGATGGAGCAATTTCCTGAAACATTGAAATTTCCCGTGAATGGAAGTGGTGCAGAACAAGATGTATTTGAACTGAAGCCAGGATTTGGAATTGATCTAGATTGTGTAGATACTGCTGAATTACATGGTTTAGAAACAGGTGGGTCTGATTTCATACACAAGATATATTTTCTGCATATCAATAGATGCGACTGCATAGTTATTGACACTTTGGATATTCCTATGGCCGGATAGTTGTGCAATTGTATTTGGTGCTACGCCTGAATGAAGTAATCTAGTACAAGTTGCCTTTCGAGCACTAGTGTTTGTTTTTTTGCCAACAAGTCCACCTTTTTCGGCCAAATTCTTCATAATTTCTCTGAGTTTATGTTCACCAATCGCTTGTGCTTTATACCAAAATTCGGAATAACTTTTGCGATTATGGCAAATTTGTATATAAAATGGAAAATTTTCTTCATGTGTATTAGGAGGACGTCGGTTTTTAAATTCTTTATACGCATTTACGGGACAAAGATCTGGATTATCGGGAATGGAAAAAGCCTTTGGATGAAAGTCTCTACAGTGCGCAGAAATTTCGCCAGTTCTCGTCTTAGTTGAGCGTTCATGGTATTCTAAGAATTCCTGTCCATTTTCGTCAGTTTTCAAAACGATATCCCTCAGCGTAATTTATGATGTTCCTTCACCCCCCTCATTCCAAAAAGTTTCGTATTATTAAGCCAAATTTTATTGATGAGAGCCTGTGGATCATGATCTCCAATAATTTTTTTGTCCAAGAATATTTTTTCTTCCCTTTCAGTTAGTGGTTCTGCTCTATTAGGACGGTTCCCTTTTCCCATATCTTTCAGATTTTTCCTTTTACTGAGCAAAATATCGCGTGAATTTTGGAATTCCCTGTCGATCATTATCCTGTAGCTACTTTGTTTTTCTTTTAAATAGCGATCAATTGCACGATGATAGGATGTTAGCGTATCAGGTTCATATTCAGATCCGTCCGTTTTCCGAATTGCTAATAAAAATGAACCAATGTGATTGTCCAGTTCAGGTGCATTTATTTCTTCTACGGGACGATTTTCATTTTTTGAATTCAAAAATTTACAAATGTTCTCATTACACTTTCAGTTTTTCTAACAGTGTTTTTATTTTTCATTTTCGACAAAAAATTTTCTTTTTCTCTGCCATTCAAATCTATGAAAATTGGTGCCTTTGATTTTGCATTTTGGACTGGACGCAGAGGGGTTGTTTCATTTGATTGTTTTTCTGTAATGACACGAGATTCAACATTGCCAATTTCATTTTCATCTACATTTCCGCTAGTTTTAAATGACCAATACGGAGCCTGAATATTTGCTGCGCAATGGTACAAGGGGTTTGTTTTACAGCGCTTTCATTTTTATCGAACTTTCCTGGTTCGTTTTCATAATCCAGAATCTTGTCAATTTGATTATTTATATTATTCACATATATTGAGAAATTTGGTGGCAAATCCGAAAAGATATCGTCATTTAAAAAATCTAAATCTTCTAAAGATGTTTCTTCAAGATAAATTTGTCCTCCCTCCATCATTATATTTATAGAAAAGCAGACGATTTTTAATAAATCCCGAAATTTATCGAAACCAACAATTGCATAATTATTCAGTCTGACAATACATGAATTGATTTATCCATGTAAAATGGAATAAAAAAGACTACTTTAATATATTCTTTTCTTGTTTATTAAATTAATTTATTTCTCGACGCAAGGAGATGTTATCGAAGTGTAGGTTCATGTGTATTTTTAGCCAACTGGGTGTTTCCCCGTATTCCATTCTGATGACGTCACGGAATCTCCGAATTGAAAGTAGTTCCAACTGACATGTGCGTGATTATTCGCGCCATTATTGTATCACCCATATGGGTGATACGGAAAATATCAGGCACCCTGATACGAGTCAGAAAAATTGAAATTTAGTAAAAATACGTTTTAATTGTAAGATAAATAGATTTATCACTGTTTTTAATATACCCGTTTTCACTTGTCTATTACGTCATGATTTTATTATTCAAATTTACAGAAACTT
Source organism: Tegillarca granosa (assembly GCA_029721355.1). Lineage (NCBI taxonomy): Eukaryota > Metazoa > Mollusca > Bivalvia > Arcoida > Arcidae > Tegillarca > Tegillarca granosa. The sequence goes on from CM056594.1 coordinate 25,884,008, forward strand.
CATAACATGTCTAATTGTAAGGTTAGATTCTTCCGGTTTCCACGGAAAGAATTCGAAACGCCCACTGGATGATTAGGCGGATTGAACTAAGGTTCAGTGGGCATTTGTTGGATAAATAACACCCCTGAGCAAGTACCACTGCTGGTGAAATAAAACTCAAGGAGCGTATCGTATCGTTAATTCAGCTGCCAGTTCTATGTGCTGACAGAAAATGTAAACCATGCGTGAAAATTTGCAGTAATCCGAATTTTTGAAACATGTTTAAAAGAAAGTTTTTATCCACTCATGCAAATCATTCCTTAGCTAGATTTAGAATCATGTAATTTTGTAACTTTGGACTTAATATTTCTCAACTGTTTAGCTTATGCTTTTATCTATCAACTTTTTTACCCTTACTGTCATTGATGAAGAATGATTACCGAAATATGCACATAAGGCACACCAAACTTTATCAGATATTTTTGTTACATATTAAGTAGTGCGTTAAATTTTTTAAAGCGGAATAGATTTGACTGACTTGCAACGGCCATGTCGCTTTGTTTCTGCCCAAGGCAACAAATGAAAAAAAAGATAAAACTTGAAGCAACCTGCATATGGCAGAACTTCCAAAACACTGATGGGTCGAGAGGTTTTGATGAAAACCATGCGCTTAAGATTTTAGGAGAATGTTTTGTCTCTCAATGCCTTGATTTAATAGACTTGTATTAGCTTTAATAATTTAAGCCTATTGAGGGATGTTTTAAGCATTTTTATAGGACACAAAATGTTGCCGATAACAAATATAGGTATCCGAATCAGCTTCCTTACATGAAAGGCGACTTTATTTTTTTTAAAAATTGTTTTAGGTAGCATAAAAGCTGTGACGCGCAAAAAATCAAAACTCTAGTTTCACTATTGTTAATGTTTTATTTAATATTAAATTAAATGAATTTAAAAACAAAGATACTAAAATTTCACATAGGAAAAAGCAGTTGCAATTGAAAATATTTAATTATAACTTACAATTAAATTGTTTATACAAGGATATTGCAAGCCTAGGCTAATCAGGGCCCTTAAAAAGTTTTATGGCCGTCATCACAATATTGTTGATAAGTATGTAGTCACTGTATCCCAACTTATACTGGATATATTTGATTTACCATAGTTCTTTGTTCCTTTCATTCTTAAAATTGACTTGCACGTGACGGGTGGAGCTAGCTAGACAGGATGTGCTTACCCTTTCAGGAGCACCCGGTCTCACTTCCTTGATGGAAGTTCAAGTGTATAACATATTTTGCCAGTTTGCAAAGTTTTTACTTTGTTTTTGGGATTGTGATGTGGACACGGACTGGTATGTTTGTTTTATTTCAAATGATTTATTTTAAGCGTAATAGAAAAATAAGGTCGATTACAGTTTTGGACAAAAACAACTATGTTAAATGTTAATCTATATTAATTTTAAACTTAATTAAATAATAGAAAAAGTGGGTGAAGAAATTTTTGGGGGACAGAATAATATTCCTTTATTCTCTTATATTCTTTAAAAGCTTCCTGTAAAATCAGTCGATTCTCTTCCTGCTATATAATTGAATTAAAATAGATTCTAATTTGCAAATATCTATAACATCATTTAATGCATTCTCTTAAATTTGTTATTTTGTGATTTATTAATATTCTTTCTCTACAGGTATACTGTATTATGGCATTATTTCCTTGTTTGGCTCGCCTAATTAGATTTTCTTGTATACAGTATTATTATTTGATTTTCTTGATTAAATCTGTAAATGATTTACTGTTTGAATCGATTAATTGTGTCTTTGAAGGACTTGTTCTAAATGGTATTAATAATATGTCTTTGATGTGACACAATTAATGTTTTCCATTCAGTTAAATTTGTTTTAGAAAGTACTGTCTAAATCCTATCTAACATAATTAATAATAAACTGGTTCTGAAAACTGCCAGATGGACCTAAAACAAATGATTATTAATACAAATTAGCTGACAATCTCTGCTTTATTTTAGCTCAACTGGCTAAAGCCAGATGAGCTTATGGCATTATGCATGCGTGCGTGCGTCCGTCCGTTAACAACAAAAACTCTGACAACTGGGCCAATTTTAACAAATCTTGGCAGGAATGATCCCTAGAAGGAGTAAATGAAAATTTGTACAATTGGTTTCCATAGCAATTAAAAGTAGGTCACAGCGACCTAGAATGCAAAAAACCTAAAATAAGCTTTTCTCTGAAACCACAGGTTATTTGCAAAATCTGTTGTGATATTTGGATTCTAGACACCCTTAAACATATTGGTTCTACATTTCGTGAATTTGCGTCAAAAACTAGGTTACGCATTTTTAACGTTTTTCTGTCATACTCGTAAAAAGTGCAAATAAGGCTTATAATGGGATATCAAATTTGAAAATCTTCTTCTCTGAAACCATGAAGCCTTAAGCTTTCATATTTTACAGTTAACATCAGCTTGAGCCTCTTTACCAAGTTTGTACAAGATGGTGGCCCCCGGGCCATTTTTGGCCCCACCCCAAGGGCCAATATATCTACATATGCATGTATGGGAAATCAAATTTAAAAATCATCTTCTCTGAAGCTGTAAGGCCTAAGGCTTTCATATTTGGCATTTAACATCAACTCAAGTCCCTTAACCAAGTTTGTACAAATGGTAGCCCCCAGGCTATATTTGGCACCACCCTAGGGGCCCATATGTCTTCATATGCATATATTGGAAATCAAATTTAAAAATTTTCTTCTCTAAAACTGTAAGGCTTAAAGCTTTCATAATCAGCTCAAGTCCCTTACCAGGTTTGTACAAATAAATGCCCCCGGGTCATTTTTGGTCCCACCCAGGGGCTCATATATATCTACATATACTTATATGGGAAGTCAAATTATAAAAATCTTCTCTGAAACTGTAAGGCCTAATGCTTTTATAATTAGCATTTAACATCAGCTAAAGTCCCAGAATTTTCCCATCCAGTAAATGCTATATAAGTAATATCCCTTTCGGGAAATTTCTCAAAAAGAATAAAGTACACAAAAAATACAGGTGCATATCGACCAAAACTTCAAATCTACTAGATTTTTTGGATGATGTCCCTTTTGACAAATTTCTCAAAATGTGCTATTGAAACAAAAATTTTCAATACATTCAATATTTAACCCTGCTCACCAAGCTTATTTAATCATTTATACAAGTAATTTCTTGCCTTCTTAACACATTTTCTTATTTGCTGATCTAATATCAACTAATAAAGCAAATGAGAAGTTGGAAAAAGTAGCTAAATGCCTTTTCAAGAACCATTTTCGTCAGTTGAGCTCCACTGGTCCTTTTGGGCCTCTTGTTTTTTATCCGACTCCTTCAGAAAATGTTTAGGCGTTGCATTTGTTTAATAACTAAAGTCACTTTTGTATATAAACTCATTTTAGAAACTTTATTGGCAATTTGTTTAATTGACTTATTGGTACAGAAATTGCAACGATATGTTTAGAATATAACATAAAAAACAAAACCATATATATATATATATATATATATATATATATATATATATATATATATATATATATATATATATATATATATATATTCACTGTAATTCTTTATTTCTACATCAATAGACAAAGACCTTAATTTAATCGACCAAGACACGCACATTGGTATAGAAATTGAAGAAAACGCTTTAAGGATATATTTTTTAACAATTTATAAACAAAATTTTACACGTTATAGCACTTTAATGAAGAAACAACTGCGAAAACCTGCGTCCATCAGGTGCAAACACGAAAAGTTCCGAATCATATACAACATTCATATATAAAACAGTAATTGTATTAAAGCAACAATAAATATAACATTACAGTTATCATCCTTTTTCAATATTTTAGATATAGTGTAAGTGTGGGATGTACAAAATGTTTAAATCAAGGTTGTTATCAGTTACTTAGATTTGTCTTGACAAAACACCATTAGTTAAAGTAGTTTTTCACGTAATAAGTAAAATTTACTCAAAGATATTTATCATTGCTAGAGAAATTATACAATTAAATTAAGGAAGAAGTAAAAATAGAAATTCAACATTAACATCTATGATTCTGCAATAGTATATTCATCAAAAAATACATGAAAGGTTTTTAACTTTTTCAATGACCAAAAACATACTAATTGGTAAATGAAATATCAAGATACTTGATATTTGTATTTTTTATTTACTTTTTTTTTGCACGTTAAAAGACTTTATTTTTCTACGTAGATATGTCAAATTTTTATGGAAGTTTACAAACATATGAGGAAACCCGTGTCTTCTAGTCGCAAATTTTAAAAAGTATTGTAACATTATTACTTAAAATAAAAATCAATACTGTTATAAAAGTGTAGGATGTATGATATGTTTCAATCAAGGTTTAAAGATTTTCTATATGAAACACCATAAGATAAAAAATTTGATGTGCCATACATGCACATTTCGAAAATTTATTTCTCTTCAGTGACTTTAAGGGCCGAAAAAGTTAAAAGATAAAAAAAATAATAATCCAAACATTTAAACATTAATGACTCCAAATGTCAAAAAATTATATGAATCTTAATCAAGCTAAAGAATGCTTTGCGTGAAGGAAAAACTTTAGTTTTAAATACATTTCATAAAGGATGGCTAAAATTTGGCCACAAGGTAATTTACAAGGTACATTGTCCGATAGCACAAAGTACTGCCTACTGAGTTATAGATACTCCCATGTAATTTTACTCTACAAACAGGTGTACCCGCCCAGGAGCAGTAATTTTTTAACAAACAAGAGGGCCATGAAGGCCCTGGACGCTCACCTGAAAATGATGTACACTCAGCTTGATTTTTGCAAACTGGAGCCTCTATTTTTTAAAGAGATTTTTCCTTTATTTCGAACTAGTGACCTAACATGACCCATATATAAACTTGAGCTAGCTTTTGTAAGGAGGATTAATCTCGGCAAGTTTGATAAAGATTGGACTAAAATTTGGGCCTCAGATGTGTTAACAGGGTTTTTATATAATTTGACCTCACAATCTGTTGACACAACAGAACCAGAAAAAAAACTTCAGCTAACTTTTGTCAAGAGGATCGCTCTGACTAGGTTTGATGAAGACAAAAATTTAGCCATCAGATATGTTAGCAAGGTTTTTATACGATTTGACCCAGTGACCTACTTATTGACCCAACATGGGCCATATACAAACTTAAGTTAGCTTTGGTAGAGCTAGCCTTTGTCAACAGGATCATTCTGACTAAGTAAGATGAAGATTGCACTGAAATTGGGGCCTCAGGGTTGTTAACAAGATAAGTAAGATGAAGATTGCACTGAAATTGGGGCCTCAGGGTTGTTAACAAGATTATTTGACCTAGTGACCTACTTATCGACCCAACATGGCCCATATACGAACTTAAGCTAGCTTTGGTCAAGAAGATCAATCTGGCAATGTTTGATGAAGATTGCACTCAAATTGGTGCCTCAGGAGTGTTAACAAGGTTTTTCCATTATTTGACCTAGTGACCTACTTATTGACCCAACATGGCCAATACACGAACTTGAGTTAGCTTTTGTCAAGAGGATCATTCTGACAAAGTTAGATGGAGATTGCACTCAAATTGGGGCCTCGGGAGTGTTAACACGTTTTTTCTATTATTTGACCTAGTGACCTTATCATTGACCCAACATGGTCTAATACGAACTTGAGTTAGCTTTTGTCAAGAGGATCATTCTGACTAAGTTAGATGAAGATTGCACTAAAATTCGGGCCTCGGGAGTGTTAACACGTTTTTTCTATTATTTGACCTAGTGACCTTATCATTGACCCAACATGGTCTATATACGAACTTGAGCTAGCTATGGTCAAGATGATCACTCTGACTAGGTTTGATGAAGACTGCAATCAAATTAGGGTCACAGGAGTGTGTTAACAAGGTTTTTCTATTATTTGACCTAGTGACCTACTTATTGACCCAACATGGCCCATATACAAACTTAAGTTAGCTTTGGTCAAGGTTTTCATTCTGAGCAAGTTTGAAGAAGATTTATCAAAAACTGTGGCTTCTAGAGTGTTAACAAGGTTTTTCTTTGTTTTGACCTAGTGACCTATTTATTGACCCAACATGACCCATGTTCGAACTTGACTTGGCTTTGGTCAAGAGAATCCCTGTGGCCAAGTATGATGTAAATTGGATTAAAACTGTGGTCCCTAGAGTGTTAACAAGCAAAAGTTGACTCTCGACGCACGTCGCACGACGGACGACGGACGAAGACTGATCACAATAGCTCACTTGAGCAATTTGTGCTCAGGTAAGCTAAAAATGTTTAAGTTTGATGTGCAATATGTGCACATTTCGAAAAAAAAACATTACTCATCGGAGACACTAGGGGTCGAAAAATTCGATAGATTAAAAAAAATGATCCAAATATTTGAATATTAATGAATTCAAAGTTCTTGTATGTGATGATTCTAAATCAGGCTAAGGAATGCTTTGCATGTGGTAACCAATCTTTGTTTTAAAGAAATTTCAAAATTTAAGAAGATAAAAATAATTTAAAATAGATTTTTACATCTTTGTTTTATTGAAGAATTGAATTAAGAATTCCCAATGATATAGTAAAATGTTTAAAGGATTGAAACCCTAAACGCACATACAGAATCTTATCAAAATCATAAACATAACTAAAATAATTCTCGGGTTAATTTATTAATTGACTACCATTAACTTTTTGTATATTTTTTAAAAAGGATTTTGAAAATACATACAGCACTGACTGACAAATAACCACCAGGGGGATCGGGAGGTAAGATTTATGTTTAAGTTCCACAGATAAAATTCCATGATAAATCGAGTTAAGAATCTGACTCATAGAAAATTAGTTTTAGTTTCAAGAAATATGTAACCATATCACTTTTTATTTGACGCTATAGCACACATGAACCTTTCCTGTTCGACAACATGCTCAAGACAATACGTTATATATAAATATAAACGTCATTCAAGTATACATGTTTTCTTATCATCAGTGTCGTAGAGAACGCCAATGCTGATGAGGTATTTTCTTTTTGTCCTTGTCTTCTTAAATGTTGTTTAGTAATATACCATTAAAGGTCTAGACTTTAGAATTCTAGACGACTGAAACGTTAAAAGAGGCAACCTTTATATATTTAAAACACGTACATTTTGTGGTGAATTAAAATATGTCTAAAAGTGAAGCATACGTTGTTATTTTTGTAACTATTATTGACATGACATCTTTACAATAAGCACGTAATATATGATTTCTAACCTTATAATTGTAACACACATAAATTAAAAATAAATTATCAGTATTTTTAAACACCAAGGGTGTGTGTATGTGATACAATCTTTTTATATCCAGTCTATTTTGCAATAGTTTTTCTTATATCTTCAAAAATATTTAAAAGACACTAAGAGGCTATATTTTATTGAAACATCTTGATTTAAAAATTATTTTCAATTGTAATAAACAAATTTTTTACAATATTTCTCATGATAGAGACTCTGAAATTGATATTGTTTTGCAAAAAGGTATAAATTTACTGTCATTGAGGAACCTTTCTTCTATTAACTGTAAAAATATTGATCAACTTTACTTTTCCGGAATAAATGAATAGTAATAGGTTCGTCGTGGTGTTTACAAAAGTATTAAAGAAATCAATTCCTTATTTTAAACAAGAGATCATTATTATCAAAAATATTTGTATAATATAACTTGGCTTTAGTTGTAGCGTTGGAATGTTTTTGTATGATACAACGTTTTTATAATATGTTAAATCATTAAATAAGTCGCCCCGTTTCATTCTTGAAACTGATCTTAGGGAATTGTATTTTATTATATTATACACATCTTTGGATCCTAGTTTATTTAATAACAGTTTTAAATATGTAATTTTGAATCAGTTAAGAATGTAATTTTTCGGTTTTTGGTAATTAATTTACTTTAGCATTTGTTTTTTGGCATTTATTAGAGATAGAAGGTCTATAAAATTACAGTTACATCTGAATGTAGTATTGAGCTCGTTACAAGAAAGAAAATCTTTTGTTTTTATATTCAGGTTTTTAATAAATGCTAAAATTTCTTCCAACTTTATATTTGAATTATACCATAAACAAAATTCGCTTGTTCTATAAATTAATTAATTTCAGTATACTTATCAGTTAGTTTTTCCATGCAGTAAAAACGGTCCCTAGAACTTGTTTTTCAATTTATTTACCACCGGAAAAAGAAAATCCCCCTAGAATTTATTATGCAAGTCCAATTCTCTGTATCTAAGTATGTAAGTTGTCTTCAGAGATAGGACATATGAATCCATTTTCAAACCCCCTTGTTAATATTTTTTTATTATAATATTTTTTTTATCCTTTTAACTGGACTATTCAAAAATATATAATAATCCATTAAATTGTTTCAATTCCGAATAACATGTTTCAAATGATTGATACTTTATTGCTGATGTCTAACTCGGTTTATACATTTAAATTGTAAAATTTAAAACGATATATAATCAGTTGATCTGATACAATTTGCCGTCCAAATTCAGAAAAAAACGATACTACTTCAACATGTCTGTTGGATTTATAGTAATATAATTCATATCAGCAAATCAAATTGCATATTGTGTGACACCTGAAAGCAGAGCCATATTTATTTATTACTTCCTTTAAGGTTTTGAGTAATTTATTAATTAACTTTAAAGGTAAGCAATACATGAATTTAATGTTGTAAAAAAATAGACCAAAATATCTAAAGTCAAACTTTAATCTGAGGTAAAGTTATTTTTTGTGTGAAAAACTAAAACAAATTTATAAAAACTTTATTATTTAGGTTTGCTAAATAATAATTTTTCATAAAAGTAAATGTTTAAGTGATAGTATTCGACAACATGTAATGCATAACCAGTTATCTGGTCCAACAACAAATCCAACTTTTGTTACCTTAGAATTCCTACATATCTCTTCCTTCAACCATTTCGGAGTTCATCAAAATAATAAGGCTAGTGGAGTAAGTAAGTCTATTATTGTTTCAATTGACTGGTTCCAGAGTTAATGTTAAAAACAATTTGTAAATTCAAACTAAAAATGGTCTTGGCAAAACCAAAAAAATATTTAAGAACGCCGCAAAAGAGAAGAAAAATAAAATAGGAAAGATCTATCATTTCCATATAAAAATCACTATTAGAACTAACTTTTGATTTTGGGAGTTACGAAACCTTGTTTTGGCTTTGAAATCGAAAAAAATGAATAGTTGTTTTTTGTACGATCATAAAATTATTTAAATTCTTGAGCTTTCTCGACCAAAATACCTGGCAAATTTTTCTACATTTAATTTTCGAAATTTAAACTGTAATTAGTGGTTGCTATGTACATTGTATTTTGTATTTCGATAAAAAGTCATGGATTTAAAGCGTGTTTAAGGACAGAGCCAGAAATGTAAGAAAGTAATGTCAATATGAATTCAAAAATGTTAAATTAAAAAAATTCATATACATTGTATATTTTTTTTAAATTTTGGTTATATATGCGACTTTTTTTATTTGTTGAATTTTAATTCAATAGACAGAAAGGCGAGATATACTAAGAATGAGATTATTCACTAAGAATGAGATGGAGATTACTTTTTTAAAAGCACTAAATGTATTTAATATATGCTGCCTTAAATGATAAGAAATATCAAGAGCTTCCACAGAATAATTTTAAGGCTCCAACAAATGAATGCAATTAGTCAGTTATTTGAAATTATTTTTATAATTTTTTTAAAAAGCAAAGAATGGAAAATTGCATTGCTAGAAATGATAAATTATTTGTCGTTTTTAGAAAAAAAATTAAAAAGTGGGGTAAATTGTCAAAGTTAAACATTTTAAAAATCATAAATTTAATCAACAGCTTGTGAGGAAAATAGGGAAAGATCAGTTCTATTGATACAACTGATTGTTTAGATTATAGGAGAGAACTAATACAGAAAGTTGATGTTTAGTCATCAATCTCAAAAGATGATGAGTTTTATATCATTAACGGTCTAGACATCTTTTTGAATATTGACGCTTAAGAGAGTTAAATCTGTTTGGTATGTGACACAAGTATTTTCGCGAGTTACTTTAAGTGATATCAATAAAAAACCAATAACTTTTATATCTGTGTTTATATTTATTTATTATGGCAATTTATAACAACTTTTTTTCACTCTAAATCTAAATATTTCGGTTTGCACTATATTTTTATGTTTTCAAACGTGTTTTTCATGAAATGATTTTGACTGAAAAGCTACTGTTTATGTCAAAATGTCGAACTTAAAACAAGTTTCTTGGATTTTCTATGAAAATTGATCATAATTCGCTGTCACAAACAAAGTGACACAAAGAGTAGACACGAATTTTGTTTTTTTAAGAGAGAAATGCAAATTATAAAACAATGATTTCTAAAAATTAAGAATTAACGAACTTAAAGAATTATTGCCACTTTATCTGTCAGCGATATTTAACAGAAAATAAATTACACTGGTTTTTAGAGCAAATATTGTTTCTAGATTAAATCCATCGATATGATTTATGCCCAATATTGGAATGAAAAAATGTAAGTTCAATAAAAGTGTTTTAATTTTGACCTTGAAATTATAATCCTAAACGATTGCACAAACGGAACATGTAAACAATGCATTATTTTATTTGATTATTGATTTACGTTGTGATTGTGTCTTGTTGTGAATATAAGAGTAATTTTCATGTTCTTGTCAATCTGGAAAAGCACGGGGTAGAACAAACAATCGATTAATTTTTATCACGTTGATTTATATAAAACTACATGTATAACTGTAACTTTGTTAAAAATCACTGTTTGTTAATTCTGAATAAGTCAACTAGGGCTTGGAACAACGCAGAATGACCTCTGTATATTATATAATAGTTAGTATTTGGTACAGTTGTTCAAAACCAAGCTTTTAGTTTTTATTTAAAATGTTAAACAACAAATTTAATTTTTTTTTCACAGAAATGTTGGTTATTATTTTCTATGCTTAATATTGTAAATTATTTGATTTTTTAAAAGTTACTTTAGGATTCTTTTTTATAGACAGCATAAAATTTAGTTTGAAATCAGACACAAGACAACAATTATAAACATGGTATCAGGTTAAGGACCAAACCATTAAATAACTAAATCAAACCAAGACAAAAGAAAACAACCATAAAAATAGCATAACGTTTAGAAAGAAATCTGGAAAAGATACAAGAAAACATCAATAAAAATACCTTAACGTTAAGAGAGAGGAGTAAAAATTTAATTGAGTTTACACAGGGCACTGAGTTTTTCACATTATCTTTTTTTCCGAGAAACTCAGGTTTCTCTATAACCCCAGAACAGACTGCCTCTACCTAAATGAATGTATCTTGACTTGGGTGTGTACAATATTACTCTTTTAACTGGGACAAAACAGCTAGAATTTCTTATTTGGTTTACTGCTTGAGTGAGTACGAAAGAGAATGGGGTCTGAGAGAGAGAGAGAGAGAGAGAGAGAGAGAGAGAGAGAGAGAGAGAGAGAGTAAAGCAAAAATGTTTTACTCATTTTTAGATGAGGACTTTTCAGTTGAATATGAGAGTGCTAGTTCGGATAAAGATATGATATTGCCACTCCAAAAATAAAGAATTTAAACCATATACGTGAAGAAAACTTGACTCCTATATTTAAAATTGCGGTTTAAAAAGTAAAGATATAAAAAAAAAAGTTTGTAGAATGATTTTACAGATGTGCTTAACTTGATACTTTATTAAATCTGTAAAAGTTGTACAAAAAATGAAGTTAACTTATGTTTTCAAAACATATTTTCATTCTAAAATTTTAATTTCTTTTATTATTAAAGCGTTTTTATTTTCGTTAACAGATATAAATATAACATTTGTGTTATTAAAAAGTGATTGAAATTCTCTAAAAGACAATTACTTAATCTGTGTATGATAACTATTATAAAAGATGTTTAAAAATAATCATGTATAAAAAATAAAAGCCACACAATTACTAGTACTAATACGAATAAATGATGATAATAATAATAATTACAGTGACAAAAATAAGATTCTGAATTAAATTCAATTCCAATCATTTACATACTGCAATTTATAAATTATTTTTTTTAACTAAGAAGTTCTTAAATTATGTCAATTTATTCTGCCTAAATCTCTTTACTGAATATACATTTAAAGTAAGATCTGACGATTCTTGAATTGAATACGTACATATGGCTTCATGTGAGACAACAAAAAACCATCAGGGTAATCTAAGTGGCAAGGTTTTTAAATTAAACCCAGAATGCATGCAACAGGTGAAAAAGATTGCCATGTCCTTGCTTTTTTAAGTACATAGAAAAGAAATCTTTTTTGGCTATCGCTTTAGCAATCTCGTCCCAAAGTTTACTGAAAGTGATAACATCTGGTAAGCAGACAAGTTGTAGAAAAACTTCTCAACAACTTTCTGGAGTCCCAAACTATGTTTGTTAAAAATTACTGGCCATAATGCGAGACAAGTTTGGATTCTGATGAACAGATTCGCGAACTCGAGCGTTTTTAGTGGTAAATGTCCGCAGAGTCAGAGTACAACAGGGATGTTGATCCAACCATATATGACTATTAAACATACCAGTACCCAGCTTTCTTCTCAGCCTTGTCCGGTATTTGCTCCATATTTTTTCCCTAATTATCAATAGGAATTCCAAATATCTCGAATATTTTTTTCTTATCAAAAACAAATTGAAATTTATAATTCCAGTGTGCAGGTATTAAACTACCACCTAGGTCAAACGTAAATATCGAACTGACCTACATTTCTCGACGGCGTGCCCATATCAAAAACATTATTGATGATTTATTATTGCACACAAAGATGTTGATGTTTTAAATTATTCATTTAAATTCATTTTATAATATGTTTTTGAAACAATAAAAGTTGTTTATCAATGGTTTTTAATGCTTACATTGCATACTGTTGCTAAGTTGACGTGAAGAGACATAACGTAAAAAAATTAGCAAACAAATACTATGTGCCAAAAACATTTATAAAACTCGAGATTATTTTAATGTGAGAACACAATGCAATGTGTTTTGTGTCAAATTCAAACAAAAATTTATGAAACAGCACAAACCTGCTGCTAACAAAAACCCATAAGGAACATTAACTTCCGACGTTTAGAAAATCAATGTAGCTCGACAATTAATATTCAACCACAACGATATTAGTCAAAAAGTGAATTTATTGTATTTCCACGAAAAGGATCTTTTGAATAGATTACACAACAATCTATTCTAAAAATAGTTTTGAGTAATGGTTTTAGGTTTCAGTCAAGATCCTGTAACAAATATTGAGTCCATCGAATCCGGGATTTTGAAGAAATCGGATTAACTGGAAAAATCACTGTTACAAGGTAACTGACATTTATTCTTGCACTGAAAATTAAATCTAGAAGGCGATTTGCGATGTGATTTTATAAACACTCTTAGTGCGTATTTTTCAGCTATAAAATACTTAAGAAAATTCCCAAATGCTATCAATAATCACTTTCTATACACAAGTCATTTAACAATTTTTATGCCTTAACTACCAGTCAATATTGTCAAACATCGCAATGTTTACGCTCGACACGGGAACATACGATTACTTTTTCACGGCAATTTCCGAGAAGTCATAACCAAAAACATTATTTCGATGGTAATTTATTTTTCATCATTAATAGATCATGCGGGGAGAAATTTTTCGAACAAATAATTGTTATTCGGTACAATGATAACGTTTTTAAGAGGAGACATTCCTTAATTTTTTTACTAATTCAAGAACAATTTATGTAGTATGCCACCTTCTCTATTTATTATAGCAAATTTTTCAATATTTTTCAATTTTCAAATTTAGGTCAAAGAGAAGGTATTCTCCAAAGAATTATAATGGATGGCTTTTGTCGATCGAATGTTGTTTTATTTCGTATCAGCAATATTCCGGATATTCGTGACGAAACTGTAGTTCTTGTTGTAATTCTGTTTAATGTCAGCAATTTTTAAGCGACGAGAGCAAGGTTATTAATTTCTATTCATTAATTCAGGAAAAAGGTCATGTATGTTTGAGATATGCAAGTATAAAAAATAGTCTACCGTGTACTAGATCGCACCTCGGGCGACTTTTTTGGTAAGCTGCTAGATTTATTGGAAAATATAAAACAATGCTACGTAGAAAGTCAAGTAAAATGGTGTTATATAAAACAGCAATGATATCCAAATCTAAAATCGAAAAATAAAAGTAAGATACAAAACCTAATTTTATGTAATTTACTACATGTACAACGCTACAAAGACATTTTAATGGCAACCGGCAAAGAAAGTTTTAAGATTTTTTCAACGACTTTTAACATTGCTGTTTGTAAATAACAGCTGAACGAAAGCAGTATACAATTTATTCAAAACACATAAGGGTCGAGGGACTGACACTTAAGTTTTATAACATTAATATTTTTAAAACTTTTAACAAATTTAATAAATTGGCATAAAACATGATAAATGGTACTAAAATAAATATTAAAATGACACATTAAACTAGTTTTACAGCTATTTTGTGAACAATTCATACAAGCAGTAATGTGAATGGTCTTAAAAACTTTTTTAAATACTCAAAATAGAAACAACAAAAATAGTTCAAATATCTTTATTAAATTAAAAAAAAAAACAGCTGCTTTATAGACACTATACGTAGACTCAGTACAATATTATTGTTACATTTCATAATACGTTCACAATATCTTCAAAAACGCGTTTTAAATACGATCGAAAACTAACCCGTCAGAGAGAGAGAGAGAGCTTGTTGAAGATAGTGGATATTTCGGTTTTCTCCACCATTCAAAATCTGACCTGACTGGATAAGTAAAGCACCATTACCCCACTCTATTTGCTGTAAGGGATTGATGTTTTTGCCTACTCGGGATCAGTCCTGATAGGGATCTTTTAAACGTTATTCACGGTCGAATTCATATCTCATCAAGTAAAAGGTAAATAATTAAACGAAAATAAAAATCAAATTTCTCGAGATAATCGAATCTTCACTTTTTTACACACAATTATATTGCCAGCAAAATGATTTTAGAAGTTGCCTGAAGTATGTGTTGTTTCTTAATGAATGATGCTAAAACAACTATTTTCATGTACACACATTAAGAGACAATAATGCTATATAAGGAGCAGAAAATATGTCTTTGGTTTTTAGGTAAAAGTCATGTACTTATATTTTGTCTGAATTACTTTTCACGCAAAAATGACGATCTGCAAGCATTTTTTTGTCCATACGGCATTAAAAATTAAAACACCTTTGCACTATTGTTTGATGGTATATATGCTGTAGTTGGATAAAATTGTCACATAATGTAAGTTTGAAAAGTAATGATATTGCTTAAATGACTTAAAACACTTTCTTTCTTTGCAAGACGATGAAGTCATAGAGATAATAACAGGAAATGTCTGATTACTGTTCAGTTTTTTAGAGCATGTGTTTTAACAATAATTGAACGGTGTGCTAGCAAGAGTTATCGTTCAACACAGTGTCATTTACTAATACGCTTGAAGTGGTATATCTATCATAATCATTACTGTGTAATAACATCTAAGGTCGTTTGGTATCAGACAATCATTTAATTGTAGATAGTTAGTCAAATTGAAAACATGATAACAATCGGCGCCATTTTCATTTTTAATAAATATATAATGTCATATTTTAGCTTAAGTAAGGACACATTTATAACAAAACATGAAGACATAACGTAATAAAAGCAATACGGATAAGCACGGTATCTTTCAAATGTCTTTATATGATTGGATATTCTACACATATCGAATCATAGAATTAGATATATCGGCCTAAGGCAAAGTAATATTTTCTGAGAAAATGTATTAGAAATGATATAATAAATAACATCAGTATCACTAAAACATATCTAGAGGGAATACAAATCTGTAGTCTGTTGACCTTTTCCTTAATTCTGCACATCCAACGCCATCCTACTGTAAATGCAGATTTTGTTTTTAAAACAATTTTTTAAAAATATTTTAAACAACAATTTTACATACATACTCCATAACTCAATTAAGGTTTACACGAAAAAGATTTTAAAAAAAAAACAAATCTTTCCATTTGAAATTTTCTCGAATTTTAGATTATATATATATATATATATATATATATATATATATATATATATATATATATATATATATATATATATATATATATATATACTTGTTCATTTGTTACTGGGACTCATAGCCTGTGCCATTATATTTTTTATCTTGATTAAATATTTTGGTCAAGATGTGTCAATATGAAGTATAATTTACCTACAGTACAGGCCTGTCGAAAGTTAAACACTTTAGTGCCGAATTAGTGCCGACTCGGCAACTCGTCTCGGCCCCTCGGCAGTTATGTCTCGGCCAATAGTAATCAACAGTTCGGCACCTTTTCAACAGCTACTGTCCATCGCTCGGCGGTTTTTCGGCCACTTTTCGGCTGCTTGGCACCTTTTCGGCCGCTCGGCTGCTCGGCACTTTTCGGCCACTCGACCCCTGGATCAGTAGCTAGAAAACATCAGTTCAGTAAACATGCCTGCAGTTACGCATATATCGCCATATTTTAGAGAAAAATTTTTGAGATTATCTAACTCTCGAGAATGTCAGAGATATCAGTAGGAAAATTAGTAGAGAAGATATTATATCAACAGTGTCAGTGAGCAAGTTTCTACAGCGTTTTAAACGACTTTCTTCTAAATCAAAAGTTTGATGACAGGTGTGGGAGTCTGACCGATCACTCGGAGACAATGTGTGTAAATAAAACTCCGTTTTTCGACATTCTTTTGTCTTGGTACTGAGAAGGTTTTGAACGTCGTGTATTGAAGCCAGGTATCTGATGATGACATGGGATTATTAGATTAGGATTATGACACCTGATGTTTACCTGTATAGGTACATTTAATGACTAAATTAAAAGTGCGATGGTAGAAGTCCAGTTTTTTGGGTTTTTTTTTAAATCCCGCTCCATAATGGAATATAAAAATTTATGCAATTCTGAAAAAAAAAAAAAAAAACAATCGCATATGTATCTTTTCCACTGTCCATTTATTTAATGGTATTTATTTATTTATTTATTTATCTTTTATTATTTATTTATTTATTATTTTTATTATTTTTAAAAAAAATATTATTTTTAAATTTATTATTATTTTTAGCTTTATTATTATTTTTAGCTTTAATATTATTAAATTTATCTAATTTATTTACTTTGCACTTAAAGTCCTTATCATTAACGAATGGTATATTTAATTTTTATTATTATTATTATTATTATTATTATTATTATATACAATTAATCTCTCTCAATGTAAATTGCTGGAAAAAAATCACATATGTATCTTTTTCACCGTTTATTTATTTAATGGTTTTATTTATTTATTTATTATTTATTTATTTATTTATTTATTCGGTATATTTTTATATATATACAAATAAACATTAATCTCTCAGATATTAGTGCCCGAGACTCGGCTACTGAGAGGCCGAATGAACTGCCGAGTCGTGGACAGTTCAAAGTGCCGAGGAGCCGAATGAGTTGCCGAGACTCGGCTACCGAGTAGTCGAGCTGTGGACAGTTCAAGTTGCCGAGGGGCCGACAGTTGACAACTTTTCGGCCACTAATTGTCCACAGCTCGGCCCCCAGTGTTTAACTTTCGACAGGCCTGTACTGTATATTAAAATGTTTGATTAATGATGATTTTATTATTAAATATCATAAACTTGAATGTGAATTAATTATTAAGCATTTTTTCTGACATTTGCTCCTTGCTTCCTGATGAAGAGATGTGAACAAAGATATTGGCGCCTGATTGGAGACTACAAACATTTTCAAGTTAAGTGCAACTAGTAAGATAAATGAGAAGCTTTTTTATTATCACTCATTTTTTGCGCGCGGAATCATATCCCACTTTAAACAACATGCTATGAAATCATGAATTTATTTTAAATTTATTCTTAAACCTTTAGGTTTTTTCAAAGCTAAATAAAAGATCAGGCTTTCAGACTCATGTTACTCAAAAAGAGTTGTAAAATTGAGATCAATAAAATAGACTCATGTTACTCAAAAAGAGTTGTAAAATTGAGATCAATAAAATCCCTTAATGACTTTTTATTCAAAAAGAATTTATTGTTGTTTCTTTTATATTGTATAATATATACAATTTGTCTTATCAAATGTATGTAAAACTATGTTTAGAATATTTCAAGAAATTCCAAAAAATAATACAAAAAAAATAATAAAAAATAAACAAAGATTTAATGTTAAGGAAGGTGGGCAACAGACTTTTAATATAGAAGTTATTTAGATGACATCAAATTCAAATTTGCAATTTTGCACACAGGAACCGTGACTAAATGAATAAGACACATGTACAATACAAAGATTGACCATTTTAATATCCCTATAAACAAACGTGGAAACCGTGATTAAAAGAATAAGACACATGTACAATACAAAGATTGACCATTTTAATATCCCTATAAACAAACGTGGAAACCGTGATTAAAAGAATAAGACACATGTACAATACAAAGATTGACCATTTTAATACCCCTATAAACAAATGTGGTAACCGTGATTAAAAGAATAAGACACATGTACAATACAAAGATTGACCATTTTAATATCCCTATAAACAAATGTGGAAACCGTGATTAAAAGAATAAGACACATGTACAATACAAAGATTGACCATTTTAATACCCCTATAAACAAATGTGGAAACCGTGATTAAAAGAATAAGACACATGTACAATACAAAGATTGACCATTTTAATACCCCTATAAACAAACGTGGAAACCGTGATTAAAAGAATAAGACACATGTACAATACAAAGATTGACCATTTTAATATCCCTATAAACAAATGTGGAAACCGTGATTAAAGAATAAGACACATGTCCAATACAAAGATTGACCATTTTAATACCCCTATAAACAAACTGTGGAAACCGTGATTAAAAGAATAAGACACATGTACAATACAAAGATTGACCATTTTAATATCCCTATAAACAAAATGTGGAAACCGTGATTAAAAGAATAAGACACATGTACAATACAAAGATTGACCATTTTAATACTCCTATAAACAAATGTGGAAACCGTGATTAAAAGAATAAGACACATGTACAATACAAAGATTGACCATTTTAATACCCCTATAAACAAATCGTGGAAACCGTGATTAAAAGAATAAGACACATGTACAATACAAAGATTGACCATTTTAATACCCCTATAAACAAATGTGGAAACCGTGATTAAAGAATAAGACACATGTCCAATACAAAGATTGACCATTTTAATACCCCTATAAACAAATGTGGTAAACCGTGATTAAAAGAATAAGACACATGTACAATACAAAGATTGACCATTTTAATACCCCTATAAACAAATGTGGAAACCGTGATTAAAAGAATAAGACACATGTACAATACAAAGATTGACCATTTTAATACCCCTATAAACAAATGTGGAAACCGTGATTAAAGAATAAGACACATGTACAATACAAAGATTGACCATTTTAATACCCCTATAAACAAATGTGGAAACCGTGATTAAAAGAATAAGACACATGTACAATACAAAGATTGACCATTTTAATACCCCTATAAACAAATGTGGAAACCGTGATTAAAGAATAAGACACATGTCCAATACAAAGATTGACCATTTTAATACCCCTATAAACAAATGTGGAAACCGTGATTAAAAGAATAAGACACATGTACAATACAAAGATTGACCATTTTAATACCCCTATAAACAAATGTGGAAACCGTGATTAAAGAATAAGACACATGTACAATACAAAGATTGACCATTTTAATACCCCTATAAACAAATGTGGAAACCGTGATTAAAAGAATAAGACACATGTACAATACAAAGATTGAACATTTTAATACCCCTATAAACAAATGTGGAAACCGTGATTAAAAGAATAAGACACATGTACAATACAAATATTGACCATTTTAATACCCCTATAAACAAATGTGGAAACCGTGATTAAAATAAGACACATGTCCAATACAAAGATTGACCATTTTAATACCCCTATAAACAAATGTGGAAACCGTGATTAAAAGAATAAGACACATGTACAATACAAAGATTGACCATTTTAATATCCCTATAAACAAATGTGGAAACCGTGATTAAAATAAGACACATGTCCAATACAAAGATTGACCATTTTAATACCCCTATAAACAAATGTGGAAACCATGCATAGTCTTTTAAATGACTAAGATTGGGTTTTTAAAAAATGTAATTAAAACTGATATAAATAATTATCACTGCTGATCTCATACTAAAGGATTGTACATTAAACTGAAAATAACACCATGACTTGTCTATCATTTTTCTCTTCCATATTTCTATGACAACCTGGGCTCTACAACTTTATTCAGTAATGTAAAAAAAAAAACTAAAACAAACATTAGTATTTGATCTATGAACAAACAACATTTTAATCTAAATAAAAAAGCTTATCTATATGGCGCATGCATCACATTTATTTCTGGGCGATTTGATTTATTTTCATTTTCATTTTTCCTGTAATTTTGTTAAAGATTACTTTAAAGTTATATATATTATATATCATATGAATGAAATATAAGTATTTATGCTTAGACTAAGTTTACTGAATAAATGTAATACGTTAGTCACAAAGACATTTCAAGAAATTTGAGAAATACATCTGACTCGCAACAAATTGATTATAATTGGAGAAGTTTATCCATTCATTTACTTATAAAAAACGTTGTTTCATTTTATCATTGTTTTTGGTTTTTGACAAATTACAATTTATTTAAGCATTCTCGATTTTGAACCATTAATCTCATATTAGTATGTAACTAACTGTCAAAACCATTTATCCTTACCATTTTCTTAAAACACTCAATTCTCTAAAAATAGACAAATATTGGGGCGTTTTTTAAAATCCTTAAAAATTGTAAAAAAAAAATCAAATAATTTCCAATTGGTAACATCCTTAATACTGCGACAACAGAAAATAATTATTTTCTCTGCTGGAATTATAAAGAAATGTCATAACGAAAATTATGTAATTTTGCAATTTATTTTTTAATTTGTTTAAAAGAAAAAAGTCTCAATCATTGACGAAGTTTTGTTGATTTTAGAAGAAAATTAAAAGTAAACATTCTGTAATGATGAATAAAGATAACGGTTTATACATAACGTTCTATGGTACGATGAGATTGTTAGGAACTCGAGGCAACTGAAATTAAAAGTTAATACACGACGCTGTCAGTTCATTTGCAAAATGTCGAACTTATTTCAAATTTCAAATACATTTTATAGAACATTTTCAAAAGAAATAATCATTTCAGAACAAGGCATGTTTTAAGCTTTTTATGTGCCGTCAGAAGTGTCGAAGGAGGGTAAACTTAACTTTAATCGTATAAAATATACATGAACGAAACACTTTGTGCAACATTATGCATCTTTTTCAAAGCGTTTTGTTATGTGCTGCCTTTAAAACCATTGCAAATCATTTAATCAAAACGTATAACATTATATATCTGAAAATTAACTATTCTTTATTAATAAAAATTGAAAAAATAGTACATAAAACTGTATCAATTTAAGATACAAGATGGGTGCCGATTTTATGTAAGGACTTTATTATAAGAACACATGCAGGAACATAAACAACATGCAGTTTGTTTATTACGAAAACTTACCGTTGTATAAATTAGCCAGCAAGGTGAGAGGCACACATATTATCGCCACCAAAATATCAGCAACTGCCAAATTAACGATGAAGTAATTAGTGACATTCTGCATACTCTTATTACGAATCACAACACTCACAACCATCACATTTCCTAGAAGTGCACAAAGAAAGACGGCAGAATAGACAAAGGAATAAATAACTATCATAAAAACAGGCTGTTTTAACAATTCATAATATTCGTCTTTTCCGGTATTATTATATTCTGTTGAAAATGTTGTCATTTCCATCTTGGTATTCACTGCTGTTCGTATTCTAACTTTTATATATAAAACTAAGATATAACGATTCTAATTCCAAGATAATGTTCCATATTTTTGATTTTTTTTTTTTTTTGTTTATTAATTTATTTGCGTTTTTTTTCCTTCTCTTATTTCAAACTCTTATTTTAGAAATATTGTATTTTTGTGTTAAAGCTCTTCATTTAACAACATAGCCAGCTGTGGTGATTTTGATCAAATATTAAAACTGACATTCGGTTTAGAAGTTGTTGCAGTATTGAACGTATTTATATGAATGCGAAGGATTTGTTAAACACGTCTTGGATATGTTAAGGATGGAGCTTGGTGTGTAACGTAGATATATAAACTATTGATACTTGTGTATCAAACAATAAGATACATTGATTTCATTGGTATGTTTGTCACATTGTGTATTAGTTCACAATCTTTAAACGACATTTGTACGTGTACAGTCAAAGACACTACAGTACTTAAGTTTGTATGCAGTTAAACATAAATCAATTATCATGAATCTTACTGTCTAAGCATCACCTCTTATCATCGGATTTTCACGGGTAAAAATCGTGTTAACGCACAATGTCTTGAAATAGAATGATTTAAATTCTGTAGGTCCACTACGACTTTAACTTGATCGGTTTATCCTACTTTTTAGAGCAAACAATAAAAATAACATCAATTATACAATAAGTAACTTGAAACGTGTTGTATTTTAATGGTGGCCATATTTACCTTCAATTTCTGGTGGTCTAAAAGTACTGTACATTGCTACCTATGACAAAGTATAAAAAATACTTACAACCCTTGGTATAATATCCATAACTCAGTAGGCAGCGCTTTGTGCTGTCAGATAATCTACCATTTAGCAAACTTTTCAGCTGCCTTCAATTGTAAAATTTGTTTAAAACAAAGGTTTGTTCCCTCATGTAAAGCATTCCTTAGCTAGATTTGGATTTATATAATTTTTTAACTTTAGATTCATTAATTTCCAACTGTTTGGCTTATGTTTTTTATTATCAAACTTTTCGGTCTTAGAGTCACTGATGAGGAATGAATTTCCGAAATGTGCACATCTGGCACATCAAAATTCAACTGGTATTTGTGTTATATACAGTAGAACTTCGATAACTCAAACTTCGATATCTCGAATACCATGGATATCTCGAAGTCTTTATTTTGTCCCAACCGATGTTCTATATAAACTATATTAGGAAAACTTCGATAACTCAAACTTCTATAATTCGAATACCCCCGATATCTCGAAGTAAAAATTCCGTCTGTAGCTAAAAAATTTATAACAATTAACTTCAAAAACTCGATTTTTTAAAATAATGTATGATCAATGGCCCGTTTAATAAAACGATCAGAGAAATCACATATCGGTAATTAGGCTACCGTTATAGTAGAGAAATAAACCGAGTAGTTCTTGTTATCTACCGTATTAATTAGTATCAATTAACGGAATTATATTCAGTACCGTCACGGACAATTAAGCCTAACAGGAACGCTAATCCTCTACTCTAATAAAAGAAGCCGAATAATATGCGGCCGTCGATAACTTTTGACTTAAGTCTCCAATCTTTATAAAAAACGATTAACCCCGTTGTACTCACGACTGCATTAAAATCTTAAATGACTTATTACACTGCTTTATAATTTCATTAACTTTCTGTGTGTATTTTCTAACGAATGTAAAAAATAAGAATTTTGATAAACATGTACATATATCTGATTTCCGATTTCGTTGTTCGTATATATCGTGATTTTAAAATAAAATAACACGTTTCGCACGCTTTTACCGTCAATTTAAATTCTTTAATAAATTCTTTATTATATTTTCTTTAAAAAGTATCTTTTACTTTTTTTACATTCGAGTAGAGGTAACTGTATAAAACACCAAGATTTCTGTAGTGGAAAAGATATATTAAGGCAACACCATTCTTTGACATCATCCTTCAACTTCGATAACTCGAACACCCCGATAACTCGAAGTCCCCAGTGACGTCCCGAGCACTTCGAGTTATCGAAGTTCTACTGTATTTACAACTACACTGTATTTATAGTTTGATTGTCAATTAGTAACGGCGCATCAACAGCAGGTTAGCTATTTAATGATAGAAAGTAAAAATATTCAAAAGGCTATGTCGCGCGAGTGTGTGTATGGTAAGTGGGTCCAATTTGCTTTGTGCTAACAGCGATTTGTAGAGTGCTAGTATATTTGTGTATAGTATCTCAGGTAAATATTGCGATTCACATTTCTGTTATTGAGTAAATTTTATATATAGGAAAATATGTTTTTTTTATTTGCTATAAACTGGGATGGAAATTATATAGGGCACAGACAACTTGAGTATAACGGAGCACATTTAACCAATTAGGTCATATGTAGTTTAATTTACAGTTTAACCTGTTTTTAACAATACCTGTCCATAACAACAACCTGTTTATAGTTAAAGCAATTGCGTTCTCGTGCGAAAGCAAAATATTTTTCGTCACCTCTGTGCCGCCGTATGTATTAAGAATATGAAAGTAAATACATAGATTGGAAACTTTTGTTTAAGATGTTTTTATCAAAAATTACTTTTAAATATTCTAAATAAGTATTTATGTATGTAAAAAATATGGCATGCATGTATCTATACAATTAGAAATCTACAACAACTCACATCTAAAATACCTGTCCATAGTGGTCACCTGTCAATAGTTGCCACTTTGGCCAGGTACAACGACTTATCACTAGAGACAGGTTTCACTGGAGTAATTTTGGAGATATTTATTTTTACCGTTTGCCTATGTTGCATTTAAAATCGAATGAAAATACAGAAATAATATAAATCTTAGTAATCACCCACTAAAAAACCGTTGTTTGCTACATTGCGTCAAAAGGAAATTTGTAATAAAAATACTTATTACCTAGTTGATCTAACCTCCCGCTGTCTTAAAACAATTCTTGTTCTCTAACACATTAAACTCTATACATGAATTTAAAGACAAGAATACCAAACCTCGAGAGATTAACGCATTAAACACAGGTATGCGAGTTTTGCCATACATTTATCAGTAGAGATTCATCAAGTTATCGGTTTATAATCCCTTGGTTAAGCTTATAGTGTCATTTCTATTAGATATTAAAGGAAATATTATCTGCTAATCGAACTACCAGAGCAAACATGAGGATCTTTATAAACATTTCCGATGTTATTCTTTTAGACTCCCTAGAAAATTTCAATGTTCCTTTCATTGTAAACACACATGCCGTTTTACAGCAAAGAAGACACAATTTTTAGTCTAGAAAAATCATTTTAAAAAGTGTTTATCTCATTGAATAAAATGGGTCGCCACTTCACACGATTTCTTACTGAAGTTTTAATAAACCGATTACATACAATACACGGCCGTTCGTGCTTATGTGCCATAATGAATAACTCCTCAGTAATAAATCAAAACCCACTTTTCATACCTGGTAGGAACATTTACTCAGATAATGTTCACATCTCTATGTGACAAATCGCCTGCAATATTCGACAGTCAACAGCTTGAAACTGAACATTTTTTAAGTATTTGGGAATGAGAAAGTTGACTAGACCCTATTTTTAACATATATGGCCGGTTGCGTACCTCTGGTTTAAATTAATTTCATGATTAAGTACAGCTCACATTTTTATTTGGGTTGCACACCTGTGTAAATCACATGAGCTTGGTTCAAATTCCCAGGTAAATCCAAACCTGGTTATCAGCAGGTTTAAGTCGAGATCATCTGTGAATATGGCAGATTATTTTGATGAAATTGATATGATTCAACTAGTTGAAAGGCTAATTAGAATAAAATTGGTAATCAGAGATAGAACTGATCCGATTCTGTCTATTCTGAGTTCACAATGTCGACTGTATCAAGATTAATTCAAAAAGTAACATTTTCTATTGGATCCTTATATAAACATTACATAAGTTTCCCATCAGAAAATCGATTATAAGAGGTACAGCGGGGCTACATGCAAATGAGTAGAATCCCAGGGGTCGTTGCCTGTTGACTGTACTCACATCCTAGCGGGGCTACATGCAAATGAGTAGAATCCCAGGGGTCGTTGCCTGTTGACTGTACTCACATCCTCGGCAATATTATCGCCTGGCGGCGACCCTGCTGAACTTAATCGCAACAGAAAAGGATTCTGTTGATTTGTTACAGTAACATCTCGTGTACCCACCACCCGTTTTCTTTTGTTCTCTCCTCTCCTTTGCTACATTATATTTTGCCCTGGCTTTTAAATTTTCCCCTTAAGATTTCAATTGGTTAAGTTTTCTATTAAATACTCCATGCCTAGAATTGAATTCGCTGCATAAAGCAGACCATTCGTCGTTCTTTTTACATATAAAATTTAAAGTTTTTAAAATCAAATTCATAAATATTCTTTACATAAAGCTTGACAACTTAAAAATGTTGTATGTTCTATCTATGAAAATCGGCTTCTTGAGATTGAGTTCAATAGAAAGTACTAGAACAGACAAATGAAATATAATACAGAAAAAGTGTTTTGTAGCTTCGTTTTTAAACACGAGAGAAAATACTTTGCAAGCTAAAATTGAATTCGATGTTCAGGAGAAGTCATAGACAAACATCATCAGTATACTGTTTCGCACAAATTAAGAAGGCTATCGATTATGATAATATTATTCAACAAAATTGATTGAAATTCTATTGATTATTCTGATAGTCGTTGATTCAAGTTCTCGTTTTCGTATGTCTTCAACAATTTATTAATTTTTGAGATTAAGGTTTTTAAATGAAATAACAGCAATAATATTCTTTTTTAAGTCTTTCTTTATATTTAAATGCCGATAACATGTATAAGATGTGATTATTATAATTACCAGCTCAAACTAAGCAAATCAATATTTTATTAAAAGATGTCAGATGACATCAAATTAAAAATTGCAACGTATAAGCATATGCATGTATCAATGTAAAATGATGGTATGAATTTATTCTGCTGTTACACAGCGTGATAGAAGTGGTAATTGTGTATGTCATTTTAAATATACGTCGAACGTCGACTGATAACTTATTGGGGACTAAGGGCAGTGTCTCCAATCATTTCCGGATAATTACACCTGTAATTTGTTTCTGGTTTAAATGACTTTCGGTTATTATGTCGGTTATAATCGATGATTATTGATGAAATACCTCGATAAATCGGTAAATTATTAATTAGCATACTAAATATTATTTGGTCAATAGTTAAGTTTGACATATGACAAAATATTTAATAATTAACTATCTGCAATATTAATAGCCAATGGTTTTGCAAAACAAGAAATTATGATTTGAATTAGACGAATCTGTGTTTTTATTATAAGCCCCTTAGTTTATACTTGAACGTGTATTTTATTAATATTTGTGTACTTAGAATCGAAATTATGCTTTTTGTGGTTAAAAAATTGTGCATACCTATTAAAGATGAGTCTCAGTGTGACCAAGCGATGCTGCCTATAGAGAAAACATTACACCTCTGGTAAACCTCTATAAGCAAACATCGACTTGAGACCAAATATTAAAAAAATTCCCTAATGTCCTATGTATTTTGGTTGCAAACTTACAAAATGCGTTTTAAAAGGAATGATATAATGTTGATACTTAGGGTTTCTATTTAGATTTGAAATGTCTGAGTACTGAGGCTGTTGAAAAAGGCATACAAAAATTGTTGATAAGCTAATAGAACTGAATGTAAAATGAGTCATTTTCTCACTATTATTACTGTAAAATTACATGATTTTAGTTTCTGACGTAATGCAGCACCTACATTGCGTTGATAATAGTTGCCGCGTTAAACATGCTTTACAATGCTGTTTTGTACTAATACTGTGTTAGATACGCACGGAGCTCGTTTAGGATCTCCATTTGTTTTAAATGATTCGCTTCCATGAATAATAATCCCTGGGATTATAATTTTCACCTATTACTAATC
Source organism: Tegillarca granosa (assembly GCA_029721355.1). Lineage (NCBI taxonomy): Eukaryota > Metazoa > Mollusca > Bivalvia > Arcoida > Arcidae > Tegillarca > Tegillarca granosa. The sequence continues at coordinate 25,912,078 of CM056594.1, forward strand.
CTTGAATAATGATGAATAGAAATTCGCTCTATGTGTTGAAATTCGCTCTATGCGTTTTAATTGAAGACAACATCAAAAATAAAGAATGCAGTATTTAGTATCCGTTGTAACAACTAAAAATCCACGGAAACGATTTATAACTTATAAGAAGGAATGGAAATCCGTGGAAACGAATAGCTAACCTTTGAGAATAATAAAGAATACATTAGAACGAATTACTAATCCGAAAAAAAACCAGCAAATTAACAGCAAACCCTAAGATATACTCATCTCCATTATGTCAAATCATTTAAAGAAATTCTACATGCTATAAAAATCAAAGGGATGTATGCGGTCTGGAGAGAAAGAGGGAGAGAGAGAGAGAGAGTTCACGGTTAATTTGAACGAAGATAAAAATTTAAAATCAAGAGGTCTATGGACCTAAACGGTCGCCTGAGGATATGTCTAATATTGTTTGCAAAGTGCATTTGACAATATAATGATGACAGAAACTTAACAATACGCAACTGCTACCATAGTTTTTTAGAGAAATCTAGTCACATTTCATTTAAAAGTACTTAATCTGCATATAGTAACTTTAGTTCAATTAATAATTTCTTTATTATTAAACCATTTTAATATACTTATGCAGCTATGTGCTTGACCTTTGAACCTACGACCTTGAACACTATATCAAAATGACAGTCATGCCAATACAATATTCTTATAAACATGCCTTTTTACGCAGCTATTACTTTAACCTTTAAACATATGACTTTGAATCATGTATCAATACCGTAATTATTTTAATATACATGTATATAAAAAACTTAATAGTTTTCAAGATAAGCAATTTAAGTCTTCTTATCTACTAGACCTTGATCTTTAATCCTGTAACCTAGATTTCTAAACAGGTGTTTTAAATAGATAGAAGTCAAAGGTAGCACAAGAGAAAGAAAATAAAAGAAAGCTGATAAAAAACTAATAAAATAAATATAAAGTACACTACAAAAGTAACAAATTAATTCTATAAAGAAACTAAGTTGTATGTTGTACGCTAAAACATTTTTACATAAACAGCAGAAATCTGTTCAAGCTGCTTTCCCTTGATTTGCCTCAAATTGTCATAAAGTAGTTTTTTTTTTCATTGGGTTTAGCAGCTCACTACAATGTTTTTGCTGAAAACAACATTGCTTCTGAAAAATAACAAAAAGAATTCCATTCTATACCCTGTACACGTTCTTGTAGTATATCAGAATTGTTGTATTTTCCGGACATTGCAAACAAATTTAACCTTTACCAGATCATAATTATTATTTATGATCAATTTAGACATATAATTAATAATGCGTTAAGGTTGAACGTAACACTGTTCCTAGTCCTTCTGATTTCAAGATTAGCTAGCCGCTTGTTTGAACTGTTCCAATAATGCAAAAAAAAAAAAAAAAAAAAAAAAAAAAAAAAGAAAAAAAAAAAAAAAACCCTTTAGGCCTTTATTAGAATTATAATCCATGCTTGAAAAGAGAACAACAAGGCTGTAAAACTAGGACAGTTATATGTTGAGTAAAATTATAAACATTGATGTACGCATTTGAAATGTCAACTGCATGGGAACGTTAGTTTACGGTTTAACAAATATGTTAAACGTTGTAAGTTATTGATGGAATGTTGAAAGGCATACATGAATTAATGCGAGATTCAGTTGCAGACAGTTCGAATCTATCGCTAATAATGTTTTCTGATTGAATAAAAAGGAGATATTAATTATCGGACGGATGCCTGAGATTTGTTTATTGCACCCAAGATAGAAACATTCGTAAATAGATATATGAAAGAAAGCTTTGTCTTACACTCCCTGCATACAGTTCTTTTTTTCGTCACAATTTATCAATGAAATTTTAGCTCTACTAGTAGGATGAGAATGTAAATGTGATGTAAGAAATTAAATTTGATCTCTACCTATAGCGTAAAAAATATATTTTAATTGGTCTAGATTTCAGCAAATCCAATATATCACAATTTGCCTTGAGAGTATCCTGCCTGGCACTACTGTCTGTGATTGATTTTATATGACCAACATGAACATGATCTGATTATTTTAATAACTCATTAAGCTCACCCCTTTATACAATAAAAATACAAACTTAAGTATATATTTGTAAAACATAACTGAATGCCCATACATGTGTCGAAATTTTTAGTTTCATGTGAACTGCATCTGTTTAATTGTACTAATAAAACACATAAACCATTTACGGGTCAATCTAAAACTATCATCTATGCAAATAAGAATTTATTAAAACTTCATCTGTCTCCTTACGAATAACTCAAATCGCTTAAAATATGTTTTTATCTTGCAAATCATTCAACGAGTGGCGCGACGTTTACAACACTGCACAAAATATATCCATTGGGTTAATGTGGAAATAAATCATCCTTACAAGGTACATTTACTTCTTAATAATAATAATAATAATAATAATAATAATAATAATAATAATAAATTATAATAATAATTATAAACATTTCGAATTAATTTACGCAATTTACAAATAACTTTTTTTAATTCAAAATATTTGTTTCAACAATAAGAATATTTTAATGCTCTTCACTGCATGATACAGATACTATAATGTGTTAGCCATCATTGAAATCACGTGTTATTCCACAGTACATGTGAACGAACAATTATTTTCTTATTTGAATATGGGTTTTATAACCTTAACCAACCTTTAGCGCAAACAGAATAAATGGAAAAATAAAAACAAATGAACATATGCCGGAATTAAACCAAATAACTGTGACATAAATTCAGGTTCAATGATTCTCCAGTAATCCATTTACTAAATAAATATTCCCAAAAGGAATAAAAGAGGCGAATAGTTCATGGTCATCAAATGATAAAAAATGGTTTCTAATCAACTTTTGGTAAGTATAAGCACTAACTATAATTAATGGCCCGGGCATTTACATACAATCATATGTAACTTTATATTTAAATACAGGGCAATTTGTATATTTAAATGTCTGAAATAATAGTTGGTAGAACTCACGTTAATTCAAATTGTTTGCTAAATCGAATATTGCATATTCTACATTATTCAATGGTTAAGGTTGAAATATAGTACAAAGGTAATTTTGACCATATTATTACAAGTTTTCTTTGGTATACACAATGAAAGCAACGTTATCATAAATATATAATTAGGGAAGAAGTAATTAAGAATACAAATATAAACAATGTCACCAAGTAGTTTCTGATTTAAAACTTTGTGGTCTTCTACAATTTAGTTGCTTGTTATGAAATGCGTAAACCGGACGTGATACTTCCAATTTTAATACCACTGTAAATTCAAGTATAAATTATAAATTAAAGATTTACATTATTAATCGTTATACATCTTTCATTTTGTAGTTACGTTATTAGTTAATGTCTACATTGTAGTAACATATTAACAGCGGTTTTGGAATTTAAATGTATATTGCAGCATAATTCGTTTTATAAATTGCATGTAAAATCTTGAAGGCCGAAAAATTCTACATACAAACACAAACACACTTTTGGTTATATTTGATGTTTGTATGCAGAACTTCAAGTACACTTTTCTTAGTTTTCTTGGCGATGCTAGGTACAAAGACAATTCTCATAGAATCACCTATTCGATATATCAAGCCCTTCTTTTCAAATAATAATGTACAAACACGGAGGCTTCTATGGCGGTCTTTAAGAATTATTTTCGTTTTTCCAACTAGACGTTATCAAGTTTTTTTAATGGTCATTTAATAAAACCTAAGCAAAATATATCGTATGTACGCCATTTTTTCTTCTTACTCTTTAGTATAATTTTTTGTAAGTTATAAATACAAGTGCATGTTAAAGGATTCTTATGACATTTGAATCATTTAAGAAGATATAAAATTACAACATTTCCTTAAAGGCTGAGGGGGTGGTTTCACAAACTAAGTAAACTAACCTTACAGAAATATAGTCTTGTCAGTGAAAAAATGACTTCAGATTTTTTGGGTTGAATTGATGTTTATTTACGTCGATAGATTGAACTTATAAATAAAAAAATCATACATTTTTATTCATTTACTGTGAAATGTTTTATAATCTTATATGATATTAGCATGTACAAGTATGATCAAACGAGCTGGCCTATAATTGATATAGCATTGTTTATGAGATGTTAGGCTCGTAAACGATGCAATATCAAATGGTTGCACATCTAGAAAAATACAATAGATAAAGGAGAAACAACGAGTTGTAGTTGATTTTCTTAAAAAAATTCTACGAGGGTCGTAGGCCTGAGTGAATTATTTTTTAAGAATTAAATACAGTGAGTTGTTTATCTTACCTAAACCATTTTTACTTATAGTGGTTTCATAATCTTTTCAGCGAAAGAAAAATATTTTTCTAATATATCTATCCTCAGTTATCGTTTAAATAAAATAATAGATGAAACAATTAAATCTAAATAAACTACCAAAAAAAATTAAAAAGAAAAAATTTAACCCACCCCCCACACACACACGCACACACGCACATCTAATAAGTGATTTGATGATATAAGAAGGTGCCATTTAATTGAAATAATAAAGTATTTCTTCAGGAAATTTATGAAAGAAACAGAGAGAGAAATGAAAAGACAAGAGAGTTAACAAGAAAAAAAAAGCACACACACACACACCAAGAAAATACAAAAATGGGTGTTCGCCGGGTTAAGCAAAATATTAAATCTGCATAATTTAACCATTATTGAGAAAAACATCAATTTTCTAAAGATATTTTTTATGAATTGAAATTGCTTGTTATTACGATCTACGCATAGATCTATTCTTAAGTCCACTAAAATAAATGGAGCATGCAGAGAAATATTACATATATGTAAACAATAGCGTCGACAGAAAAAAAGCCCGTTTGTTCGAGAACGACAACAGATTCTACAAGAAAAGCACAAGGGCCAACTGGAAAAAAACAGACCTAAGGATTTAAATCGGCAAGGATTGGATGGAGTTAAGTTGAGCAATGATGTTTTGTTAAAGTAATGTGTTTAGGTCTCATCCTGTAGAATGCAGAAAATGATATCTTGCTCGATCTTTCAAGATTATACTTTAGATGTAGAAACCCCATTGTATCGTTTAATACACGCTTTTGAACGTGACCATTGGCTGCCCTCACTTTGTAATTTTTCTTGGTAAAATTCTACTGTTTTGATCCATTTCTAGAAAACCCTTTATGTCTGAACGCAACTGTTCTCGCTTTTTTGTAACTTCGTCCTTTTTGGGACATTGTAGCACTTTTTTGTGTTCTTTAGAAACATTTGTCGTCTTATACTAGTTTTCATACTTAACTTACTTTTCATACGGAATTTCTTAACCTTTTCACCTGACAATAATATAGAGATAGCGATTTTCCCTGTTAATTATTTTCTATTCAACCCGTTTTAATTTCATCCGTCAATACATTTGCAAATATCAATTTGCTCGTAACAGTCTGTGGTAATTTACTTGGTGTAACTCAAGAAGCCCTCTATTCTGAGTAGGTACCCTTTCGTGTTGTTTCTTTATTTCTTGCATGAACATCTCCTACAGCTTTAAAGGTTACACTTGTATTTTGTACTTCAGTGCTGTTTGACTGTTGAACGGCAGAATAGGTATTTTTATTTTTTGAGTAGACGCTCGTTACGCTTAGACACCGTTGGGTATTTCTTCAGAAGCTTTTCATTCTGTTCAAGGAGTTTTTATATTTCCCGTCTCGACTTGGCAGTTGCTCTACTTTTTTTGTAATTCTCTTTTTGATTTCATTAAATATACATGTACAATATTCTTGATATTATATACTTACAAGATACAAAACATACAAAGTATAGTGAATGTTTTAAATAAGAGAAAGCAAGAGAGAGAGAGAGAGAGAGAGAGAGAGAGAGAGAGAGAGAGAGAGAGAGAGAAGGAGAGAGAGTAAAATAGAACATTAACTATTATATGCTGTTTTATACACTTAATATATAATACATATAAAAATGTTACATAAGTCACTTTTCAAACATATTGTAAAAAGTCGCCATTGATCTACAAACTTTGTATATTCACTCTCTTTTGTAGCAATACATTTTTGAATGTTATAAACATCAAACATGACAAATTTAAAAGAACTAAGAGACAATTTTTTGTTGATACATCTATTTTTGTAAATATAATACTTAATATTCATTACAACTAAATTTTTCACTATATCTTTCGATACAAAATCTCCAAAAAATCAATGATTTTTTATTTAAATTTAAAAAAAAATATATATAAGATGACAGCCAAAAATCTATTTCATTTAAAAAGTTTTGAACAAAGCCACATTCCCAAAACAGATGAACTATTGTTTCATTGCTTTTTCCGCAAAACGTACAAGAGGGGTCGTCCCTAACTTTTATTTTATGTAAAAAAGCATTGGTACCAATAATATTATGATTTGTTCTATATTGAAACCACTGATATTTAGGCCATACATTTTTGAGAAATTTATTTTATATATTTTTCAAAAATCGTCATTATTCAAATCATCAAAGATTTTTTTCCATTTCACTCTTGAAATTAGAATATAGTTATTTTGTTTAAGTATATTATATATGTCTATTGAACCTTTTTTGTGTTTCTAGAATACTGTAAGGGCAGATGGAATAAAAGGGCATTCAACCTTTGATAATTTTATTAAACTGTTTGACTTTTTCAACATTTGTCTTACACTTGATATCATACCGTTATATTCTAAAACGTTTACATTTACCTTATACACGCGGTTAAATTCCTGAAGGGACATAATTTCGCTATTTAACAAGTCATTTTAAATCTAATACCTCTTTCGTACCATGTACCGTAACTAGCAAATTTTTTACCGATTTTTATATTATCATTATACCAGATAAAATCTTTTGAAGGTTCTTTATCTCTATATTTTTATTAATGTGTTTCATCAAGATGATACATGCCTGAAATACATCTATCCAAAATTTATTTTTATGTATGGTAATTTTGTATTTATATAATCATTTCCTACGCTAAAAACAATTGTAATATCTATCATTGTTCCAAGTATATGTTGCCAATTTCCATTGTTAAAAATTAAACGTTTTATCCAACTTAATCTCAGAGCGTTGATGTACGAAGATAGATTAATCATTTTAAGCCCCCCTGTTTATACTCTTTGATTGCAACTTTTTTTTTACCTTACCAATGGGACCATCCCAACTAATTTCGAAAAACATTGAATTCAACTCATTAATAAAAGTTTGGTTCAGTGTTTGTATTAAAATGAACAGATGTTTGAATTGATATATTACGAAAGTTTTTAGGACGGTGATTTGACGGGGGTCAACTGTCTTTTTTTCCAGTTATTCATAATTGTTTTAATGATGCTGACTCTTTTTTTATAGTTAATTTCACAAATCTTTTCGATATCTACATCAAAAATGGTACCAATTAGCGTAAACTTTGTGTTTCCCCATTGTAATTTATAATCGGTGCATAAGTTTTGTTACTATATTTTTTATTCCGCATACATATAATCTGAGTTTTTTCAAAACTTATTTTCAGTTCCGAGATATTTGCAAATTTTGTTAGTTCGTTTAGGGTATTTCTTAATGAGTTTTCCGAGCCATCTAAAATGAGTAAAGTGTCGTCTGCATATAAAGATATTTCGAACTCTTTGTCGTTAATTTTTATACCCTTTATATTATTCTTATTATTCCTTATTTTTATGGCGAGAATTTCAACACATAGTAAAAACAAGTAAGGGGATAATTGGTCACCTTGTCTACAGCCTCTTTTTATTTTAAAAAAAACTTGATAGATTCCCCCCTTGATTTATCGCAGTTTAATATTGTTATAAAAAGTTTTTATCCAAGACCTTATGGAAACTCCAAAATTAAAAGATTCTAAAATATTGTCGACAAAAGACCAAGATATAGAGTCAAATGCTTTTTCAAAATCTATTAATAAAAGTAGGCCAGTTATGTCATTCTGTTCTGTATGTTGCATAATATCATAAATTAGTCTAGGCAGTTGCTCTACTTATTCTTCTACGAGTTCTTGCTATCTTTTCTTGAAAAGAAATCTGAACAATTAGCTGCTGTTTTTCTGGGTCATCATCTGCAGTAGAACTCATGGTGCTACTCTGTAATTGTATTCAATCTATCCTGTGATTCTCTCTACTTTTTTTGTATTCTTGTATTTTCTTTCTTTCTCTATACTCTGTAACCCATTTCCTTACTTTTTTCTCCTGCTTCCCTGTTGCCACTTTAGTCTCTATTCAATAGGAACATAATAGCCTCTCACACGTTCTCTTTCCTTTGCAAGGTAACTACATGTATCTCCCTCTTTCTGTTTTTTTCTCTCCCTATATTCCATTCCTTCAAGAAAAATGTAATCTACGTTACATTTTTTTGTAACCTACGTTATAAACGTTTGAATATTAATACAACTTACTCTGATGCAGTTAAGGCATGTTTTGGATGTAAGAATATACTGACATAAATATGTGTATGATTTTATCTTTTTAGTTACAAAAGACAAGCTTTACATTTAATCATTTAAGTAAACTTTGATTTAATTGCAATGTGGGTAAGCTACGTAATCACTACAAAAATGGATAATTTTGTAGATCAACTGTTCAGATTCCTTATTCAAATGATTTATCACTTGATTAAAACTAAAGGCTAAATGTTTTTAATTGATTTGATTTTATTTCTGTATATCTCTTATATCTTGAAATGGAAAATAAAAACTGTAAACTATTTGACCTTCTTGACCTTGTTGTTTTTTTAACACGCGGTTGTGCCATCATCCTGAGCAGTATCGTCCAACTTTTTCACTTTGCTTTTTTAAATGAGATAATTATAATTTCAAAATTTAATAAAATATATCTTCTTACCTAGTTTATAACCCTTCTTGGTTGTAATGACAGGAAATCTTTGGATACCTTTTTCAATTTTTCAGCTATTTATATCTGTTCATAATCTCATAAGCGCAAAACAGGAATAGAGATAATTGCAAAGGTTCCATAGTCTTCGAAACCGGAAAACGGTTCAGTCCTTATTGTTTCGAATTCCGGAAAGTTCATTGGATATTTTCACAGTTAATAGAATTTACATTACGTAACTTACATAACGTAAATTACATTTTACATTTTTTTGTCAAAAAACTTCTGTATTTTCTATGAGACAAATTATATTTATGTTTTATTTGTATGTGTGCTAGGTTGTTATTTGCTTACAACGTCAGAGATATGTTCTTAACTGGTTGGAGGAGGTGCCTACCCTTCCGGGGCACCCGGCCTCACTTTCTTGATGAAAGTTCACGTGTATGACCAATTTTGCCAGCTTTTAAAGTTTTTACTTTGTTTATTGGTTTTTTTTTTTTTTTTTTTTTTTTTTTTTTTTTTTTGTTTTGTTTTTTTTTTGATTGTGGATTGGACAAGGACTGGTATGTTTGTTTTATTATTAGATACAAGGAACAAGAATAACATAGATTACACCCTTAACACAACGGACCAATCTATTTACAACATTCGAGCAATACAAACAAATATATAGTTTGTGTGGTCACTTTGGAGATTTTTTTGTATTAGGTATGTGAAGAGGTTATACAGACACGCGAGATTTTTTCTAAATCTATGTATAATCATTATAAATTTACTTGTCATTAAATTGTAATGTTGAATACTGATTTTTTGCGACAGTTTTGACCATAAAATATCTTCGAGAAAATGGAAGCTAGACCTCTGAAACTTTATAGACGCCTTTTTAAGGGATAATTCTTTCATTTAGAACATATTCAACAAGTCACAATCTATGGAAAGGTTTATTTTTGATATCATTATTAAGCGACAACCGATTTTCATCCTGTTTCCGATGATTCTGACCAATCAATTTTTTTCTGGGCAGTTATTATAACCAACGACAACTTTTCTTAGTGGTATAAGGCTTTGAGTTCCATAATGTGTTTTTATGGATTTGAATTTATTTTTTTCGTTTTACCACAAAATAGTGGCGACATCATCACAATGCAATTGGACGTTTTTTGTCAGAATATGTGATAAGTGAAGTGATACCAGACTTGATGAACTTACTCAACAACTTGGGATCTACAATAGATGTTGATGAGTATGCTTAAGACATAAGTGACATAATTTATACTAAAGCATAAAGTGTATTTGTTAAAAAGTTTTTGGGGTTTAATGCATTCGGAGAAGTTAACTGAACGAATTGTTTTATTCTAAGCATACAAAACACGTTGTAATTCATGTAGAAACGACTACAACAGAGATTTAAGTAATAATAATAACTCTATAGATTACGCATTCTTATTCTTGCATCCGATAGGATAGATTTACTTTCTACTTTTCTAAATCCGTCATAATTAAATCGAATTTAAAAAACTGTTTTAAACCACCTATGAGTACTATTCGGCGGAATTTAAACGGATATAAGATTTTAAATCTCTTTAACCTAAGAACTCTATCATTATAATAGCAACATATACAAGAAAAGGGTCAAACTTTTCTGAACTAGAAAAATGTATGCTGATGGAGCAGGTAGGGGCGAAAAACATTAAAATAGAACCACTTAAAAAGTTAGGTAAAAAAACGAAACTGGTAGTAAAACCCCAAGGCCAAAAGAACGTTAAATGTTGACTAGACACTTTAAAATTAGAAAAGAAAAAAATAGAGACAATGTATGGAAACTTTACAAAGACGTGAAGTTACTATCTGCACTAAGGCAGACATATTTCAAATACACTTTTTAATAAACCTTTATTTAAATTGTTTAGAACGTACTTTATGCTATTAGGCATTATAACCATGATTAAATCGAAAACGTTTTTATTGTCATTCCCCATACTACGTACATCGTTAAAAATCTACCTCCAGGCTATACTGATGCTATATTCATGAATCGATGTATATTCTACATTTAGGAAATATCAATTTTAAAAAATCTCAACAATAGTCACTTTAGAGATAATAACATGATTTAACTGTCGCATCATATATTAGCCATAGGTTGAAAGCTTTGGGTACTTATTGGCATCAGCACACTCGACAAAACAGAGAAAAATTCGATACGGCAGTCTAAATAATCTCTCGAAATGAGAGTTTCTAATTGTAATGACGTGACTTTAAACAATGTTGCGTTTTAAAATGACAAGCACTTTTTTAACTTGCAATATCTTCTATTTCTTTGATTGGTTTTGAATTCATTCTTTTTCAATACACAACATAACAGTGATGTAGAAATATATTAATAATAGAATACACACTTTTTATGTTCCCCACCATGAATATTACCGGGGCATATAGTGTCCGTCCGTCCGAAACTCCGAAATGAAGCCATCAAGGTCAAGGCCACAGAACTATTAAAACTTTGGTATCAATTGATATTTACAGGATATATACAGAATGGAAAGAGGATGTGTTGCGTAATAAACTGGAGTCATTGAAGTCAAGGTCAAGGTCAAATGACCTAACTAGTGTGTAGTTCATAAACATTGACTCATTTTTCTATTGCTTAACTTTATACAAGGTCATTGGATGATAAAAGCTTTGAAAATTTCACAAACCTAAAGTTATTATTATTATTATTGTTGTTATTGTTTTATTTTATTTTAATTTTTTTTTGTTTTTGACTTAATTGTCTTTTTTGTTCCTCCTTCATGATTTTAATCGGTGCTTTGAAATGTTTATCAAATTACAGAATCAAAGTTTTAAGTCGCATAGGCTGAGTTTGAAATTTGAGATTTGCATTCAACATTCTACTTTTAACACAAAGAGTTAAAGCTGTTGTGTTTGGGGTTAACAACTTAATACGTACCCAATTGCTTTGTGCAATTCGTTTTAGTAATGAAGTTAAGGATGCTGATGTTAAATGGTATCTCATATAATAGGTCATCAAGGTCAAGTTCACATAATTGTAAAATCAAACATTTGTGTTACATCATTAAGAATTTCTCTGTTAAAAGCATGTAAAAGTATCCAAATTTCCATTGCACACAAACAAATAATTATTAATAAAAGATGAAGTATGTATCTATAGACTTCATCTTTAAAAGTTAATGAGTGCGTCCAAAATTTTGAAAAATGACTTAGAATTATCTAACGATAAGTTCATTATCAATGGAGACTTTAGTATTGATCCTTTTAATATGATAGCTTTAATCAAAACATTCAAATAATCACCTTGAAAACAGAAGTTTGTTCAGTAAACACTAAAACCAACCACAAGCTATGGCTCAATGCGTTTTCCAATAGCAAAATAAGTCAACATGTGATTCAGCATGCCACCTACTACTCTGATCATCATGTTGTGTGTTATATTATCAGACTTATAATACTTTTTCTGATTGTTAATGGCATATTTATGTTATTTGGAAGTTAAAAACTAAGGCATACCAGTTTTTTCGTTGTTTAGTGTTCGCAAACGGTGGCTTTTTGACGTCAAACATAAAAAAACAAATAAAGTTTATCGAGTTTATTCTATATTTTAAACGGAATCTTGAGTTTCCATGATAAATGAAGCGGGGGCATATATGTCATACTGACACTTTACTCTCGCTTTGTATTAGTTATTTTGACATTTATCCAAGTTTACATGTGGGGCGGCGGTTGTCGAGTGGCTAGCCAGACTGCCTTCAAACTCAAGACGTTTCGCCGCTGTGATCGACTAAAAGTGAATAGATTTCCCCGTGTCATTGCTTGCTAGCTCAGTACCAGTACTGGTGTCCTAAACTTAGTGGTCTGCTATGTTTATTACCGAATTTACCGGCGAGTACACTAGCACTCTCATATCACACTACAGAAACATTTACACGTACACACTTACGCACTCTCATATCACACTACAGAAACATTTACACGTACACACTTACGCACTCTCATATCACACTACAGAAACATTTACACGTACACACTTACGCGCCACATAATCATGTGATAAGATTAGTTCTACAGACTTATAAAAAAATTTATCGTCACGAATAGCTGAATAAATTGCTGATCTGACGCAAAACAACATTTAACAAACCAATTAACACAATCGCTTGATTAGTTCTGTACAAATCTCAACTAGCTAAAATACAACGTTGTGTAGTTTTCTGCAAGGTTCACTTTAAATTAAAACTTTTGTGTAACGTTCACGCATATAGTGCATACACAATATCTAAGTATTGTCATTTTGTTTGTCCTGTGCACTATACCAAAAAGTCACCTTATATTGAACAGAATAAAATATGAAAGTATTTACATTAAAATATTTGTAACAAATATTTAAATTTTACGTTAATTTAAAACTTTTACCAATTTTTAACACTTTCTTAATTAATTCTTGTAGAAAAGTTTTCCTTCAATTTCGATCTCTCCTTAAAATATTTTTACAAAATCTATAATCTTTTCTCGCGGAGGCCGTTTTCATCGATCATGTCATGTTTTATCGCTATTTATATAACTTTCTTGAAATCAAAAAAATGTATACTTAACTTTTTATTTGATAGAATAAACAACAGAACATAAATTGTACAAATCTCATTGCAGCATCTGTTTCATACCAACAACTGTTAGTGCCAACAAATTGTCATGGCGATATTTTTTTTCTAATATTTATAACTACAGATTAGTTACAGAAGCTTTATCGTAGGAAGAGTAAGATGTAGGATAAATAAAATGGCACGAAACGTGAAAAATGAAACTTTATAATGGCATTTACAAACAGAAATCAATCATTTGTACTGATTATATTACAATGATACATACTTCTTTTTGTTTTACTGACATTATAAATAAAATATCATATAATCACAGTTTAACATGCAATATAAAATTAACACTATATAATGGTTTTTTAAGTGTATGAAGATATAATCGGGGAATGTTAACTTTAGTTAAAGTTGTTTTTTCCAAGTGAATTATATATCTATAAAAACCAAGTAACAGAAAAACTTTAAATACTTCATTCTGTTTCTAACATTTAAAAGGCGAAATTTCAACAATTTCTCCTAATGTCAAATAGAATACAGAACTAATACAAAGTACAAAATTTGTAAATATGCGAATATTACTGACGCATACAGAACGAGTTTAAGACACAAATCGTAAAATAGTATATAATTTTAGTACATAATTTTAATATATAATTTCAATAAATTAATAAATCCAATGAGTAAATCAAGGAACCAAAAATCAATTGTACTATTAAACCACTTTGTAAAGAACGTGCGATGAACACCACTATGGTAGCTAAGTTGGTAGAGTGTTCACTTCGTATGTAGGAAGTCGGGGTTCGAACACCGGTCGGGTTTGACCAAGACTTGAAAATATTTAGTGACGTTAAAGAACCTAGCCAAAACATTGCCCTTATTTTACTGCAAAGGTAAAAATTTCTGCCACTTCACCTATAGCCGGTGACGTCTCAATATAAATATTATTGACTGGAACGTATCCCCACTAAATCATATCAAATGTAACCACACTTTATGGTTATTTATTTTAAAAATTGATCATGGCATGCAATTTTTTATATTCTTTAAAATGATAATGAACTACTTAAGTGTTTTGAAAGGCAAAAAGGAAGAAAAGGAAGAAAAAACAACAAATAAATAAATAAATATAAATAAATAAATAAATAAATAAATAATCTTTTTCGTTTAATCATATAAAAACATATCTTTTACTTGGGAAATAGTGTTTGATTCGAAACCATCTGAATTTACACTTAAAATTCAAAAATACGGAAGTACTAACGTACTTTTATAAAGTAAATTAGAAATAGAAAAAAAAAAGATTTTAAACAAAATAAGAATTAAGTAGAAGCGTTCAAAGAAAAGTAACTCGCTAAAAACTAAGTCCTAACGAGCTATATACAAATGAATTGACATGATTTTTTTATTGTTTGCAACTTTAAATTATGCCCTATAATTAAAACCCACAAAGTTCCCTTATTATAATTTTTTTACTAATGATCTCATTACATGTTTGTCTTTTCTTATTTTGTCTCTTTGACTTTTTATCGTTGTTTTGTATCGCGTTGTGGTCTTAGTTACTTTGTATGTTTGTATGAGTAGTACATACTTTTAATAAGAGTATCACAACATTCAACAATCTGTAAGCATGACTGAATATAAATTTCATTTTCTATTGAACAAAAATTAAAGAATGTCAGAGCCAAATATTCTATATTGGTATTAATAAAAAATCAATTATATTTTGTTACCGTAATATAAGTTAGTTGTTTTTATATCTTTTGTTGGATAACTTTTCATCAAATAAGAAAATCCTCCCCTTGATCGATATTTTTATATATCAGATTTGTTATCAAGTTTTAACTTTTAAGGTAGAGATCGTCTTGGTATTTTTGTTGAAGGTGCTTTGTGCCATATTGAAGTTTTCATTTAGATTGACCAGATAAGTGTGCCCTATCAAACCGAAGATTGTAAAAGTTTGATCGGTATTCTGTAGCAAGTTCTGCTTAGCTCATTTTCAGAAACATTGCTTTATTTAAATTCTCACTATTAACTAATGTACTTTTGTCCTCTTGTGATAAATTGGATAATACTTACTTCTAAAATTTCAATAACATGTCATTCTCGTTCATTTTCGAATTTCATTTGTATTTTCCATTATTGTTTCGTAAGATACATAAAGTCTTGAAATGACGCATTCAAGCAATTTTTAATATAAATAAAAACTGTCGTGCGTAAACGTTTAACATTTTAATCTTCTCTTAATTATAAACCACTGAGCCAAATTTAATAAAGATTCGGTTATCATCATGCCTAGATGAAGGCATTTCAAATTTGCACAAAAAATGGAGTTATGTTCCCTTTGGGCCCCATAAGGGAAAAGGTGATAAATACTTTAATAAAAATTATCCTTTGATAAACCTTAGTTGTTTCATTTATAAAATTCTTAACGGTTATCTAGTTTTACATTTGCACAAATGGTAGCTAAAGGGCTAAAAATTAGAAAATGGCAAATCGTTTAGTGGGGGGAATTGTTTAAATTATATAATTGTCAATATATCTTTTTGTATAGGCATGTATATTAGAATATTGTAGGTATTGATGCAACGATCATTTTCCCATAAGGCTCATGTTTATAAGTTCAAAGGCCAAGATTTAGCTGCATAATAAGACTGAAAATATTAATGTTAATTATTTTGAAAACTATTAACTTTTTGTATAGGCATGTATATTAGAATATTGTAGGTATTGACATTACAATCATTTTGATATATGGTTAAAGGTCATTGGTTCAAAGGTCAAAGTCTTAGCTGCATAAGAAGATTGAAATTAATAATGATTTGGAAATTATTTGCTGTACCAAAGTTAATACATGCATATTAGCTACTTATAAATCAAATATGAATTGATATTTCTTATTTAGAATTGTGGTAGTTCTAAAATTGAGCAAATTTGAAAAGTATCTGTAATTAATATATTGTCTATTGCACTTTGCAAACAATTTTAGAAATATCCTCAGGTGAGCGTTAAGGTCCATGTGCCTCTAAATTTAAGGAGTGTTTGATTTCTTTTCTATAATTCTGTTTATTATCCGTTGCAAACGAGAAAGGGTTCCTTAGACTAGAAATCGGTATATATAACTTCAATTTGTCATTTTGTCTCTCTGCTACAAAATGTTTCACTTAATTTATACATTACATTGTAATAAGTTATGATTAACCTGTTACTCACTTGTTTCTGTAGTTTTGTAACAAAAATGTTATTCCTTTTGCTAAATGTATCTTAAACTTTATCGCAAATAATAATAATAATAATAATAATAATAATAATAATAATAATAATAATAATAATAAATATTATTATTATTATTATTTATCCCAGAACTGACTTCTCAATATAAGTGAAACAATCTTAATTAAGGCGCTAAACATCTCTACTCCAATTTACTCCGAAAATGAAATAAAAAAAGAAAAGGTTATCAAGCCATGGACATGCTAATTGTGACTTTAATGTCACCAACAAGCCAGTTATATTATACCATTCCACTAATTAGAGCAGCAGTAGTGCAGCATACTAAACGGAGTTTCTTTCAGTCTGGTCATGTTTTGGGTTAAGCGTTTAAATGTCTACCAGATTTGCCATCTCCATTTTTTCTGGGTTGGAAAAAGATGGCATTCACTAGGTACTGGACTTCTCTTTAAGCGGTTGCTTCCTGTTTCCAAGAACTAGTGAAATGTGGCTGCTAAAAAGCCTTTGCGTAGAAAACTGCAAATGTTATGTCCAGTCTGACATGTACAGCATTATGTAGCTGCAACTGTGACGTGAACTGAGCTATTTCACTGGAAATTCACAATTTCTGAACTATTTTGTTTATCAAATAAACAGATACGCTCATTAATACCTTTCCAGACTAACATAAAAATAAAACACAAACATACTAGTCCATGTTTAAATCACAACCCCCCCCCCCCCCCCATCAAAAAAGTAAAATTTTGAAAACTGGCCAATTCAGTTATACACGTGGACTTTCGTCAAAGGAATGAGACCGGTTTTTCCGAAGAACAATTACCTACCGTCCAGCCAGTTACACCCGTCAAGTGCAAAATCAAATCTCAGAGCAAAAAGAACATGAAACTATAGGAAGTCAAATATATCTAGTATAAGTTTGGATACAGTGACTTCATATTTATGTGATGACAGCCGTAGGGCTCCCAAATGGTTTGTTTAGCCTAAGCTTGCAACATCCCTGAGCCAACAACCCAATTGTTAGAAGCTTGCTTCGTTGTAGAAAGCCATGGTCCCAATAGTTTGAACAAGCTTTTTCATAGAGAGCGCAGCGATGCTTGCACCGCAGGTGCAAGCTCGCGAATCGAGCGCTTTAGATATCGTGTACGGAGACCAGTTGAAAATGAGTAATCCTTCAAGTTTTGTTTTTTGGTCCAGTGGATTACGTCACTTCCGAGGTCGTGTGGGAAAAAACGGAAGTGAAAAAAAATTTTTTTAAATCGTTTATTTACAGAAATGTCAACGACAACATAAATGTCTATTAAAAAAAATGTATGTTATCAGACTTCAAAAACTTACAATGTCGATTTGGTTATGAAAATGTTACGGAAACAAGCGATTTATGACGAGTGCCAAACTTGTTGACAAAGGAACTTGGCAGATACCCAATATGACTTCATTGATGATGAAGGTCACAGGTTAAAAATGGGACCGTCATGAATTCAACAGAACAGTGGACGATAAATCTGCTTATGGTCGCGTTTTAAAACTGTTCACTGAGACATGATAAAAATAATAATAAATACAAAAACGCTTAAAACATAAAATCTATCGCATCAGCTTTAACTTTTCACAAGATATTATCTGAATATTGCATAAAAATGACTGACGTAATGAGCAGATCATCATCAACCACTCCCAGAGATGAATCAATGTTTCTATGTTTATGATCCGTAAATGTACCTAAAAATTAAAGGTGTTAATATGAGAATATCATTTATCATTGACTTACCTGAACAAATCGTCATTTTGAGGTAAAAAAGTACTTACAAAGAATCAATAGAAACCGCATGTCTAGATCCAGTAAAATTGTTTTGATTATGGCGGGAATGTGACGTCATCATTACATCATAATTTCACATGACACAATTCCACTGCATAACATTTTCCGTGTGGGATTTTAAATGACTGTTTTTATTCTACTAAAGTATTATGAAATGAAATATCATAATCATTAACAGAAAGAGGAGTTAGCATAGCTATGATATAGCATAAATTTACTAGTATGCCTCACGTTCTCATGTACATATGACTGTCATCATAATAGAAAAAAATTCAAGTGAGCAACATGACCTATTGCAATTAACACGGAATAAAATCTTTTCCCCTTCTTATTCGGAAAAATTCAGAAGTGCTTAAATTTCAAAGTATATTTCTCTGATGTTCAAAGTTTGAACTAATTTTCAAAAACAATATGGTTTTAAAAGTAGATTCATTTCCTTGCGCAAAACACGACGTTTTTAAAACATCGCATATTATTTTGATGATATTGTAACTCTCGCCAGTGGTATAATAGTGAGATTATTAAACTAAAGACGGTCAAACCCTCTGTAACCTATAACCTAAGCAAGTTATTTATTTGTTCCCTGTTTTCTGCAATTTTAACAGAATGAATTAAGTGTACAATGTTGTTTCCATTTTTTGTTAAAATACTCGACAAGATAGCAGTGTTTGTAACAGTTCTTGAAGGAAACACAGATTCTTTTTCTGTTTTAGTTAAAAAATACAGTATTTACTGACAATCCTCTAGCAATACAACAGTATGCTTGTTCTGTATGAGACATCTTTTACACCACAAAATCACATCTTTGGGACTTTTATCATAGAACAGGTCGTTTGCTTAAGATGAAACCACTGACAGTGTCACAAACATTACATAAAATCTGGAGTAAAAAAATTCCAGGATTGAAATACCATCTATCAATGAGCAGACATAGTTACCCCTCTGTCTCTACCCGATGGCCATAGACAAACGTACCAGAAATATCCATGATGGAAGAGAACCATCAAAGTTTCATTTTCTCCAAAAACCTTTCAAAAGAGGAACAATTTATCACCAGATATTGCTATAGACCTAAGGACCCTGCTGTTTATGCCTTCAAAAACCAAAAACATTTCCATCTCATATATTCAACTTTTTATAATAGACTTCATTCAATCTTATTTCTTCGGATTTTCTAATCTTTATGAAACTATCAGTTGCTGCGTACGCCAATTTACAGATTACAGTTCCTCTCGTGAACACGCTATGTTTGAAACTTACTAGTGCAGAAGTTCTGATGTGGGAGAATTCTTCAGAAAATTGATAGTCAAATCTATTCGATTGGGGAGCGAGCTAAAAAAATTTACATTGCGGCTTTGTCTTTTATTAGCAATTGGCATCTTTCGTAGTCTAATTAAATTAGTGAAATGAAATAATTAATAAAATCTTAAATTATAAATAAAATAATTAACCATCATGAGTGGCAAAAATGCGCATAAAACAATTTGCTGCGCTCTCTACATAGGCCATGCCTACAATCATATTATCTTATAGCCGAAATTTGATTTAAAAAGCTGACAATTTAATCTTATGATATATAAAACATAAATTTAACCTCTAAAAGTCGCCATTTTGATTTTCGCGTCGGCCATCTTGAAAACGGTCGAAATTGAAATGGCCAACGGTGATTTTTAAAGTCCACGACTTTAAGTTTCATTCTTTTATCATAAAGTGAACTATTTGGCCAATTTTTTCTTTAGACATGTTATGTTTATAATCTATCGTGTATGGGATTGTTTGCAATCTTAAAAGTTCGCCTGATTAAAGCTTCAGATATTTATAGTTCGGAGAAGGGTGGTCAGTTCTCGAGTTGAGTAATAATGTTTCACGCCCCAGTCTTTTACTTTGATCGAGGAGATCAATTCTGAGATGGTGCCAGAAAACCTCCGAACTTTTGCAACCTAGCTGACACTTTCTTACACTTGGATCTATCTGAGTGGGATTCGAAACTAAGCGATTTGAGGCATTGTGAGAGGCCAAACATTAGACCATTCGGTAACCGAGGCCCCTGTGGTCAGATCTTGGATGGCAGTGACAAAAGATTTAACAGAACATAGTTTATTACTTTCTTATCTGCCCCGAGTTTGAATTAAATCTTGGTGAGATGCCTTGCGATTCGGTAGCCGTGACGTTTTTAAAATACTAATATAAATCATGAAGACGGTACAACAAAAATATCTTTTATGTTCTTGTTTTTTTCCTCCTCAATGGATCGTTAAGATATTAATTAAAACAGACATGCTTACACCGCTGTTTATTGTTAGTACAATCCATAAAAGATCCTATAAATTTTTCACAATGACGCTTTAGTCTTTATTATCTTAATGGTCGCGATAATCACCGACTTATCCCTGTAAAACTGTCACGTAACTATGTAATATTTTATCAAGCTTGAAAAGTACAATAAAATAAACATAAACTACTTTAAATAAACAAACAATTTTCTTGTCGAGAGAATAGGTTTAGCTTATGATCTTTTTTGTATTATATTAATGTTTTTTTCTAGTGCATGCTTTAGCCTTTTGAGCTTTTAATTACCAAAAGCAATCGCATTATATCGTTTTATATCAATATATCAATGTTTTAATACCAAAGAGGTTATCTTTCTTTTAACGTTTGTTATAAAGCTACCAGACGTTTTTTATGGCGTAAACAATATTTATAAAGATAAATTAAAATCAAACAGTCAAAATAACTACAGTTTATTTTGCTTTTATTAGATATGTTTTACCGGTTTCTATGCCCCCACAATTTACATAAAAGCTATCAATAAACATTAGAGTTTTATAGAGTCCCATCACATTAACTGTATATTGATTAGTTAAAACAAGATATAAAGACAATTTGCCAGTACTTTTACTACGCTCTACCATTTCGTAACAGATAAATAAAAAACTATATAACTTTTAACACAAAAGATGACAGATGATCCAACACAATATTTAAAAAGTAAAAAAATAAGCAATAAAAGAAGTTTAATTCTTAAAAAGCTAATTTTATTTTGGTCAAAATAAATGAAAAAGAATAAAATAAAACAAATTATAAAAAATAGTAAATTAAATTGTTATTGTTTCAGACTACGTCTCCTCGTGGCTCGGTAAATGTAGAAAATTTGTTTATTGAAAAAAGCTTATTTTCAAATTCAGACGAACAGTTGTGAAAGCAGGTAAAATCTTGCGCGAGACCATTGTTTAAATATTACCGAAATTAAGATATTGTGTTTAAGGTAAGTATTTCTGAAAATAGTTAGAATCATATTCAAGCATTTTACTCCTCGAAAAAACAAACTAAAAATGCAATATAATTTGTTGTATACGTAGTTAAGACAGCAATTTAGTTTTCCTTGATCTGCTCCGGGACTCCAGGAGCTGAATCTTATCGTTCTTGTAAACTTATTGGCTATCCTGCATTCTTAATGGTATTTTAGTCCATACATAACTTTTGTTTGCTTTCTGCCATTTTATGGTATACTGCAAGTGTCTACACTGGTTTTTGTACGGTAACGGTCATTATTTGCCATTTTAACAATTTTTTAATGTAAATAGTAATCCTTGTAGCTTGAATGCGATGGTCATTGTACTTTCACCACCTTAGATTTTAAACTAGGATTTCCCATGGATGATTTCAGTGTTATTTTACCAAATGTTTGGCAATGTTACCATACATCATTATTTTGTGTGAAACTATCTCTTGATTCAGTAAATTGTTTTCTTGATAGATCTTTCAAAGATAAAGTTTAAAAGACCTAACAGGCTGATACAGCGCCCTCGACAGCGAGAAGTCGCGAAAAGACGAGCGGATCATACACAAGACTATAAAAATTTGAGTGTTTTTGTTGAAAGATAGAGTATCAACTGGTCATCTGGTGCCAAAATAATGGACTGGGGGAATGGTATGTTTGCTTGTCTACGACATACTTCTTACTCGCTGAACTGCCAACTTACCAAAAAAGCCCCCCTCCCCCCCCCCCCCCGAGTGCGCGCTAGTACAAGACAGTCCTTTCTACACACCTGCACACCACATTCATGCATGCACTTGTTCTTTGATTAAACCCAAAGATCAATAACTTTGTTTTCGTTTCCAATAGCTGAAAAATTGCTGAGGTGACGTTAAAATAACATTACCACCTAACATGTCAGAATGGTGGTCTGAAAATCTGGTATTTGTCATTTTGCTTTAGGTTCTTTGTCATCTTTAATTTTAATAACATGTGTATATCCATACACGGGATTTAAAGGGACAACAAATGTTAATTCATTCGAGTTTATAATCTCTGTTCCATGGCGAACAATCAAAAACCTCAAATCAAGCTAAAATCTATTTAAAATCAAAATTGAAAAGAATGAATGTGTACGAGTTGATTTTGTCATTTTCTTTTATTATAGGGACATAGTCTTCAGTGACCCTGTTCACGCGATTTAATTATGCGATCGAAGCTTTAAAAGATAAGTTCAAACTGATAAACTCCGGACTTTTAAAGTTTGAAATTTGTTGTAAAAAGGGAATTTCTTACGCATCTGTTCGATAAAGTTACAAATAACTTTTAATGATAATTACGCCAATTCTGTATTTGAATCAATGTTGAAATGTTCCAAAAACGCATTAAATAAAACAAACATACCAGTCCTTGTCCATATCACAATCTCAAAAACAAAGTAAAAACTTTGCAAACTGGCAAAATAGGTGATATACGTGAACTTCCATCAAGGAAGTGAGGCCGGGTGCTCCGGAAGGGTAAGCACCTCCTGTTTAGCTAAACTAAACGATTCATCAAAATTTTCAAAATCATCATCCGTTTTAGTTCACCTAAACAAAGGGCATGTGAGCTTATGGCATAGCGCGGCGTGTGTATGTGCGTGTGTGAGGGCGCGCCCGCACACGCGTGTGTGTGTGTGTGTTGTTAACATGTATGGGCCGGTGCAATTCACATTGTTCATGACGTTGCTGCGGCTACCAAAACTAGGTTAAGGTGATTTATGGGTCCAAAAATCTTACAAATCTTCTTCTCCGTAACTGATGATGGGAGAAAAAATCTAATGTGATATTTGGCTTCTCTAGGGTCTTAAGCCTAAAGTTAGTTCATTTCGGGGAATTAGGTCGAAAATGGGTTACGGGTTTTTGCGATGAATTAAATGATTTTCGAAGAATGGCTTCAAATTGTTATAACTTAACTATTTGAACAGACAATGGCATAAGGTTTTCAGTTTTGACTTTTCTTGAAATGGCCTTTAAAATGGGGTCAAGGTCACAAATCAAGGTCATGATTTGTGATTTGTGTAGTTTAAGACGATTTATTAAGAGATATATATATAAAATCAAAACATCGCTAAAATGTTCTTTATGACACAATTTAACAAGATACCACGTTTTGTAAGTAGATGATAATCCATGTAGGAATTGTTGCCCCTGAAATGTTATTTTTTGGTGATAAATATTAAAATTGTGCATTAGCTAGAAAATTATAAACTTTTAGTATAGGCATGTATATTAGAATATTTTAGGTACTGATATGTTCATCATTTTGATATATGGTTTAACGTCATATGTTCAGAGGTCAAGGTCATAGCTGCATTAGAAGACTTAAATTGTTAATTATCTTGAAAACTATTAAGTTTTTTGTATAGGCATGTATATAAGAATATTGTAGGTATTGATTTATATCGATCATTTTGTTATATGGTTCAAGATGTACAAAAGTCAAGGTCATAGCTGCATTAATGGACTTAAATTGTTAATTATCATAAAAAATATTAACTTTTCGTATAGGCATGTATAATAGAATATTATAGGTATTGATATGACGGTCGTTTTGATATATGCTTCAAGGTAATTTGTTCAAAGGTTACAGTCATAGCTACATAAGTATACTGAAATTGTTAATTATCTGAAAATTATTCATTGTACTTTAATTACTTCATGCTTTTAGCTGTTTTAAATGAACTGTTACTAAATATTTCTGATTAAGTATTGTGGAAGTTCCAAACTGACAAAAGCTTTGGAAGTTTCTGTAATTACAGTCATTGCAAACGATTTTGGGTATATCCTCAGGTGAGTGTCAAGGCCCATGGGCCTCTTGTCTTTTCAAGTCTTGTTTATAGATATGCATGTATATCTACGTATAATCGGGCTAAACTAATGTCAAAACCGAGCTCTATAAAACAACATAATAAATAATACAAATACCAGTTTAATTTTGATGTGTCAGTTGTGCACATTTCGGAAATTCATTCCTCATCAGTGACACTAAGACTGAAAAGTTTGATACATAAAACATATAAGCTAAACATTTGAAAATAGTGAATCTAAAGTTTAAAAATTATATAAATCCAAATCCAGCTAAGGAATGCTTTGCATGAGGAACAAACCTTAGTTTTAAATAAATTTCAAATTTTACACGACTGAAATTTTGATAAATTGTACATTTTCTGACAGCACAAAGTACTGACTACTGAGTTATGGATACCCTCGGGGAGTTTTACTCCACCAGCAGCGGTAGCCGCTCAGGGGTAGTAAATATATAATACAAATACCAATTTAATTTTGATGTGCCAGATGTGCACATTTCGGAAATTCATTCCTCATCAGTGACATCAAGACCGAAAAGTTTGATACCCAAAACAGTTGAAAATAGTGAATATAAAGTTTCAAAATTGTATAAATCCAAATCCAGCTAAGGAATGCTTTGCATGAGGAAACAAACCTTAGTTTTAAATAAATTTCAAATTTTACACGACTGAAAATTTTGATAAATTGTACATTTTCTGACAGCACAAAGTACTGACTACTGAGTTATGGACACCCTCGGGGAGTTTTACTCCACCAGCAGCGGTACCCGCTCAGGGGTAGTAAATATATAATACAAATACCAGTTAAATTTTGATGTGCCAGATGTGCACATTTCGGAAATTCATTCCCCATCAGTGACACTAAGACCGAAAAGTTTGATACATAAAAAATATAAGCCAAACAGTTGAAAAAAGTGAATCTAAAGTTTCAAAATTATATAAATCCAAATCCAGCTAAGGAATGCTTTGCATGAGGGAACTGTTATATTTAGTCCAAAAGCACAAAAATTATTAAAAATTTTCACTAAATTTTTAATAAATAAAGAGTTTTTTGTCATTGATTTACAAAACCATGCCCATATTTTATTTACAATGTGTTTTTTTCAATTTGTACCGGTTTATAACCCACATACATTAAATTTTACTTTTTTTTAAATTTAAGTTTCTATACATGTAATTCAATGATAGTGAAAGAGTATAGTGGTGGGCCGCGCAAAAGTGTTGTTCCCTGTGGATTACATTGTTTAACATGCAAGATTCCGGTATTTTGGAAAAACAAATGTCCAACTTCTTTTGTTGTGCCTAGAAGTTTTTAGAAATTTAAGCTACAAATAAATAAGTCCGTTAAATTACAATACAGATAGGCTTTTTATTAGAAAATTGGTGGTTTTAATTACGAAAATCACTTAGTCTGTAAGTGCACTAGGTATCTTCGTTGTTTTCAATAATAAAACCTGGAATTACTTGGAAAAAAGTTGTTCACTCTTGCTTAGTTGATGCTTCAAATGAAAAATCTGATATCACTACTCTATTTTTCATAGATTACTTGTCGTACTGGAACTTATTACATCCATTTTCTTCTGTCATTGAAGAATAATTTCGAACATATATATTGTGTCCCTTTGGAATTAAATACCTTTTTATACATCTAACGAAATCGTTTTCATATCCATTAACGACATTGTAAATAATGAGTATGGTTCTCTAAGTGGGTTTCTGTCATTAATTCCAAATCTCATCATCAATATCAACAAGTTATTTTTCTTGATTGATAAAAAGAATAGATTTTAAAGATTGCAGAGACTTCATGTTTTAAAAGAGCAAATTAAATATTTTCAGTAAAACATTCTTTAGCAATAGATGATACAAGAACCTGTAACTAGAAGCGGTTCTTATTGATACTTTGTATGAATAACTTCCAAACGGAGGAGTGTGATAGATCACATCAATATATTTAACAACAACTGTAAAATTTAAGCTCAGCTGAGCTGAAACCTCAGATAAGATATTGCGATCCATTTTCGTCCGTTTAAGGTCGTAACTGCCTTTAAAAGTGTTAATCAACCGAAAAACCATAAACTTTTCATAGACATGTTTATTACAATATTGTAGCTATAAAAATCATGATTTTAAGACTGGTAAGGAGACTGAAATGTAAAATTAACAAAAAATTATAACCTTTTAGTATAGGCATGCATAATAGAATATTATAGGTATTGATATTACCATCATTTTGATATGTGGTTCAAGGTCATAGATACAAAGTTGAAGGTCAAAGAAAGAGACTGAAATGATATAATTTTATAAACATAAATTCCATCATGCGAGATAATTTCAGGTTCAAAGGATACCTACACAATTTTCAGTTTTTACATATTTTATTTAAAATACTTAAATATGGCTTTAGCGAAAACCTTTGAAAAATTCATCCCGAAATAAGAAAGATATCGGTGAACTCCAGAAATTCAAATCGAATATATCGATGTCGAGGCTCTATTGTAAAATGCGTCACAATAGTAACTTACCCCCACAAAATATTATTTACCAACTACAAAAAAGATAGAAATATATAGTGAAGTGGAATTTACACAAGGTGCATACCCGTGTGACTAAAAATTTACACATAAACATTTTGGTTATTAGCCTAAAGTAGATCGTTTCATATATGTTACAGACTCTCGACTTAATTTCAGAATGACTATATATTTTAGCATATTTTAGCTTTCTTTGTCTATGTGGGGCCATTTAATTCAAAATATTCTTAATTTGACTTTATTGTTGAACTGGTGGTATCATTCTTAGCTTCAACCCTTTCAAGACTTGTGGTTTGTATAATAAAGCCCATTGTTTTTTTTTTTGACTACCTTTCTTAGCACCAAAGCTATTTTATAAACTTTGTGACTGATGTCATTCAGTATCTTACATTCTTGGAAAACTAAATTCGATAGAAGTTAACTTAAATGAAGTAAGTCGATACTCCATTAATTTTCATAAAACTTTGCTTAGGAGTAATTGAGTTAAATCACTAGTCAAAGACATTCACTAGATTTAATTTATATAAATGAAAGTCAATAAATTTCGAAAACAATTTAGAACTGCGAAGAAGTGCTAAAATGAAAGGGAAATTAATTTCTTTATGACGCTAGTTATAAAATTTCTGATTTTGCAATTAGTTTTATTGAAGACTTTTTGTAATTTTTTAATTATCTCCAACCAAATATGAGGCGAGATCAATTTTTTAGAACCTGTCTGCTAAAGAGTAGTCTTTATCAGATCATATTGTATTCATTTTTGACATTTTCCTAGAAGAAAACATATTTGTCCTTTTTTAGTCAAAGGCTAGGAACTTTATCTATAAATACTTGTAAAAATACACAGTAAAGTAACTTCAAAATGATCAAATTGGAATTAAGATATACGTTATTAGTAATTCCGACTGATAAAAAGATATGTTTCTAACTTGTTAAGACGGGTCTTATATCAGTTTTTTGACGTAGACAAAACGCCTACTAATGATTATCAGTGACAGATTTAAATATGCTTATGTCGTTATGGATTAATGTTGTTTTGTTCAGGGATATTCACCCAGGTCTTGAATTACGTGTAATGAAAACGTAATGAGTTACTATTAAAAGATAATAAAGCAGCTGTTTATTCCTGGAACTAACCCAGTACTAGTGGTATTTTTATCAATTTTATTCTCTATTAGATAATCAATATTCAACACAATCACGACCAAATTATAAGGAATAAACATATATCTTTTTAACAATCATGGCAGTTTTAATTTGACTTGATAACAATTCTTTCATTGTAAATAAGACAAAATCCTACATCGTCAAATCGATGTGGCCATTCTAATTAGCCACCGCTTCCTGGTGTGTGTATGAAAAAGCGTTCAGAAAATTAGCTTTAGAAGCTGGGTATTTAACAACAAAAATAGAAAAAATATTTTTGCTACCTTAAAGCAATGAACAAATAATTGGGATGTCTGGGTGTTCTACATCAAACCACACCAGCGACGATTTTTTCAAAATGTTAAGATGTTGAAACATTTCAAATACACCGAATCGCGATTGAAATTCCTTATTATATAAATAGTGTCCTTGGTTGAGTAAAAATTTGAAGGATTGTCTCCCCAAAGAAACATCATCTCCCTAGCCGATAGGGGAGACAATCTTCTTTATTATACCTCACGGAAAATTCTTAAAATAGTATTGGTCAATTTCTGATCACGTAATATGGAACAAATCACAATGTCTGAGGTAGCAGGTCAACATTGCCATGGGACATTGCAATGTTCACCGCAAGGCACGGAAACTTACGGCTGTCCATCACGGAAACTACCGAGTGATCCTACTCAAGATTACTGTGCAGGCAAATAATCAACTATGCTGAATATTGTTGTTTATAATTTAGTGCAAAACACTGTTTGGCAGACAAACAGAGAAAGAACTATAAATACATGTACGTGAAAATAACAAAATCATACATAATATCACTGTAACAAACAAATATTCGACATCAGCTAAAAATAATATCAATAAGGCAAACATAAAATTGACGTTCATTACATCATTATATAAATCGTCAAAGTTTTTTGAAAAAGTACATGAATTATTACGAAAAATACTAGTAACCAGAAATATCAAATAAACGGATCTTCATAAAATCGAAAATTACGGATAAAACATATCTAAAGATAATAAGTATTAAATAATACAACGATGAAAACATTAAACATATCACATGCGTTCTTGTAAGTTCTAAATTTCTAGTTTCTGTTCTGTATGAAAGTTTATTCTATCTTCCGCGCAAACTAACTTTTTTTCTGACAAAGAAAACTACTCAGATAAAAAAACCATAATAACCTAACAGGAAAACGGAACAAACCGGAGATACAAAACAAGACACAATTACGTTATAGACCAGTAACTTCTACAGTTTTATCAGATGTAATTTTACGCATTTTAAACAGGCTTTGTCGGAATAAAAGATAAAAGAAATCGTTATTTCTTCAATATTATAAAGTAAATGACTATTGAAATTCCTTGTTATATAAATGGTGTCCTTAGATGAAGGGAAATTTTGAGGATTGTCTCCCCGAGAGAACATTATCTCCCGAGCCGATATAATATTTTCCTCAACTAAGGGCACTATTTACTTTATTTTACCGAACTGAAAGCGATTTCTTTTACCTTTTATTCCGACAAAGCCTGTTTTAAATACCTCTAATTGCATCTAATAAACAACTGTGGAAGTTACTTGTGTTTGGCTAAGGTAATCTTAAGTAGGATTTCTCGGTAGTTTCCTTGATTGACAGTCGTAAGTTTCCGTGCCAAACGTTACACATGGTATCATTTGCCATTTATATGAATAAAAATCTGATCCATTATCACACAATTTTTTGTAGGACACTTTAAACCTAACACTACTCTATCATTTTCAAAGTAAATTTGACACATACTTTTAAATGTTTAATTTTTAATTCCATCCAATTTCCTATGGGTAATTTAATATTTTGTAGACAACCTTTAGCAATGAAATGACTTCTTTTTCACGTCATGAACAAAAAACCATGAAGATTAGATTTTGATCATTCAAGGAATAATGCATTTAAAAACGTTGCTTATCAAGTTAAGAAGACGTAACATTTGACACTTATTAACGAATCCTACTTTTTACTCTTCCCTTTAGAGGTAGACAAATCAACCAATAACTTAATATAAACTAGATATTCTATCCACAAAGCAATCTGTTAACTAACAGTATTTGTATTAGACTGAAGCGTGTCTAAGAAAGATTAATTACATTCTAGTAACCGGAAAATTGGACTCCAGACCACTCTAAAAGTATATATAGACATTTAGTGCAATTCAATTGGATGGTAATTAATAAAAACATCAGAAAAACAATCAAAAAAGTCTGTTGAAGTTTTTTACACTTGCTTTTTTAAAACCGTTAATTGCAGTTGAAACATAGTATGTAAAAGTCGTCTGCAATTGATCTCGGAAAAACTATGTCCAAACATCAAACTAATTGCAATAGAACATGTTTCATGTCAGTCCTTCTCAGGAAACATAATTATTCACCATTACCAAATAGGGAAACCATTCTTTAACTATGATATAGTTTTAAAGTGAGATAGTTTGTATTTCTTTACAGTAAAAGTATTACTAGAATTTTATTTCTAGAGAAAAAAAGTTATAAAACGAACAATTGTGCCGAGGAGTAAGCTGTTTTATGCAAATTTTAAATAAATATTCGATATATATATGAAGGTTTTAACTTTTATTTATAGCACCTTTATTATTTTATCAGTTATAATGCACCAATAAGGAATAACATAATGTACGACACAACGAATTGAATAGACAGACTCATTACCTTGCGTGTTTTTCTTTTGTTTTGATCTCTAAATATAAAAAATCGAAATCGATTGAACTACCAATAATATTACTATCTTTTTTGCAATGTTTTTATAACATCGTTTCGAATTATTTAGATATTTAATGTAACTAGTCATGTTGTATATTTTGTTGCAATTGGTGTCAAATCCTTTCTTGACTCCAGTAGAATAAGTTGGCACTCTAAAAAAGCTAAGTAACATATGCAGTTTGGATGAGATATGACTTAACAATATTGAACCTTTTAATGATCGAGTTCACCAGCGTACCACGTGATGACTCTAAATGCTTGTTTGAAACTATTACTAACATTTTTATAGATAGACAGACGTTGATACTTTCTGTAAAAATTATTTGGTCTCAAGCGTTGGCTTCGGATGACAACGTGTTTTCTATAAGTAAATTATTTAATGGTAAGGTAGTTATGTTAACCGAAAAAATATAATGCTTTATTTCTCTAATTAACCTTATTAATAAAGAATGCATTTTATCTGATAAAAATGTTTTTGTTTGTAAGTATTTGATATTATGTTTTTATGTATTCCGTCTCTAGATATTACCTAGGAACTTCTTTCGATAATTTTATTGCTAAAACTGTCTATAAATTATAGCAAAGCAGTCATCAACAAATATAAGATATCAAAAAAGTACTAAGACCACCAAAGATGCGCTTTTATACAGTTTATAGAAACTGACCTGCAAGCTTTTATGTTTGAATAATTATTTTGACGGTATCTTCAGAATAATGTCTCGTTACTTATATATTTAACAAAAAGATATTAGTAAAATTTTCTTTAAAAGATAGGATAACATTGCTACTATTCTTTGAAGAAAATTTAATTGCTCATTAATTTAACTTGATTAATTACGTTCTATACAACAAAGCGTGACAACACTTCTCAATTCTCGTTTATATACAACATTGTATATAGCACAATGGTCCCTAGTATTAAGATTAGCTTTGAACTAGCTAAAGACTTTACGTTGTTTGACAATTATTGGGTAGCTTATTACTCACAAAGAAAATACATTTTACGTTAAAACCAAGACCTACAAATGCAAGGTCCATTGTTCCCTAAGGGCATATTTGCTGTAAATCAATTAGTTATAGTACTAGTGTCCTCGATCTCTGAGGCGATGAGATATTTTGGTTAGTGTATTCCCAAAATTTGATTTTAAAACAGACTAGACAATTGTCGATAAACCAAATAGAATTTTTAATGTATTGAACTTCGAAAATAACAAGTTCTTAGTTGAAATCGTTAGGTTAAAAGGCATGATTAGGGTTATTCTGCAACGACCACATATACCTATCGTAAAATTCTAGAAATGCTAATTCTGTAATTTATCCTCATATACCAAAAAGCATACAATTTCAATTTGGCTTATAAGTGACCAAAAATCAAAAGATTTGGTATTTATAAAGCAATTGTTAAACACAATTACGCAATCTTAGCTAAAACCATTCAAAATGATCAAAGATCACAGTCAAAGAGCCCTGTAAAGCATCTACATCAAAACAAAATATATACAAACGAAAAGCATGCGATAACATGACCAGGTTCATGTGTAGCGAATATAAAATGGTAATCAGAAATCAAACAAAAATGTGGAAACTGCAATACAAATATGAATCGAATTATACACAAGATTGGTATTCTTAAGTAGAATATGGATTGAGAATAACAAGACGAACATAGATGACAGAAAAAAGTAATACAAAAACCTTTCTTGTCTGAGTATAAAGCATATAAGTTAACTCAATTTATTGTAACATTTTTAATGCTTATATCTGTTTAATTTAAATAACTGAGTTGAGTGTTTGTTTTTCAAATAGAATTAAATAACCTAAACATTATGAATGAATTGAGTTTTTGAATTTGAGTGGTATTTTTCAGACCTAAAGTACATGGGTCTATAGTCTTACATAATGCACAAGACACTTGTTGACATAAAACGAGAAATTCTAGTTGTGTCATAAATAAAATATTGCATGAATTATTATTGAATTTTAAACTACTCGTCATCTAAAAAATCGTTTAACAAATCCAGTTATAAATTGACACTTATACAAGGTTTTCTATATATACAATACAGAACATAAGAATTGTGTGTTTTACATATTACAACAATTTAAAAAAAAAAGAAAGAGGAAATTGGGCTTTCTAACGGAAAGTTCTTAAACTCGGCGTTGCGAGAAATGAATGAAGTATTTCATGCATAATAATAATAATAATAATAATAATAATAATAATAATAATAATAATAATAATAATAATATTATTATTATTATTATTATTATTATTATTATTATTATTATTATTATTATTATTATTATTATTCGTAAATGATGCCAGAAAGCAAGGATTTCGTACTTATTTATTTAAATCATGAACTGCAAACATAAATGAAAGCAAAAGAACATGGGCACCAAATTACATTGCGTAACGTCACAACATAATACGTTTGTCTACTGTTACTCAAAGTCAACAAAACAAAATATTGAACGTACGTAAAACAAAGATTTTTTAAACCAAATATGGAAATTAAAATGGATTTAAAGAGTGTCCAAGAAAACTTAGGATTTGAAACTAATAACGGGTTCTTTTCAATAGTTTTTTGTGACCCATTTTTTGTAGAAAATATACAAAGATTTAAAACCCATGATATAAATAAAGTAAAGAGTTAAGGTATGCCTGCTTTTATTTTATTGATGATTTGTCAATGAAGGCAAGATCCAGTATATCATGTGCCGAGAATGGTCAATATTTAAAAGAAAGTGGCTTTAAGTGAATGTCGGAAAAATAGTTTTTCCATGTAAGAGAATCTTAGGATTTGTTATAGATTCAGAAAAATACACCTTTTTCTACATTTAAAAAAAGGTGTATTTTTCTGAATCTATAACAAATCCTAAGATTCTCTTACATGGAAAAACTATTTTTCTTTATGTTTTTTTTTTAAATGTAGAAAAAACATACATTTTGAGGTTATGTGAAAAAGTTCTGCCGTAGTTCAAAATTCTTTGAGTTAAGTTGCAGTTAATATGTCATTTATTCTTCCTTTAGAACAATAACATTAGGGGCAATTTTCATAGACGTTTAGACAGCTCGAAAACATACCAGTTGCATTCTGATAGAGAATATGATGTTATTTTTCGAAATTATTAGCTGACATAAAATTTATCAAAACAGATGCTTCTTTTAGAGACTAAGGTGCAAATGTGGTAGTGATGTAGCACAGGGTCTTTTGGCAGTTGCTGAAAAAACTCCACTTAAAGATACAAGAAATTAAGGCAACTCACAATTTTTCAGAGAATCATAATCGATATAGATCCACTTACTAGTAGTCTGAACACAAAGTGTGACTAGTCTGAACACAAAGTGTGGACTAGTCTGAACACAAAGTGTGCACGTTTTATTTCGTTTCATCCATATCCGAAAGTTTTCAGCTCAGATTCTTTAAGTTTGTATTGAAGTGAATATATACTATATCTTTTCTTCCTTTAAGTTTTCTGAAAAAAGTGATAAAACTATCAAAATAGATCAGGTAAGCGAGACGCAAGTTATTTCGCCACGTTGAAGAAACCAAGTGCGGTTCCCGAGTCTTTTTGATATTTCAATAGATATTCCAGCAATTACCTCAGTGGAGATATCTTTGAGAGTCACCAGAAGGAAACGTCTTTCCTTAATGCAGCTTATCGTTGGTATTGTATCAGGGAACACATTTAAGATAATGGAAATTTAGAATATGCTGTAAATCTCGGATGCTTCTCGTGAAGAAAGTCAACGTGTTAATTTAAATTTCAATGGAAAATCACATTTTATAAAAAAAAAAATAGCCTGGAATCTAGGTTAATGAGAAGGGTTTTTCTATTAAAACTACCTAAGAGCAGGTATTCAGTAACCTAAGAAGTTGCCGTCTTACTGAGATACAGTAAGTCTTTACGAACTTACGAGCAGGATTATCAACAAAAGATTTAACATTGACATTGACGTATTAAATAGCCTAGACTTTAGTGGCTATAGATTAACTAATTGAAAATAACACATAATGAAATCAATTTAACTATGCCAGTGTTAATGGAAACCTCTTGGCAATCTAAACGCTTTCAAGTGGTTAATCATAAAAAAGTATCACAAATGAATAGAAATGAAAGTCACGAGTAGACAATAAAAACCGACGCCTCGTGTCACGGCATGCGCGGCAGTCTTATGAATCATCCATACACGATGCTCTAAGCGCACTCCAAAGGTCAAAAGTTTTGCCACTTCATCTGGTGACGTCTCGAAATAAGTGATATATTCCTGACTGGGACGTAAAACCCCTTTAAATCAATCAATCAATATCACAATTCAAGTTTGTTGGAAAACATTAATTATTTATTTTAAAGAAATTAGAAAATATTCGCAAATCTAATAAGCTTTTAGTTTCATATAAAATAGAAAGAAACTTTGGCAATATGGTTGAAGTTGGCTATGTCTTCTGCTGGTATAGATATTCGCTTGTTAAAGGCACACTTATTAAGAAGTGCGGCAACCTTACCAGCAGCCAAAATGGAGACATCTTTACAAGAAATCCATAGAACAGCAAATTGGTCTCCTGTAAAAACATTTAGAGTGCATTTTGGTAGAAAACAGAAATCAATTATAGTTTGAGATTTAAATGAACAACATGTATCTGAAATTTAATTTCTTATATTGAAGGTTTATATTGTTATTGTTATTTAGACAATTTGTTGTCATAATTTGAAAAATTGCAAGTTACTCATGAAGCCCGTAGGGCTTGAATGGGCAAAGAAACCCCCCTCGTCCAAAAATATTTGATGCGAGGCATGAGGAGGATTCTCTGTCAATAAGCCCTAAGGACTGAAATATAAACTGACATCTTTTCCCAAATATTGGTATAATGACAACAAATTGGTAAGTATTAGTTCTTTCAAATTGATAAAAGCGTGGATTAACGTGCATGCACTTAGTTGCGTAGTTATTTGAAAGTGATTTTTCTTTTCTTGACAGTCATGATCACGTGCCTGGTAAATTGAACTATTGTAAATCAATTATTCAGCCCACTGGGCTCATATTACAGAAAGAAAACCCTTCTCATTCATTACTTCAAAGATTTTCGGATGAGGAAGGGAGCAAACTACAGCACTTCTGTTTTGCTTGGGCGAATAAACTGCTTGAATTTTTTATCACCCAGGGTGCAAATTAGTTTTTTTTTATGGCTCTCTCTTTTTATATTTCAGATGCTATTTAATTTCTTGTTTTCCGATTTGTTGTTTTCAAATAACACTGACATTAGTCTAAATTGAATCACTTATTGGTGTTGTTTAACTCTTAAACACTTTTAAGCCATATACACTCACAACCTCGCCCAAAAAGCATTAAAATGGTGACATTTGATTTACCAAGTTAAATGATCACAAAGAATATAGAACATACAGACTGTCTCCATAACCATGAGGAATTAATTACCTTTTAAACGCATTAATTCCTCTTAAAAAGTTTCGAGTCTCTTTAGTAAAAAGACTTTAACACGCAAAGGATGCATCAATAGCAGACATTGTGTTACCCTTAAGATATAATTGATACTGTTGGTAATAAAACAAGAAATCAACAACATTCGAAAGAAAAGTTAATGACTCGAGTGAAAAAAATATAAACGGCAAGGTGCAGTATATAGTACGGAAGCGTATTAGGCTCACCTGCGAAAATATTTTTCTCGAGAGTGAAAATATTTTTTTCTGGCGGCCGCCATTTAATTATCTGGCGGCCGCCACTTAATTATCTGGCGGCCGCCAGATCATTATTTTGATGGCCGCCATATTATTAATTGGATCTAGCCTTCTGTCTCTGATTTGGTGCCATGGAAGTGGCTATAATATTGTTTCACAGTCTCGGGCTTTCTCATCAGGAAATGTTACAATATCTTCAGAATTATGTGCTTCGTACGACAGCTTGTTAGTGCCATTTTATACACTAGAAAAAAATTGCTATCTCGTTTAAACGAGATACTAACTCGTTTAAACAAGATAATTATCTCGTTTAAACAAGATACTTTCTCGTTTAAACAAGATAATTATCTCGTTTAAACAAGAAAATTATCTCGTTTAAACAAGTTACTTTCTCGTTTAAACAAGATAATTATCTCGTTTAAACGAGTTAATACTTCATTGTAATTCTGGTAATTTCTGACGAAAGCAGTGATAGATAAGAGCAGTATTAGTACCTGGCTACTTATAGCTGGGGCTGGCTACTTGTAGAAGAAAAGTTAGCTACTAGTAGCCAGTTACTTGATGATTAAAAATACAAAACTAGCAATTATTTCTAGTAATAAAATTTAGTTTTTATTTACTTATAGAAACAAACAAATGTTTACAGTGTGTAGTTTGGTTTTACTCAAGGCTTTCGCGGATATCACTTCCGCATTCGTTTTCGTGTTCCAGTACATCATGATTTTAATAAATCACCCACTTTTTGTAATAATTAAAAAGGTTATTCAATTCTGCTCCGATGATGCCAAATATTCTAACATTTAAGTCTTCATACGCACATATACGCACATATATACGCTTACGCAATCCGATTAAAGTATAGATTTTTATAATATTTCAAATTAAGTACGAGTAGCTGAATATTTATTCCAAAAATATTCAGTATTTATTTATATCATGATCAATAATATTTTATTTTGTGTACATTGATATCAAATATCAGCCATAAAAGCTTTAATACGCACATATACGCTTAACGATTCGACAGGGGAGGGTTACATTTAGGTATAGATTTCTATGGGTTCCTTTTTTCGGCTTGAATTTCTTTTTTCTTACATATATTTACATTCATATATTTGTCCTGTATTTGACAAACATTACTATGAATAGAAAAGCAAAACAAACTGAGTTGTAACTGTGGCAAGCACAATGACTAAAGTCTTCCACCACCCAAAATTTTGACCCCCTTTAGTTTGCACAATAAGACTGGTCGGTTAAAATGTTGTGAAATGTCAATTCAGCAAATTTTCAGCTATATGTTTTTAAGAATATCCTTATGACAGTTTATGTTTGTGTTATTCATGTACATGTACATGTAAAAATTAAAGTAAGTACAATTGCATGTAAGTGTGTGGTGTGCATTTGTGTTGCCTGGTCTGTTGTGTACTAGCACAAACTCGCGGTGTCTTTTTGGTAAGGAGCTGGCTCACCGAGTCAGTATGCCGCAGACAAGTAAACCATTCCCTCAGTTCAATATCCTGGCAACAGGTGAACTGGTCTAAATTTCAAATTTCAAAGTCATTTGTATGACCCAGCCACACTTCGAACCCATGACTGTCGAGGCAGACAGTCTACCAATGAGCCACAGAGGTGGTACTCGCTCTTAAGGCAGACCCTCTACAACTAAGCCCCCAAGACAGTAACAACAATGAATGAATATGTAGTCTTATTCTGGTGCACGACGTTTCATCGAATGGACATTTCGTCGAATGGACTTTTCGTCGAACTGACACTTGATAGAATGCGACATTCTTTTGAAAATTCACTTATAGTACGACATTTCGTTGAATTTTTTTTCAATCCCTTATATCATATTTTTATTCAATAGGTCTAGAAATGTTCCGAGCATGAACATATCATAAAAATGGTTATTCATTTGAAAAAAATCAGTTTTTCCAAAAGTGACATAATACACAAATATTTTAAACTGTATCACAAATTATTAGTTTAACTTCTAAATTCTTTTATTAATTGGTCTAAAGTGCGTGTGTACACTTGTTGATCACAGTTTCTCCAAATGCCTAGACTTTAATCTCTCTTGGGGAGATCCTAATTCATTATAACTTGTAAGTTTGCTTTTAAAAGTCTATGGTTTTCTCTGGAAACTACAGGTTACACCAGCTTCCAAAACTGACTGAATCAATATAAGTTAAAATATCGTGACTGGGGTGATATAAAACGGTATTTATGAACTCTTTTACAGTTCTTATTGATCTCTCTAAAAGTTGATTTTATCATTCCAGTGATTTAAACGATTCGAAAAATTGCTAATTGGGTGTAATTTTTGAATTAGTTAATTTTTTGAAAAATTTTCAGTGTACTCTAGTTACTACATACACATTAGATACTTATAACTGAAATGTCGCTGGATATTTCTGAATAAGTATTTTGGCATCTCTAAGCTTGAGAAAACTTGGAAAGTTTTGTACCTATTGCACTTTGAAAACAATTTTGGACATATCTCCAGGTGAAGCTTAAGGTCCATGGGCCTCTTTTGATTTTCTGAAATAAATATTATGTTGTCTCGGTTTTCTGAATATATGTAAAAAAGGTCTGTTATTTCAACTCTTTTATCCGAAAAACCCCGATTTTCACCAAGCAATAGTAAGACCAAATTTGTGGTGAATACTCTTGGTTAGTCATCAAATATCCGAGATAGCCACAGATACTTAAATAACATCAAATAAACAAAATTACATATTATTTTTAATCAATAAAAGCTAACTAGAAATAATTGCTACTTTTGTATTTTTAATCATCGTTCAACTGGATACTAGTAGCTAACTTTTCTTCTACAAGTAACCAGCTTCAGCTATATGTGGTCAGTTACTACTACTGCTTTTAACTATCACCGCTTTCGTCAATAAACCAGAATAAAAATGAAATATTAACTCGTTTAAACGACTAAGTATCTTGTCTAAACGATATAATTATCTTGTTTAAACGAGATAGTTACCTTGTTTAAACGAGTTAGTAATTTTTTCTAGTGTATAAAATGGCACTCACAAGCTTTCGTAGCTTCGGCAATACTGACCGACATGTTATAATCCGGTAGATAAATAAGTGGCGGCCGCCAGATAATTAAATGGCGGCCGCCAGATAAATATGTGGCGGCCGCCAGATAAATAAGTGGCGGCCGCCAGATAATTAAATGGCGGCCGCCAGATAAAATATTTTCACTCTCGAGAAAAATATTTTCGCAGGTGATATTAAGTGGCGGCCGCCAGATAAAATATTTTCACTCTCTAGAAAAATATTTTCGCAGGTGAGCCTAATACGCTTCCGTAATATAGCTTGTAAATTATCGAATATTTTTTTTATCAAAGATTTACTAAGTTTAAGTGAGAGATTTATTCATACTAAATTGAACAAAATACTAACTCGTTTGTCATTAAAGAACATCAATTTATACTTAGATTGTGTTTTTTTTTGTCTTGTGATATATCTCTCTCATTAAATTATATTTCCGTTACCCTTGTGAAATTCCCATAGCTGCAAGCTTGAGAGTCGTTGCGTTCATGATCGACAATGAACGCCAAAAACCTTGTCACTCCGTGTTTGAATAAATGTACATAAAAAATGCAACACACAATCCGGAACTACATAACCATAGGTATACAAACATGACTATCAGGTTACTTTTGTTTATAAGCTTAAAAACGCATTTTTACGAAATTTTACAATAACGGTTCAGTGGTTAAAATTCACAAAATAAAATCAAAGAAATTAATCAAATAAAATTTTAATAACATAAATAGGCACCTGGCTGTTTTTCACCGTAATATTGACAGTGAGAGTGGCGTTTAAAAAATCAAATGGTGTTTTTTAAATGTTTAAATAAGGTTTCAATAGGTTTATAACATACTGTTATTTTTACCTTCGGAAAACTGTTTTAGGTGTTGCATTCATAAAAGGTAAAACTGAAAATTAATCTTGTAAATGCCTTGCACAATCATAAACATGTCTATTGGCAAATATACTGTGGCCGGAATTAGGGTTATTAACGCCTGATCTATGTAAAGTTAAACGTTTTCTAAGTTCCAACCCTGTTTCCTATATGTAATATTCTTGACAATTATTGCATGAAAAGACATATATGACATTTTTGTTTTACAGTCAAAATCATGTTTAACATGAAACGGAGTATTGTTCTTAAAATAAAACGCGGAACCAGTACGAATTTGAGCACAACATTTACATCTGCCTATGTTGCATGTAGAAACCTTCAATGATGTAGTGCTGTTTGCTTTGAGTTTAACATGAATTAACATGTGTTTTAAATTTTGTGCTTGCTTTTTGCTATTA
This sequence comes from Tegillarca granosa, assembly GCA_029721355.1. Lineage (NCBI taxonomy): Eukaryota > Metazoa > Mollusca > Bivalvia > Arcoida > Arcidae > Tegillarca > Tegillarca granosa. The sequence continues at coordinate 25,953,214 of CM056594.1, forward strand.
ACAAATGTGGTCTCTTTCAAAACGCTTTGGAGATGTTTGTTTGATTTCAGCATGTTTTTTTTTTTTTTTTTTTTTTTTGTATTGTTGAATTGTTGAAAGGCGTTGATGTTATTTGGATTATGCGTTGTTACTAACGCAATGACATTATTGTTTGTATTTTTTACTTAAGGTTTTCTAAAGTTCGTTGATGTCAACTGCTAATGTTTTGTTTATATATATATATATATAAAGAGAGAGAGAGAGAGAGAGAGAGAGAGAGAGAGAGAGTAGGGTAAAAGGAAGAATAAAACTACCTGCTCTCGCTTGATTTTTTTATTCGATTTTTTATTTTTATATAATTTTTTTATTTGTTTCATAAGTTTTGAACTATACAATTATACTTAACGGATAGCAATCCGAATACAGATTAATAAAGAAGAAATAAATTAAAATATGGGCCTTGTATTTCCTTGTAATAGAGTACATCATTGAGGTGTCAAAATGGCGACTTACAAACACACACAATATTTTGAAATTGAATGAAGAAAAGTAAATTAAAATTTAAAAACTGCAAATGGTATGATAGTGTAGCATAGTTCTATGAAGCTAACATTTATAATTTTTTAAATATCTATTTTTTTATTATTAGTTTTTATTGGTACAAGTTTGATAAATAGGACCTTGCATTTTGAGTCATTCTTGTTACAGGGTAAATTTAGCTACGAATGTTGTAATGGTTTATTTTAAATTTTTTAAAGGAAGTTTAAAAATAAAAAAATAGCATATGATGATTTATACAGTACATATTGAGCATGGTTCATTAAAACTGACCTAAGACGGATCATATATTTGTTTATTTTATTTGAAAAAATACTTGATCAACTAGTACAAGGCATGAACTAGAATTTTTAGATTTTTTATTCTATACTTAAAGATTAACAGTATTAAAATATTTGCTCTAATGTATCATTCGACTGAATATGTGCATCAAGTTTATTTTACAGTAAGTAAAGTAAGGTATTTTTACATTTGATTTTCAATTACATTTATACATGTATTTTAGTTTTTTAAATTAAATTATGGCTCAAGAATTAAGTAATGAATTTTTATTTCAAGTACTTAATTTGAAACTTTAAAAGGTTAATTTGAGTCATGTGTCTACTTATTATAAATATAATTCAGAAGAAGCATTTATGACAAAATTTACATGTGGTATTTTTATGCCCCGCTCCAACGAAGTTGGCAGGGGATATAAAAATGGGTCCCGTCCCTTCGTCCGTCACAAGTACAATGTTAAGATTTCCCGTTTAAGTTTTTTCAAACAGTTAAAATTCTTCAGAATTTTTCATTCTAATTAAAGACATCATTATTATAATTTATTTTTAAACATGTGTATATGTTTTTACATAATTTATTGACCAGAAACTTCATCTAGAATACAATGTTAACCTTTTGAGTTAAAGTTTGCTACATGTTTTATATTATGATTTAAGAATAGCAAGTTATTAATAATAAATTCACACCAAGAAGAAATAGTGCCATTACTTCAGAAGTGTTCACATATTTATCTGCAACATTATTTTTACATATCTGCAATTTGAGTATTTCTTAGCAAAAAATCCATATTTTATATGAAAAATGTACATTTTGAGAAAATGAACTTGCTTTTCTATTTATAGGATTTTCTGTAGAAACTCTAGATATCATGTGAGTATTGAAAGAAGTTAAACATATTTACATGGTTTTTTAAGTTGTTCAGTATTTTGGGGTAAATATGTCAATTTTAAAAAGAAAACACTGGTTTTGAGAAAATTCTTTTTTGTGGCTGTTATCTTTGATGGAGTTCTTTATATTGGCTGGTATTTTGGTGTTGGATTTTATTTTTCTGAAAAAAATATACATTTTTTATTTATTATACAAATATTTATAAAAGGGATAATGATTATAATGCTACTGCTGCTGATGGTAATGATGATGATCTGTGACTTTGAATTTATGCAAGTGATGATGTTGAATTTTCTTAAAAATGATGATGATGATGATGATGATGATGATGATGGAAGTTGCTCTTGATGATTTGTACAGTGAAACATACATGTACTTGTAATGAATATCAATAAGTCAGCAAAATAAGTGATATATGATAGTAATTATTACATTGACACACACACACACACACACACACACACACACACACACATATATATGTTTCTTTTCATTAATAGCATATTAAATGTGGAATTTTTAATGAACATTTTGTCTCCTTGATGATGATGATGATGATGAACAAATTTTCTCTTTGATTATTTCCTGTTTTTCAGAATGATGTTATATATTTTAAAATATGCATTTATACCTCAATAGCTTATAATCACTTTTGTTTTCAATGAATACAACATCAACAACAACAAAAACTACTTATGAATATTGTTGATATTTTGATTAAAAAATAAAATGTCATTTAAAACATTAAGTTTTCCAGTCATTGTTAAGATAACAAAAGACTCTGTAAGTTTAACATGGTAACGAATAGAAGTCGTAGTCGCTGAAACTATTGGTGGAAAATCGAAAGTGAGTAGAGCGGAGGGTCTGAATGACAATGTATTCTTGTTGAATTGTATTATTTCATAAAAAACAGTAGCACATATAAAATTATAAACAATTGATTATTTTACTCCGATAAAACCCATATATATCTAACAACAATATAAACAAATGTTATCTGCAGTTTTTAGTTAACAATTCTAAACTTGAAATATCAAAATATCAAATAATTAGTCATAAAAAGTCATGCAAAGCATTCCTTAGCTGGATTCGGATTCATACAATTTTGGAACTTTAGATTTATTTAATTTCAACTGTTTGGCCTATGTTTTTCATCTATCAAACTTTGCGGCCCCTAGTGTCACTGATGAAGAATGATTTTCCGAAATGTGCATATATGGCACATCGAAATTTAACAGGTACAACTGTTATATATTCATATAAGGTATAAGTTTGAAAGTATTCAAATCTTTGAATAATAGCAAGAATAATATAGAATTAAAGAATCAAATATTCACTTTTAAACACAAAAAAAAAACATTCTGTCATATATGGTATTGTAAACTGATGATGTATCCTGATTTTAATTTTGTCCCGCTTCACATAAAATCAGGTAATTTTTAATTTTCACAAAATCAGTCTCGAGATTATTTTTTGTGTCCATTTTTGTAGACCATCTAAATTAAATGCCATCTATTTATTAAAAAGGACCATGTTTATTAAAAATTGTGATGTTCTGGCTAATGTGGACATCAGATGAATGACTTTTAATGTTTAAGGTAGGATAAGGTCATATGGCTTACATTTTTTCCAAGGATGTCTGGTTTGGTCATTTCAGTCATTCTAAGAAAAGTGACCTCACTGGGCTTGGCTCATCGTGAGTGTTGAATTACTATGTGTTTTAAGATCATAATGGGCTTTTTGTAGTATTTTATGTTGCAATAATAAAAGTTTTGTAATCATTTTAGTAATGCACTGTAGTTCATGCATTTTAGAACCAAAAATAATAATGTTCGCTTAATACCAAAATAAGAAAGTCAGAGTTAACAATACATTAGAATAGGAAAAATTTAATAAATGAGACCAATAGATCTACCTGTCTTTTAATGGAAGTCCATTGTACATATTTAGCTAAAACCATGTTGTAAGATATTTTCATCAATATCCCTGAACTAAGAATGTTGTATGCAGAAATTTAGCCTTTGAATAAAATTAATGTTAAATGTCTCGAGAAAATCCACAAACTCTTAATATTATAAAAAATAAATATTAAGGTCATTTGTAGATAGCAGCCAAGTTGATATTTATTTCAGCAAATAAAAAAAAAACCCATAAAAGTGCAAGTCCTGAATTGGTATCTACACCTACTTCAAGCGCTCAGTGGTAAAAAAAGATCAACATGTAAAATGATATAAAAGTTATGTGAAAAAGTAACTGATCATTAGGTAATGCCAAAAAATAACTTTGAGTCGGCGATGACGCCTTTCCAAGATGGTGTAGACCAAAACAATTCGGCTAATCCGTCTAGAAGCAGGTTAAAGTTACTATTGTATAGAAAAAATTACTTTATTACAACAAAGACAATTCGTAAAATACATATTTCTTTATATTTTCGCTTCAAGTGTATGCCATTTTTAACAAAATGTTGCACCCTTTCTACACGCGAAAACGTGTTTAATGAATCAATGCGCAAGCCGGGTTCGCGTTTTCCCTGAACAATGCAATAAACAAACATTCAACGTGATTCATCATCTTGCTTGTACGCGTTGGGAACTATTTTCATTGTATATAGAATTACATAAAACTTTTGATGATGTTCTCACTAATTTAGATCCACCGTTTTATTAATAATGCTTTAAATTACAAATCTGTTATGTCATTAACAAGTAATCCGACAAAATACACTGTAATCACGCTGCTTATTGTAATTTTGAGAACATATCTTAAACCTGAAAAAAAAACACACATTAGTAAAAGTATTTACGAAATCTAAAGATACAGTACCCTGTGAAGTCTTTCAAAAGAATCAGCGAAACCGCTAGTAATTTCAACTTTTCAAAAAAAAAAAAAAAAAAAACTTTATCAAAAGGAATCTCATCTGAGTTTTCAACACATTACGAAGATTCAATTCAATAAAAATTACGACTGCAAACAGTTTTTATAAGTTGACATTTATGAAATTTCAAAAATTTCGTTATCTTCTTTTAGCCTGCGATAACATTTAAATCTTGTTAAACATTGAATCATCCGACGTTTTAAACGAAGAGTAAGGACAAATCATTATTTCCTAATGTACTGGGAGTTTTAGGTGCATTAAATCTTAATCGCACTTCCGATAAGGACCGAACATGCATTTCTAATTTACATGATAGAATATTAATGACAACTTTTAGCTATTCCTATGAATATTTCGGCTTAAATGTTGTCACATTACTTTTCATAATCTCATCTATTCATTATAGAATAGATGCATTTATTGAAGTAAGATAATCGGTGAATGATTTCGAGTTAAGGTCAGAAGAGTGTCTTTCCTTCGTTAACATCCAATCCTTGTACGAGTTATTGCCCTTGTATAATTAATTTCCAATAAAGATGTCAAATTTGTAGGTCACATCTGCTCTTTCTTCTCTCCTCCTCTTTAATCCCATACGGCTACCAGCTCGGATCGCTATCATTCATCGAACTGGCCTCACTCCTTGAACACACTGCGATAAACCAGCCCGAGCAAAAAATTTACATATCTAATGGTGAACTCATAACAAAGGAAAAGCCTTCTGCTAAGATAACTTCCATTGAGAAGTGGACAGATGCCTTTTTAATTTTTACCAGTGTCTATTGCCATGCACACCCATCCCGATTTCTAGAATTTTTAAAATACATGCATGATATAAGGCTGGGGGCTTCAAGAATCAGAGGTATGGGCTGGCGGTCCTATGATGAGCAGTTTCGTCTGCGAAAAGCAGTTGACCCGTCTTCGTCCTGGGGTCAAGTAGATACAGAATTATGGCTAAAATACATGCTGGACACTGTCCAGCCATCCTATCCACAAACTGGCCACAGTAAATGTTTCGAATTTAATTACAAATCGACTTGCTCCAGACACCTTTGTAACTACCAGCATTCGTGCATTCGTTGCTCAGGTGACCATCCAATAACCACCTGCCCTTTACTACAGCAAAACGATCCTCGCTCAGTGGGTTTAAATCATAATTTTCGACCCCCTACAAATAGATTCAGCTCCTTTCGGGCAAGACATACTTATCAACCGCGTCAAAACAACAACCAAACAAATCTCAGGTATCTGGGACCTCGCCCTAACACCTATTAAACTAACTCCTTTATCCCATTACCTCAATTTTTATCCAAATAAACCCGTAGCAACACTTCTGAGGGAAGGATTTTCATATGGTTTTCGTTTAAATTATGAAGGGCCTCGTATTCATGTCTCCTGTAGGAATTTAGTTTCCGCAATTCAAAACAAACAACAACTCCAGGAAAAATTGCAAAAGGAAATTGACATGGGTCGGATAATGGGCCCTTTTCCGAATCTCCCTATTTCTAATTTACGATTATCTCCGATCGGCGTTGTCCCTAAATCCGAGGGGGGTTGGAGAGTAATTCTGCACCTCTCACATCCCTTGGGTAATAGCGTGAATTGTTTTATAGACCCTAAAATCTGTGCTGTCCAGTATACATCATTCGACACGGTCGTTGAAATGGTTGCGAGTCTTGGTCAAGGGGCTTTACTTGGTAAAATGGATATTCGTTCTGCTTTCAGATTATTGCCGGTTCATCCGGGTGACTTTGATTTATTGGGATTTTATTTTGATGGTAACTACTACATTGATAAAGCGCTTCCTATGGGGGCATCAATTTCATGTAGTTTATTTGAAAAATTTTCTACGTTTCTGCATTGGTTAGTTACTTACAAATCAGGTATACATACGCTCGATCATTATCTGGACGATTTTATCTTTGCCGGGAAAAAGGGCGAATACACTTGTAAATTATTAATGTCGTGTTTCAACGCAATTTGTCGTGAACTCGGTGTCCCTTTGGCCGAAGACAAAACGATAGGTCCCACTACCAGGTTAATTTTTCTCGGTCTTGAGCTGGACACAGAAAACATGCTTATCCGAATACCCCCTACAAAATTAGAAGAGCTAAAAGCCTTGCTTCTTCATGTTAGTAAGAAAAAGAAGGTCATTTTAAGAGAACTGCAATCATTGGTAGGATCACTAAATTTTTTCTGTAAGGCAGTTCGACCGGGTCGAGCTTATTTGCGTCGTTTCTACGACTTGATGAGCGGTGCACTTCAGCCGCATCACCATTTGCGGATTAATAATGTTATAAGATCTGACATTCAGATGTGGCTCCAGTTTCTTGCCTATTTTAACGGCTCGGTTTATTTTCCTGAAAAAGATTGGACAAGTAGTGATGTAGTTGAATTGTTTACTGACAGTGCTGGGTCGGTAAATATGGGCTGTGGGGCATACTTTGCTGGGCGCTGGGCTTTTTTCCCCTGGCCTCAACAGTGGGAAAATCTTGACCTATTCAGAGACATTCCATTCTTAGAATTGCTGCCAATTGTTTTGGCAATTATTCTCTGGGGCGACAAACTCGCTAACAAAAAGATTTTGTTCCGAACTGATAATCAGGCACTAGTTTTTGTTTTGAATAACCAAACAAGCAGATATGCTCGGACTCTGTATCTTATTCGTTTTCTTGTTTTACATTTGCTAAAAATGAATATTGTCTTCCGTGCAAAACATATTCCCGGTCTCGATAATGCAATTGCTGATTCTATCTCTCGTAAATTTTGGCAGCGTTTCCGACATCTGGCACCACACGCCAAATCCACGCCAGAAGCAGTGCCAACAACATTTTTGAATCTAATCTCCAACGTGAAGTGAACAGGCTCCTGGATGCAGCGGTCTCCCATAATACCCATTCATCTTATCAAACTGGTCTGGACAGTTTCCGAGTTTTTCGTGAGCAACAGTGTCTTCCTACTTGCTGGCCTCCACCGCTTGTTCATGTCATCCAGTTTATAGCAGCTTTGTCTCTGAGAGGTTTAGCTCATTCAACTTCACGCTTGTATGTGGCAGCAATAAGTTATGAGTGCAAAATCAATAACTTACCGGATGTTACAAATAACTTCATAATCACAAAACTCCTGGAAGGCATGAAACGTCTAAAGCATAGGCCTGATACGAGACTCCCTATTACACTAGATTTATTATCTCAATTAATTAATTCTCTCCCCCATGTTTGCACAAACTTATATGAAGCTAAGCTTTTCTCCTGTGCCTTCTCCTTAGCCTTTTTCGGCTTTATGCGTATTGGGGAATTTGCTCAAACAAATCGTCAGGCAACAAATAATGTTCTCCAATTAGATGATGTCATCTTGGACGAAATTCATGAAAAGGTCATCTTGAGATTTCGTCATTCAAAGACGGACCAATATGGCAAGGGTGTCACCGTGGAAATTCCAAAAACGGGAAAAATTTACTGCCCCTTCATGAGCCTGAAACACTATCTAGGCGCCCGCCCATCGGTACCAGGCATATTATTTTGCCATTTTGGGGGGGACCCGTTAACGCGTTATCAATTCTCCTCTGTCTTACGAAAAACTCTTTCCTTCTTCAATATCGAATTTAAGTATTACAAGTCACATTCTTTCCGTATCGGGGCAGCTACGACCGCATCTGCAGCTGGTATGTCGGATCATGACATTCAGATTGCGGGTCGGTGGAAGTCGTCCGCTTATCGATCTTACATTCGAAGCCCAGTCAGTTATTTTACAATATAATGACAGCAACATGCTTGAATTTATTCAACTTATCATTGAAAACTCGCATCTGATAAGACAATTTAAGTCTTTCAGATCACGTGATTATATGGTGTGTTGGTTCTTCAATTATAAAGAGGGCTTTTATGGTGGCAAGGCAAAGACCTGGTGGATCAAACCTGACTTTAGACGGAAATGGCATTTCATTGTGGTGGCAAGGCTATTCCGGCCTTAAACTAACAGATATTCAGAAGAAGATTCGGTTGATCTCAACCTATGCTGACAACACACCAACTTACATTTTGTTGCATTGTGGTGGCAATGACATTGGTTGTACACCTTTGAAGCAATTGTTTGCTGTTGTAAAAACTTTACTTAATTTCTTGCAGCAAACATTCCCGTATACACGCATTATCTGGTCACAAATATTACCCCGCGCCTCATGGCGTTATTCTAATGATTATGTCGCCATGGATAAGGCCAGAATCCGCTTAAATAGCTATGCAGCTAAGTCTGTTTTAAACTCGGGCGGCGCTTACTTAAAGCATCCAGATATAAAACTTTATGCCATTCAGTTGTATTCACCCGATTTAGTCCACCTTTCGGACATAGGAAATAACATATTTTTAAATTCAATACAATCTGGTCTGCAAGAAATAATAAACGGGAATGTACCCGTATACCCCAATTTATAATACACTAGTTAAGCGTAATGTGGGCCGGCAAAGTGCCGCTTGACGTGGCGGTGCTCGTAAGTCGTCAACCAGTTCTGCCTGGCGACTTAAGAGCATGTGGCGGATTGCGCGGCACAGTTTTATCAAATTTAAAGAACTTTGACATTTAATGATTGGCCGCTGTAATACCAGGGTCAAATATGAATTATTGTTTTGAATTTGTTTTGAATTTTGTTGTGTTTGTTGTTGTTTGCTGTTGTTGGCTAGCCCATTTGATTGTTGTTTTCGGCAGCCTATTTTGTAACACAGCCGTGCCCACAATTACGCCATTAAAAATATCAATATTGTTGCTGTTGTTTTGGGTTATCTTTTCTTCAATAAATAAAAAATTTACCCTTTTAGAGGTAAATTCGTAACGAGATAATAAAGAGACAACAGATTTCATTAACATTAACATTTAAATCACTTTTTTTATACATCTTAGTGTTTTGCATCTGTTTATAAAATTATTTTTAATAGATACCGTGTTACAATATATGCGTTTTTGACTGCACTAATTAAACAAACTTATTTCGGTCGTTTAATATTTTAATATAATCTAAATATTAACAAATTTAATAATTATTTTTGTACATGTATTTTGTAATAATTTAATTTTCAATGGTTTTTCATTATGAAAAGTTTTGGTATATTTTGTATAACCTAACTTCATCACATGACCGTATACCGTTGTATGCCGAACTACTTTTTTTTTGTTCATGTTGTGCAAAAAGAAAGTATACAATGTAGCGCCTTATTTAAAGTATGACGTCAAATTTTCTTGCGATCTTTATTAATTATTTATTTTATTTTTCATTTCAACTTGCGGGTGATTTTATTTTAAAAGTCAAATAAAATTGATAAACCAAATTTAAGTAAACAATTCCAAAAGAAAAGTTTCATCTGCAACATTTACGGTATGATAAATAAAAGATGATTTGCTCTTTTTTTGTTAATTTATTTGTTTCATTTGATAGAAAAATCGCTAGATTTATTCGGATTAACGCTTTGTTTTCTTTGCATCTGAAAATGGAAGACGATATGGAACTCGGAAATTTTTACATCGGCAGCTATTCAAAAATTTTCAATTCAGATGAAGAAAATACTAGGAATATGGAGGACACTGATTTTTTGAACATGATTTTTGAGGATGGCACTGAATTACAGATCATAAATGCCTCAATGTCACTCGAAAATGCTTTAAGGGAAATGGTCGCTGCATTGGATAAAGCAATGGCGGAAGAGAAATCAGATTGTGTGGAGAAAAGTGATAAAAAAAGATTCAAGAGCATAACAGAGGAAGAATTTAAAAAAAAAATGGAAACCAGCAGAAGATCCAAGTCTACAATAAAAAGTACAAAATGGGGAGTTCGAGTATTTCAAGGTTAAAAAATAAGAAAAAAATTAATAAAAATAAAATATAAAAACTATGATACAGTAAGCATTGCATTTTAATTAATACTTTAACTTCATTATCGACAGAGATCTAGACTGGGATTCGAACCCAGATGTTTACAATAAAAATTGTAATGCTTTTAAGGAAGCTACCCAGATTATATCTGTCAATACTGAAACCACAAAAAATAAAGAAATTAAAAAAAATTATAAAAGTGACGGAATTATTGAATAATAGTCATTGAATTAGAACGAGTGATTTAGAGAATGAGAACAAGTGACTGAATGAATGTGTGTAAGTGGAAACAAAGAGAATGAGCTACAGTAATAATTCGTAAATCAGTATTTAATATTTTGAAAAAAGATTGACTCGGGTGAATGAATGAATGAATGAATGAATGAATGAATGAATGAATGAATGAATGAATGAATGAATGAATGAGCGGACGAACGGAGGTACGATTTTTTTAAAACTTCTATCTACAGTAATTGTCCAAATAGTACAAGCTCACAACCCACACATTCTTTCTAATTTTAGAATGGAGTTTAGAAACTAATGATTTTGAAGTAGATTTTGGAAAAATCTCGACCGAGGACCTCAACAGTTATCTAAGAAAATTCTATGCGGAGGCACAACCTAAAGAAAACGAAAACCGTTTAAAAGAAATGAATGAACAGCAAGCTTCTGAATACCACAAAAATTCTTTTAGAAGCATCCGTTCTGCTTTGAATCGACATTTTTAGGATCTTGGCAGAGATGTTGACATAGTAAGGGACAGGGTATTCAAGCCTGCAAACAATGTCTTGGATGGAAAACTTAAACAAAATTTGAGAGATGGACTTTCTAGGCCAACAAAACACAAGTCTGTAATACCAACTGGAGATCTTATTAAAATAAGTTTTTACCTTTATCCCGTGTCCGGTGATATCAATCCTTTTATTCTTAGATTACGTGTCTGGTATGATTTAAGTATACACTTTGTAACCAGGGGTCTTGAATTCCACCACCAGCTGAATATTAATTCCTTCGACTTTAACAGGGATGAAAATAACGTTGAATATGTCACTTTATGTCACGAAACTGTACAGAAAACAAGACAAGGAGGTCTTGATAGCGAAGAAAAAGAAGGAGACAAAAGAATGTACTCGTCGCACGATCCTTTGACTTGTCCAGTTACTTCACTGAAATTGTTGATTTCAAAAACTGACAAAATGCAAAATACCTTTTTTAACCATTGATACAAACCCGCGCTGTCTTCCCCAAGCACTGAGGATATTTGGTTTACTGATACACCTGTAAAGCAATATCAGTTTACCCGGTTTATGGCAGACATAAGTAGAAATTCTGGATGTAGCAAAAATTACACCGCACACTCTCTCCAAGCTACAGCCATTCAAAAAATGAACGACAGCGGTTTTGAATTACGACATATAATGTATATGTCTGGTCATAAAAACGAAAGCTCAGTGCGTAGCTATAACAGAGAAGGCTCCACTAGTCAAAAAAGAAAGCTGAGCGAGACCCTGTTCTCCCTAAAATCCAATACCAGTGAAAATAATAATAACCCTGGATCCCATATCGACGCCATTACTAGTTCATCCTATCCACATCTTCATCTGTACCAAGAGCTACAAAGCTTGCACATAAAAATGAATTTTATCATTCACATCAAGCTCCGTTTTCTCTTAATTGTAGCAACTTCATGTCATCCGGTTTTATATCTAATTCTTCATTCAATAACTGTGTGTTCCAGTTTAAAAATTAAATTATTCCGTAACATGTGTTGTCGTTGAATCAGTTTAATGTACAGACTGAATTTTCGCTCGCTCCAACTTGTGGTTGTCGGCCGTTGCTGTCAGCAACCAACTTAGTGCACAGTGTATTATTGCGCACACAATTGTTACCGTTTTATTGATTCTGACATTAAAATAATTATCGAAATAATTAAATTTATCTCCTTATTTTATAAAACGAAATTAAATTATAACAAATAACTCTGATTTTTTTTCGGTTTATCATGTATAACCTCAAAAACGGTGTGCAAACTTAAACATAATCCGCTTCGCGGATTATGAAGTTTGCACACCGTTTTTGAGGTTTAACATGATAAACCGAAAAAAAATCAGAGTTATTTCTGAAATATATTTTGTCACTTTCTACAAACCAAAGAATAAATTAGAATTTAACGAATGGCCTTTGATTTTATTATTATTATGGCGGCATAACTTTATTATGTTATCTTGTATTGCAAGACATTTCATATCTAAAAATTTATTATGGATTTATGATTTAATTTGCATTATCAAATTGCTAACATTGTCACTACATGTCATCGTTTTTTCACGTAGTAATTTAGAGTTTTCCGGCATATTTTATAAATTGTTTAAATGTCTGACATCGAACTTCATTAAGTTAGCTGAAACTACATTTAAGTTAATTGACACTTAAGTAATGTGACATTATTGTTCATTTGATAATTTTATTATTTTTGTTTAATTGTTTGCCCTATTGACCCGTTACATTAGACACCATCTGGTAACATCACGGATTGGCTTTCAAAATAAAAGATTTATATTTTGTGAAGATAATAAGCTACAATTTGAAATTAATTACCTAGAAAACCACCTTTTCGCTTTGGTTTACTGAAAGCACAATGGCGTATGCAGAAAGGTTAAATAACGATGTCGTGAGCCCGTTCCTAACAGACCTAAATAACATTCTAATAACACGTCTGAAACAGTTTAAAAACAGAAACTGTATCCTTAAAGATATAGAACCATATAAAGACTAGAAATTAGATATAAAGAATGTCCAGATTTATCAACAAAACTGTCCTGTATCCTAAAAGATATAGAAACCATATAAAGACAAGAAATTAGATATATAGAATGTCCAAATTTATCAACAAAACTGTCCGTTTTAGTTTGTAATTTCATCAATTGCTACGTGTGTAAGATTCGCGTGAGACATACACTTGCCACAGATCGGTTGCTAAGTACATATAGATTAACATTATTACAACTTTTATTATTATATTTATTTAACTTTCGTTCTCTTAAAATTATATTCTTATGCATATATACGTGCGAGGTCATTTATAAGCTATTCCCATTTTTTGCTTCCCTAATGATCCGCTTCACGGAAAATATTCTTTTCTCAACGTTTTTATACAAAAGCATTTGGTCCAGATCTGCTTTTACATCTCACTAAGTCTAAAATGCATGTAAATATTTCCAGTTTCATTTCCCCCTAACCCTATTTTCAATCTGCTGATAGTTCCTTTAGAAATTACAAATAAAATGTATTTCAGTCAGGAATTGTTGCCTACGCATTATAAGTTGTACAGTAAAACCAATATTAACCAGTAGAACGCCTAAGTAAAGTTTGTTTCTTTTTATCTTAAATGACATGAAGACAATTTTGAACTATTTAAAAAAGTAAAGATAATTATGAAAGAAATTTGTTAAACGAAACCAGTAAAGGAATCGGAATTAATTTCTTTGGTGTTTTAAAACATATCGACTTATGCCATACCTATCTAAAAGCATTGTAGATATGACAGGCGACTACTTGTATTCGTTTCCTGGTGATCATAAATTCTCGCGGAAAAATGTTACATATATTTTAACAAGTAAGATCAAATAAATATATTTAACAATATCTATAATGCTCCTAGATAAAGTAAAGTACTTGTCCGTGTTCATTTAAATGTGTATGTAATCCTTGTGTGATGATATCAATGTGTTGGCATTAAGAAACCACTAACAAGCACTTGGAGTGAGTTGAGTTGAGTAATGGTGTTTAACGTCCCGAGCACAGTTTCACCATCATTCACTCAGCTGAGTGTACACTAAACTCAAATATTCCCATTTTTCTTTCATCAATATTTTAAAAAATTTAAGTTTTATGAGACAATGTTTTGTTTTGTTCGACAAAACTACACTAAACAATGTAAATAAAATTTCACTTTAACTGTGTGATGTCTTAGAAATTGACATTGAAATATTCCCGAATTTGAGTTGAGAGTACACTCAGTTGAGTGAATGATTGTGAAACTGGGCCCTGGTCAAGAATATTTCACTTATATCGAGACGTCACAAGTAATAGGCGAAAGTGCAGGAATTTTGCCTGTGCGTTGCGCTGATGGCATTACACAACAGGGTTCTTTATCGTGCCACGCCTGTCGTGACACGGGACCTCGTTTATTTTAAGTTACATACGAAAGAACCATGACTTCCATTTCGTAATGCCGAGTGCTTGGCGAAAGAACAGTCACTACCCACTTTCAAGTCTTGGATCGGACCCGGCCTGAACTACCGAAGTGGTACAAAAAGCACTTGGAGATTTGTGTAAATAGTGTTCTGTTTCTTTAAGTTTGACTTAAAGCGTGAAGAAACAAAAAGATAAATATAGGTCTTAAATAAAACAACGTTAATGCAAACGCCAAGTAAGTGGGGAAAAAAAGATATGCATGAGAACTAGAAAAAACAAGTTTGAAAGTTTTTGCGGCATTTCCTGTACATATTAATATTATAAATTTGATCGATTGATGTTACTTGTTTCTAGTTTCTTTAATTTTTGCAAAGTTCATAAAATATTTGGATGTACACATTTTATATTAAATTATTATAATTATTATTATAGTTATATTGTTCAATCTCAGTATAAATTGAAATACTTTAACTTGAAAAGCAAAAAGAGCTAATCACTCTTCTATTCTTGAGACTTTAGATTAACTTATTTTAACTAGGGTGTAAAACACCATTACTCCATCCACTCCATCCACAGGGTAATCCCTTGTAACAGATACATCTATTCTCAAATCCACGACTTTTTATTATTATTTTTAAATTTTTGCATTCATGATATTATATATTGACTTCTGAGGTAGTTTTGTCTTTTTTTCAAGGAAAGACACAATGTCTGTGCATTTGGACGATGGATAATTTTTGCTTGTCTCAAACCGTTATTACTTTAAATGAGTTTTATCAGTGACATAAAGCTTAACCACTTAGTTTCTGATCAATACAAATATCGATACATTTCATTAGTTATTTTGTTGTGTTTGTACTTCCAGTTTGATTGAATTTTTCTATAGACGCTTTTGGATGAAGGATCTAATTCAGACAAACATTTTTTTCAGATTTTCATCGCTCATTGTAGAAAGTTGTTGGATGTCAAAATGATAAATTCTGGTCGAACAGATAAAAAAGAGTTCTTCATATATATCTAATTTACTGTCATATCTAAACTATAAATTCTTTTTTTTTCAAATCATTGATGAAAAAAATACATATGCTTTAAGATGTTAAAGGTAAACACTCTCTGTTTCTTTAATATTTAAATATATATTACCTCGCAGTAGAGAGTAAGCGTTTACATTCACATTACGTTATTATCTAGAAAATAAATCCTATAATCAATAAATCTTTTGGATAAAAGTAGTCTTTTTTATCTTTGGAGGGCTAAGGTTATGACAAGAGCACTTAATTTCATCGCATTCATGGCTATTTGGCTATTCTCTGTGTTCCGACTCAGGTCGACAACAAGATAAACAAATGTTTACATATACTTCTACTTGTAGCTCGTTAGAAAAAAAATCTTATGGCTATGTAAACAGACATTCATTCAACCGATCCTTTACAAAAGCTGTAGTCATTAATTCGCGCGATCGTCAACAATAAATAGCTGACTATATCTACGTACATATTATTGTAAATTTGATTCAACTTGTCTTGTTATTTTATGTTATTTTAAGTGATTTTTGTTATTCGATATTGCCTTCAAATTGTTTGTTTATTCCTAGAAAGTATTCATAAGGATTCAAACGATCACATCGTTAAGTGTTTATTACGATGGCCGATGTCGGCCGTACACATGTCACTTCAAGTTTTAAAAAATATGTACATATGAAAATTCATATATGACAACTGTCACTTCAATTTTTGAAATATATGTACATTGGTTAAGTTAGTACACTTGTCACTTCTCTATTTAGGAAATATGTCCGTGTATAAAACATGGGCAACTGTCACCTCCATTATGATTTTTTTAAAACCGACCTTGTAATCTGTAGCAATAAATAAAATGGATAAACATTCCACGTTTGTTAAATTTTCATATGCAAAATTTTCAAATGAATAAAATAAAATTCTATTAAACAACAACATTTTTCTCAACATTTTCAGATAAAATTTTGTTTTAATTTTTTGAAGAAATATTAAATAATCTTTGATATTTTTCTGATGATAAGCATTTTTTAAAAAAAAATTGTATTTTTTAGTATTTCTTTAATTAAGGATGTTACATTAAACATACTTTTCTTATTTTTCAATGCTGTATAAGAAACTTTATTTTGCTGGGTGGTTTTGTTGTTTTATTTATTATTTACAGCATCAGACATTGTTAAATTCCTATCATTGATCCTGCATTTCTGACCTAATTAACGAACACTGAGGCTATTGACTTGTCAACTAAATCAGAAGGAAAATATGAATGCATGTAGCAAATTGGTAAAAGAAGTTTGATTTATTTATTTATTCAGTTATTTATTTATTTTTGACAAATCCTGAAAAATCCGAAAAATTTTTGTAGCAAAATTTTCTTTCTTTTTTATTTTAAAGTAAATTATCAAACGAACATGAACGTCTAGTCTCCTAAATATACCCTCTCAGATTTATCGCTTATTGGCGTGCTTTACCAAGTTTATCAGGTTATTTATAGTTTTGAGGTTTCGCGGTCATGTATCGGAAACACCTGATAAATAAACTGCTAATTAGGTATTTAATGGAGGTGACAGTTGCCCATGTTTTATACACGGACATATTTCCTAAATAGAGAAGTGACAAGTGTACTAACTTAACCAATGTACATATATTTCAAAAATTGAAGTGACAGTTGTCATATATGAATTTTCATATGTACATATTTTTTAAAACTTGAAGTGACATGTGTACGGCCGACATCGGCCATCGTAGTTTATATTTACTGTTAGTCATACAATATATAAAATGTTTCAACAAAACTTGCTGTTGTCGTCCTTATTTGATATGGTGAGTTTTATTAAATTGTTATTGGGGGGTATATGGAATATAATTTCATCAAGATAAGCTTGCTTTATTATGATAAATCATCTTAATTAAAAAAGGATCGGCTTCATATCCGTAATCAAGGGTCATGTGTCTTAAAAAGACATGCCATAAAAAGACATGGTGAGGTAGTATCATTCACCCTATTTTAAAATGTGACAGTGTGATAGTGATTATAGGTGTAATCCTTTTAATTATAGGGGGTTTCATTAGTGTCAGTACCTAGTTAAGTTTATTGTCATATTTTAAATGTTCTGTTAAATACATGGATTGAGAGCGACAAAATATTGGCTGATGGTCAAAATGGTTTTAGAAAGAACAGAAGTTGTGCTGATCATAAATTTTCATTGTATAGTATTTTAAACGCTAGGAAGTTTTCTAGAAAAAGAGATGTTTTTGCTTTGTAGATATGAAAAAAGCCTTCGACTCTGTAGATATGTCATTATTATAGTATAAATTACAAAGACTAGTATATCTGACAATTTCCTGTTTGCTTTACAGGGACTATATAATGATGCAATTAGTGCCGTTAAAGTACATAACAATTAAACTCCATGGTTTTCCGTTAATTTAGGGGTTAAGCAGGATGTTTTCTTTCCCTAAGTTTAATCCCGTTATTAATATAGACGATTTA
Organism: Tegillarca granosa; assembly: GCA_029721355.1. Taxonomy (NCBI): domain Eukaryota; kingdom Metazoa; phylum Mollusca; class Bivalvia; order Arcoida; family Arcidae; genus Tegillarca; species Tegillarca granosa. Next base: position 25,971,359 of record CM056594.1, read on the forward strand.
GTTACAGACAATAATGCATTAAACAGTGGAATATGCAATAATGACAGTAACATCGGAATTCTCCTATATGCTGATGATATTGCTCTCGTGGTACCGGATGAAAAATCGATGTACAAAATGTTGGACATTTTAAACATATAGTGTAAAAAGTAAAAACTTTTAATTCATCCCACAAAGTCTTAGATACTACATGTTCGTGCATCATCTCGGTTACGTTCTCCTTCTTATAATTATTTCGTTTTGCTATGAAGGCACGCAAATAAAGAAAACGGATTTCTACCGATAAAGGGTCTACGGGTACTAAAACTTCTTTTTTGCTTAGGCACCCCGAGTTTTCTGCGATTCTTACGGACATACATGGCAAGTATGTTGTTGCCCAAGTTGATAAAGCTTTTAACAACCTTATTTTCAATTGTAAGAAATTCTTCGTTGAATGCCTTATTAAGGAGCTTGGATAAGATAGTATATCGGAGAATCCCATTTATACCAAAGCTAATTTTACCAAAGATGAAGTTTTTTCCAATCATAGTTGAGTCCTTAAGTCTTTCGGTATCAATTTGAAACAGGAAGAACTTTGCCTTCCATACTTGTAATTGATTCCAAAACTTCACAAAAATCCATACAAGGAAAGATATATAGCAGATTTCTCTAAATTGTACTATTAAATCATTTTCAGTAATTCTAAGATAAATTTTGACAGTCATCAAAGATGTACTTTAGACTAATTCAATAAAAGTCTATTTTACATCTGGCATCAACCAAATGTGGATTTTAGAAAATTCTAAAGAACTACTTGACCATTTTGTGCCTAATACTCTATCTTCGGTTAAAAGTATAAAATTGACAGAACGTCTAAAACAAATTATTCACTTGTCATATTTTTACAGAAACGGTAAACCAAGATACAAATACCTAGTGCTCAACAGGGATTATAGTTATTTTGTAAAACACTCGGGGACTGCAAACAAAAATGTACTGAAGATTCCATCATAAAAATGTTAAGAGTTTTTGATATATTTGTTGTGTTTAACAATATAATTTTTCCAACAAACAATCGGTATACCAATGGCCACAAACCGCGCGCCTTCGCTTGCTGATTTGGTTCTTTATTCATATGAATCAGAATTTTTACAAAACCTTGTCAAATCAGGAGAAAAGACTGTCGCTAAATAATCCAACTACACATGGGTTCTATCTCTTAATAATCTCAAATTACGAGAATATGTGAATGCCATCTATCTTGGTGAGCTTAGATAAAAGACACGACAGATTCTTCATGTTTTACTTCGTATTTGGACTTGTACCTCAATTATGACACCCTCGAAACATTACATCTGAAGCTTTATGACAAATGTTATGACTTTAATTTTTTCTATTGTCAACTTTCCTTTTCTTTGCAGTAATATCCCTGCTTTTCCTGCGTATGGGGTATATGTTTTACAGTTAATACGTTAGTGTAGAGCTTGTTCCCACTACAACGAAACAAACTGCTTATTTAAAAACAGACGTCTGATATTTTAGCTACGAAGTCATTCATGTCCCTCAGCGATTGAAACTGACAGGTTCGCCAAGCCGCCAATACCGCTGAAAAATAGTCGTTGTACTCACTGTGACATAAATGTGATAGATGATGAAATACATGTACTTTTAAAATGTAAATCTTATGATTTAGACAACCATTTTTAACCATATACTATGTTTTAATGATAGTTTTCATTTTTAAATGTTTTATTTCATTATGACACGTGATAAAATGCAATAACCTTAAAGAACTTTTCTTGGTAATATGCAAAGAAAGAAGAAATCTTTTAAATGCGTATAGATTTTAGTACATTTTAAATCCAATATGCACATAATATATTTTATTTGTGTTAATTCTGTAGTGTCTCATAGGTCAAGCATTGGCCGGATGTAAATGATTTTAATAGTTTTATTATGAAAATTGACTATTATTATTTACATGTGGCACTTAAATAAACTTTATTGGTAGTAGTTATACTAGTTGTAGTAGTAGTATTATGTCAATTACTTATTTAAACACGTAATTTTTAATATCTCTCCCTTGAAGTAGGGTTATTACATTTAAGGATCATGCATAGACATATAAATGTTGGCTATTTTAATTATTATTTTATATATAGTTTTCAAAAAATGTACAAAATAGTACCTTTCAATTTTACTTCAGTCAAATTTGACATGTTGGACAACTTGATAGGTTCTTTTGAAAGATTTTGTAAATCGTTTTTGGTTGGTTGAAAGTAGTAACAGATGACACTTTATAATTAGTGAGCAAACAAAATTATTCATCTACTTATTAATTAATATTTATTTTTAGACACATCCAATAACAATACACAACAGTAGAGAGTTATTCAATTTATCTAAATATGCAACCATAAATCAGCTGAAAATATGCAATTTAGCTCTATGTGGACTAAAACTAAAAGACTTGGAGAATTTAATGATTTGTAGAAATTCAAAATGTTTGTTTCAGATCAAAATCTTTTTTGTTTGACATAAACATTTATTTTAATTTCGAACACTTTTCAGAAATTTGCATTAAAAGTTTTTAGAGATTTTTAAAATCATATTTTTGAACAATCAGAATCGGTTTACATAATGGAATCTGGAAAGAAATAAATAATATAGATGTCTTTAAAATTTAAGTGTCAGAGTTTATACTTTGTATTTTTTCTGTGAAATTTATCGTCAAACAATTTAGTGAAGTTTAATATAAGCGTAAATTGTAACATGTGGCAGTTGACACTCCATATATATATATATATATATATATATATATATATATATATAATTTTCCTGACTAAACCGATTGCACTCGTTTCTTTTCCCGAAATTGTTGTAATTGTACCAACAACAAGAGAAAGAATTCGTTAAGGTCGAACACTTTACTTGATAAACTTCTTCCGCTATAGATCTTCTTATCGTTACTTTAATTGACACAAATATAATGAAAAGTGGGACAAAAAAATATCAATAAATCGGCATAATAACTTTATCTTTTAACTAGATAATGACGTCAATGTGGCTTTTCCACTAAAAGCTTTATGTCAATACTGATAAAGTAAAATACACTTTCAGTGCGAACATCCCTTTTTGTTTGGTATAATGTTTTTGGTATAAAAAATAACAAAAATCCATGAAATCATTTTGTATGTAACATACAGTTAATTCTAATTAAGTCTCTAGTTGTGACGTATCTTTACGTTTTTGAAAGTTCTTTGATCGTATACATAATAAAATTAAAGTTAATTTTGAATGTGATTTTTAGATCATAAAGTCATACTGGATAGTTGTATTACTTTGCACAGTAGGGCTTTTTATACAGCTCTGCGTCGGGTTCTCTTGAAGTACCTAACCTATGCTACCCAGAATGATTTTATAACGATATAGGTTCTGACGTAATCCATTGGCGTCAAAACGTTTACTGCACGTATTTTAGTTTGATGATGAACGGCAATGAAACTTTATCCTATCAACGTATTTGTTTTTATCTAAATACAGCATAAATATACCGGTTTATGTTTAAATCAAATCCTAAAAGAAAAATAACAATTAAAATTGGCAAATGAAGTTAACCATGTGAACTGCAACTAGAGAAGTGAGGCCCTTATGCTTATGAATGGTAAGCACTTACTGTCTTAGTAGCTAACCCACAACGTGTGAAATCAAAATTTAAATAAATCAAAATTGAAATAAAAGAAACATGGAACGATGGAACTTCTGATAAATGCATGACAAGATCGGATACAACGACATCATATTTATAACATTATGATGACGGCTTCAGAACATTCTTAGGGTCGTAAGTCAACAATTTAAATTATATATGTAAGCATGAATTTAATTTAAAACGTTTGTAAAAAGATGTTTGCTTCCTTTTGCTTTACAAATTAGAATCGTTCCAAGCAATCACTTAGATTTGTTTCAATTATGTTAGTTATTAAATGAATCTTAATTACAATGAAATAATATCCTCTGAACAACATTTTTTCTGTAAACATATAGACTTGTCAATTTTCATTTTGTAGCCTTGACGTGAGGTATTGTTTTCAATAATATAACAAGATTGAAATGATTTAGGCCTAGTCAAAGCAGGAAATAGTGTTAATGTGAAATTTAACGGATATTCAAAAAGTTATTGATGACGGGAAGTAGGTCAATGAAAGGTTAAAATAGCTGCTGTCTAAGTCATAAAACTCTCAAACGCTTCTTATCCATCAAAATATGATAACTTTCATCAGACACAATGGATGGCATTCTACTTATCCAATACTTCCGAAGAACTGAATTACAAAAGCACAAAGATATGACATTAAATATATTTATCTTGTAACTAAGAAAACACACTGTTAAAATAACTGGTTTTATCATATACATAAGCAATATTCCAATAGTTTTACTAATGCAATAATAGTGTAGCAAAAATAGGCATATCTATCATCAGTCAAAATATGGCAGATGGGGTTTGATAACCATATCCATATCACACCTCATCTGCCATAATTATCACACCCCATGAAAAAATCCATATCAAGTAACCCGAGTAATCCACCACTTTGCAGCGGTACAAAAAGAATTCATTGCTTAGAGGGAGACAACTCTTAATAATATTCCGACTGAATTCATTTTATCTTGTCGTCTGCTGGTCATGGACCCGGGTGATAAAGTTGTGTAGTCGCTCGTGGACAGAAACATCTGGCTCATTGCCAAGAACAATCCGACTTCCAGCTACAGGTGGCCACATGTATATTACTGTCCACATAAAATGTGTTGCTACATGTATCAGTGGGATATAAATCTTGTAGCCATGAGGTATGCAATTCCAGTTTCCTGGACAATTATCAGATGATATAAAAATTGTTACATATTTCAAGTAACATAAGGTGTACAGAGAATATAATACTGAGGTATAATATACTTATTAGCTTAAAAAGATTGTATCTATGTGATAAAAAGGTATGTATATGATAAAAAGGTATGTATATAACAAAAAGGTTATTACATTGCTTTTTTAATATCACACCTCATATCGGCCCTACATCCATATCAGCCCTTGGGCTATAATAATCTCTATCTATATATCAGCATAGTAATAATTAAAGATCGAAACTTGTGTTAAAGTTAAAACATACATTGTTTATGTTTGACAAAAAAAAAAAAAAAAAAAAAAAAAAAAAAAAAAAAAAAGATTAAGTTCCTGTTTATTAAATGACATTAATACCTGTGTGTGAGCTTTTTTACTTTACAAATGTCCTTTCCAAATTAAAAAAACACTTGTAGTGAAAACAATTTAAAAAACGTAATACAATGGACTTTGTTAGACATATATGCTTTATTCAAGTTTTATTATTATTTTTATTGAATGTTCTCTCTATAATCTGCAATATTTTGTGCTAAAGTAAGATGTCTTAAATAAGAATAGTCTTCATAATAACAGATATATAAGTGTCTTGATTTTTATCTTGAAATTAGCCAAGTGATAATGAAGAAATACTACATCATTCCACAAAGACAATATATAAAGGTTAAAACAATACATTCCCGACAAATCACTGCTAGTTAATCGTACATGTCTGTAAGAGATTTGTTCAGTTTTCCATTAAATTTTGTTATACGTTCCTTATCCATCCCATAGGTTCTCAGGGTTACTTGGCCATTTGAATAATCCACAGATACGTATCTAGTGCTTGAAAAACGGCTCATATGTCGTCTGAATTCTGGACTGTCATCACAAGTTAACATAGCTTTAATTCTAAGACGTATTTTCTGACTAAATAAGTAATAAATAATAGGATTTATACCACTATTTGACATCCCCAATAACTGTACAACTGGAATGATATAGTTGTTTATAATGCTAGTGGCATACTCATCAGGGTGATCAAACAATATTATTAGATTTAACACATATAACGGTAACCATGAAAATGCAAAAAGTATAACCATCACGGCTAACATCTTAACTACTTTTACTTTTGATTTGTGTATTATACCATTAGCGCGAACGATTCCGGGAGCATCCCTATTCCATACCCGTATACCAATTAGAGAATAACATCCAACGATAAGCAAAAGCGGAATTGTATAACAAAATAGAAAAATTCTTGAAAGAAAATCCACTTTTTGTATGTCTGTCGTCGGCCATGTTTGTATACATAGATATATTGACTCAGTTTCTGTTAGGTTGTAGAGTATTTGTTGGTGAAACACAGCACTAGGAATCCATATAACGGATGCAAATGTCCAGATACATACGACAACTAATTTTGACACTTTGCTGGTCATTTTGTAATTGAGTGTATAGCATATCGCCAAATATCTGTAAAATAACAAAAATACCTTAAGTAACATAAATAAATAAAGAACAGATTATAAAAAGAAATTACAAAATATAATAATTAAAACGGATACACCATTTCTCGTATGTCAGTTTACTAGTAAACTGGATTTTCTGCGCTTTGTTACATTTTCCTAACTAAATGGATCAATATGTTTTCGTTTTGTTTTATATTTAAGTGCAACATAGAGATAACTTTACCTTACAATATTGAAACAGTAATTATTTACAATATATACATCTAGCATAAGCCGAAATAATAATAGATCACAAAGCAATCTTTAAAGTCACTTGGAATCTAAATATCGATTTGCAACTCCGTTAAGGATGTAATTGCACTCAAAAACGCAATAGTATGTTTACCTGTGGTAAAAAATTGTATTGCTGGAAATCGACAAATAAAAGGTACAAATATCTGTGTTCCTTTTTGTTCTGTTAATATTAATTGTGCTTACCAAATAATTAATTTTGACTATTGATTATAAAATGCCAACATAGGAAACTTAGGCCTGACAATGTTGTTAACGTCCACTACTCTTTAAGGGCCACAATCATCACTTTTATGTTTCAACTAATATGAATATTTTAATTAAAAAAATAGCCTAATTTTAAGGATCAATGAACGAACCAACAATCAATCGGAATGGGAATAAAACCGGAATCAATTCTATAAAAGCAATAACTTTAAATGTCATGACGTTAATTAAAATTAAATTGGTTTTTTATAAGATATTGTCATTTAATTTACTTCATTGTTTTTTTTCTCAATTTGTCAGGGAAATTTAAATCATTTATTTTATTAAAAAGTCGCCACATTTATTGAATTGAGTTATACCCAAGCATCAGTATATATTATTTAAAATGCAGACAGCAAAAATCAATTGAGAAAATGTAGCTGTAAGCTAAAGAATCATATTTCTGTAATTGACATGTTTTATTCTGCGCTGTTGAAAGACGACGTGTAAACTGATTATTTTTATATATCTTCATTCTGTCCCGAAAGAGAGATTTAAATTACTTTCTCCAACACGAACTCACAAGTTTTTTGATAACCACTGTATGTCTACCTTGAACTGAAGGAGTTTATAAATTATAGATCTATATAAGACCAAACTTGTTTATTACAAAAATAAAATGTATAAATCAAGTGCTGATTTTCCTTTTTATTTTAAATCAATAACGACAATCTCATGCTTTCCTTAGAAAAATCTTTTTGTCGAGAGTACCCTGCTAATGGATAAAAAACTCAAAGGACCTTCAAATTCAGTAGTTTTTTTTCTTGCTAACTGTCTAATAACGCCGGAGGAAATCAATGGTAGACCCATCCTTAAGCCTAAGACGAATTGGACCTAATTGGTTTGACTTTTGTCTGTCGCATTATTAATACAATGTTCTTTCTCTAGCTTTCTTGAAGGAAAAGTACGTCTGTTATCTATTAATTTGTTGATTCATTTATTGCATTTTTTTCGAGGACAAAATAAAATTTTTATCTTGTTGTTTTCGTTTATACCAATTGCAAGTGTCTATTTTAATAGCCAAATTTTGTCGGAAACGCTCTAAACGGAATTTTTATTTTTGTATAGTCGCTTGGGACAAGAAAGAAATTGATGGAAAAGTGTTTTAGTCGTGAATTGAGCTATACACCACACGTAAGAAAAATAAAAACAAAACAAACGCACCAATCGATGTCCAAAGCACCATCCTTAAGTAAGAACTTTGAAAACTGGCTTAATAAGTGAAACATGTTAATTATCAGCAGCTGAGTGAAGGTTGGACTCCGGAAAGGTAAGTATATTAATGTGTAGTAAGCAATTCCCCTCATATGCAAAATCAAATACGGGAACGAAAGAGACACAGAATCATGGAAGGTCAACCACATCCAGATTTATTTTGGATACATTTACATTTTGCGGAAAGAATCATTGCTTTAAAATTTGTACAAGATTTCACATTTTCCTTTAATATAATTTGCAAATATAATTTTGCAATTAACAGCAACCAAAAAAAAAAAAAAAAAAAAAAAAAAAAAAAAAAAAAAAAAAAAAAAAACCTGATTAAAAAATGTTCGAGCCATCGGGGGGTTATAGCGTTCGAACATCGAGATATGATTGGAGGTTCACGTTCTCATGTTAACCGAGCGTCAAAAAATCTTTTAATTTGTTTTACATGTAAATAAACTAAAAGGTTAAATAATGCAATGTCCGAATTAAAATTCCATTATTTATCACGAAATATTTTTTTTTTAAAAAAATCATAAAATAATAAAATGTCCCAATTTAAAATACCAAATTTATTTTAAATTAATTGACCTGCAATCTGCCGTATGATATTATTTGGCTACGGGGTTAGAATATGGCACTTTATTTTAATTTTAACAGGTGATGATACAAAATAAACTTACTTCATTCTTTATTGCACATGTATTATAATGAAAAACAAAACAAAACACAGTTATTACCGGTCGTTTTAATCACAGGAAATAACGAAAATACAATTACTATACATATTCCAAGGGCATGTAAATTACAGATTCCTGATGTGCAATCATAAGGCACGAGCGACTGAGGTGTTGTGTTTTAAAAATTGCGATCAAACACTTCCGCGTGACGTAATCGGATTAAGAGATTAAAGAACTAAACATATCGGCACTTCATAATTAGGTTAATTAATAATTAATTAATTAATTAATAACTGCCTAGATTACCCGTTTCGTTCCACTCTATTACGTTTGATTAAAATCTGTAATATGGCTTCAGCTTGTGTTTTGTTTACAATGACCAGGATCACATGTCCTTCTGACAAAAATTGTATTCGAGCGCAAGAAGTTGAATTTTCACTAACTCTATACTTTTGAAAAATATTTATTGTTCGAGCGAGCGGGGGTATTCGAGTTAACGAAGTTCGAGCCATCGAGGTTTATTTACATAGGATATAATAGGAAATTGGTCGGGACCAACAGACGACTTCGAGTTATCCGGGGTATTCGAGGCAACGACGTTCGAGCAATCGATTTCTATTGTTTTGTAGTAAGAGAAAGATCAGACACCTCCCTATAGTTACATTCTCACAAAAAATAGAACTTTTGATAAGGCTACAATGAAATAAAAAAAGACAATACGTTATAAGGTTTGTAATATATCATTTACTCAGTGTTTGATAAAAGTCAATTTAACAGTCCTAAAAATATTTCAAAATGCGAGAAAAGATCCAATATCTTGAGCATAAATAATTACTTTTTAAGTGCTATGTGTTAATATTGAATGTTAGTTGATATTCTGATCAATATGTTAAGATTGGTCTATGCCGCTCTAGCTATCGTCAAGAGCATGTTTTGACGCTTCAAAGGACTACGTATATTTAAGCTCCGCTAACGTCTCTAATTCACGTATACATGTTGAATCAACCACATCTTCATGGAAACAATTTGCTGTAATCGCTTTCCCAGAAAATTATACCTGAATTTCACCTTAAGGTCCAAATTTAACATAATGAAACAACCATCGTTGCAGTTAAAAAAACTACATGCCTTAAAATAAAAATATTCTACTTTCTAATTACTCTTAAACTTCGAAATATCTTGCAGTTTTTTTCGCTTGCAACGCCATATTACCTCTAGCTACTCTTGTGGCAATTTACAAGAGGTCTTCTCAAATGACAAGTATAAGCCTGAAGTCTAATCATATTCACGACAACGAGAACTACAGCAAATAAGAAGAATAACAAAGAAGTGACATGTGCACATTTTCGGCGTCCAAATGACGTAATGAATAAACAAGAGGCTCATTGGCCTTAACGCTCACCTGAGGATATGTTCAAAATTGTTTGCAGAGTGCAATAAACAATGTATAATTTACAGAAACTTTCCAAATTTTCTCAAGTTTTGAACTGCCACAATACCTAATCGGAAATATCTAGTCACAGTTGATTTATAAATAAGTAGCTAATATGCATGTAGTAACTTATAGTACAATAAATAATTTCCAAATCATTAACCATTTCAGTAGGGTTATGCAGCTATGTCCTTGACCTTTGAACCTATCACATTCAACCATATCTTAAAATGATCATCATATAACTACCTACAACATTCTAATATATATGCCTATACAAGGAGATAATAGTTTTCAAACAAATTAAAATTTTTAGCCATCTTATGCAGCTATGACCTTGACCTCTGAACATATGACCTTGAGTCATATATACAAATGATC